>WBMW01000442.1:802006-829930 GCA_013396635.1 Penelope pileata
TTTTTGCATTTGCACTTACATAAGCTGAAGTCAGATATGTTGGTTTCATGGAGCTGATGACATTACTGTAGTTATATCTAGGAATGAATAAAAGATGTCTACTTGCTCGTTTTGCTAGCTAAGACTGAAATGTAGCAGTTTGTTAGTGAAGGTAAAAAAAAATTCAGAAGTTGAAACAAAAAACAGGCAACTGCAGAATGGCAAGCACAAGAGTAACCCTTTAACATGGAAATAATTGATTTTCCTGCTAATGTGTTTGTGTGACTTTGATATTGCTTTTGTTTTTCAGCATATTTCAGCTAACCTCTCAAGTCTTCATTTGTTTTCCATTAGTCTCCAGCTTCTAGAGAAGAGGTACGAGATGATAAAACGACAATAAAATGTGAGACGTCCCCACCTTCTTCACCTCGATCGTTGCGTTTGGACAGAGTCCAAAAAGGAGCTTTGCATACAGTGAGCCATGAAGATATCAGGGACATCAGAAAGTAAGTAGCTATGAATAAGCTAGGCCTACTAGTACTAGCAACATAGTTGGTATTTCACATCTCCAGAATGAAATTCTGAAACTGCAAAACTGTTCAACCTATTATATTTTAATGTAGATATTGAAATGTCTCTCAAAAGTAAGGACTATGACCACGTAAATGGGTAACTGTTGAATAAACAGTACAAATTTTAAAGATTGGAAATGTCCTTGTTAAGAATTCTTTTGGTATTCAAGTCTGCGTTAGGTTTACTTCATCTTTTAGAAGGGAAAGATGGAAAACTTAGTCCTCATTCACAGATTGCAATAAATAAGTTGAAAAATGAACTTCTATTATAATTGGCCTGTGTTTTTTCAGTGTGCCTAAGTATCTGGGATTCTACTCAAGTATTTCGAACTTGCATTGTTGGCTTAATTTGTAAGGAACATGTGTTACTTTACATGTGAACATGTGAACTTTAGCTTCCCTGAATTGCACTTTAAACGCCTTAATTCTTATTTCAAGAATTAAGAATGACTTCAAGTGCTTTGCTATAGCATACATGTATTTTTACTCCTCTGTTTCTTTCCCTTGTTTTTCTCTTTTTAATAACACATTTTAGTAGACCCATTTTTTCTTGTGATATTCGTTAAAAGCTGAAATTAAACGTTACTGGAGAGTTACTGACCTCTTGTTATTTGCACGGAAACCGGAAGTTGTCTGGCACTATGTAATAACAGTGAGTTTATTGTACACAAACTAGTTTGTCTGACTCCTTATTTCTCCCCTTCTTTTGTACAGTTCAACAGGCTCACAAGATGGGCAAGTAAGTAATCCTAGCAGCAGCAATAGTAGCCAAGACTCCCTTCATAAAGCCCCCAAAAAGAAGGGGATTAAATCCTCTATTGGCCGCTTGTTTGGCAAGAAAGAAAAGGGACGACCTGGACAAACGAGCAAGGAAGCACTGGGACAAGGTTGGTTTGCCTTTCTTTAGCAAAACAAGTAGTGAAAACCCAAGTTTGAGGTTGTGTCAGTATATTCTTATTTGACTGAGCATCTTGATGCACAGCATGTTTTTTCAAATTAGACACTGAATCTTCCGGCAGGTCTTTTTATGACCATTGCATGCAAGCTCAGTGAGTCAGGTACTGAGGTATTGTTGTCCCTTAGTACGCCTTTTTCTTCTACGAAAGCACATGTATACCTGTGTGGTTTCTGTATAATATGTGTGCTAAACTTTTTTCCTGCCACTTATATGGAATGAAGTTTCTAGATTCAAAAACAGCGTGTGTTTCTGGTCAGTAATATTACAAAGGATTAAATATTTTTGCTTAGGAAAACAGTAGTTATTTTCAATCTATAACCATGTGACCAAAGTTGTGAAGATAACAGGACTTCATTTTTCTTGCAGTTGGCATGGCAGAAACAGATGGTTCCTCTCAGGATGCGTTAGGTCTCAGCAAGCTTGGTGGTCAGGCAGAAAAAAACAGGAAAATGCAGAAGAAGTAAGTTATCAGATATTTTTAATTCTCTGTTAAGGTATTGCTTTGTTTTCAGTTTTTTGAGGCATTTTTCCTCATCATGGTGCTGTGGCTCTTAAGCATCTGTAGCATTTCTTACTCATTCTTCCAGAACATTAGTGGTAGTATAGTCTTGGTAATTTTGGAAAGAATTTCAGTGGTGAATGCTTGTTGCTTAAATGCTGTAGTAAACTTGGAGATAAAAGTAGACTCTTTATCAAACTGTCATACAATACATTATTTAATACCTGCTTGGGATTCAGTTTGTTTCAAAGATTTTTCCAAAGTTTTTTGACTACTGCTTTCTGTTGGAGTGTAGTGTGAAAGTGTGAAAGGTTCACTACTGGCATCCTTCTGTATGTATTGTTTTTTCTGTTTTGGTTTGGTTTTTTTTGTTTGTTGGTTTTTCTTTTTTTTCTTTTTTTTTTTTTGAAACAAGTGTCTCTGAAACTATTTCCTTGTGTGTTGCAGCTGCTAATTGTGGTTTTTGCTTTTTTTTTTTCCATTTCTATTTAAGGTTATCTTGGTATTTTTCACTCGTATTGTAACACTTGAAATCTTTTTCCCACCATGCACCCCTCATTTCCTCCTCTTAATTAACTGTGACTCTACTTGCTTTAAGGTACCTTTTAGATGTGCAGTTAACTTTTCCAAGAAATGAGAATTTTTTCAGAACGTATCCAAGCAAATCTTTAAAGTTCACTTTTGAGTACCTACTGCATGTTTTGTTCCCTGATTTAGAAGAGCTGAAGCAAAGACTGTAAATGTAGGTGAGAAATAGATATTGCCACTATTAGAAGTCTTGATTTGATGCTTATATGGTAATGCAGGAAACACATGAGTTTATGTAAGTAAGATCAGGCATTCTTTGCATTTTTCCACCCAAAGCTGAGCCATATACCTTGTACTTCTGTTGCTTATATTCTGTCCAGCTGTCGTTGCTCTCGGCTAAAAAAAGATGTCTGAGATCAAAAATGTTGCTGTAAAAAGGCTTTTTTACTTGCCTTCTGAAACTTAAACAATGTTGAGGAAGAAAGTGTGCTGATTTTCTCTTTGCAAGAGAGATTCCTTGCAGAACCTATGTTCTATTAGCAAATAAAAATAATGCCCAGTGACTTTACTAATGAAAACCAGCAGTGTGTTGGTTTGAAAAGTCAGAATGGAATGTGGTTTTGTTTGAATAACAGAAGGTGCAGCTGTTTTTCTTCAGACTGTTATAGTGAAGGCAATCACACATTACTATAATCTGATATATTTCTTTTTCTACAGAGCTTTAAAGTTGTACCATGTCTTGCTTGAATAAATTGTTTTAATCTGGTCACGTAGAAATAGCAGTAGGCCTGTTCTTTGAACAGGATAGATTTTTCTCAATGCCAACAACAAATGGAATTCTAGAGTAGAGCAATCTGTACTATCATACTTCAATAAAAACAAAAAGTACAGTTGCAGATAACTCAAATTCTCTTTGTGAGCATATTCTGTCTTTCAAAAACTTCCTACCGATACATAAAATTTACCTCATGGCTGCCACGTTATTGGCAGCTTTTGTGTGCAATCACCTATATCTGACAGTTCAAAACTTCTTAGAGTTTGAAATTGACTTGCCTAACTTACATATATACATGGTTGTATGTGGTTACATACATGTACGTGGTTACATATATATTCACAGGGATGTACCCACAATTTGTGTTGATGAAGAATCTTATAATGAATACTACTTACTGCTGAGAGCAGCAGCAAGGCTCTTTGAACTTCCAGGAGATGCAAATCTGCCATGTAAAAATTCCTGGCAATATATTTTAATTCAATTGTTTCAGAATCCTAACATGAATTCTCAGCATGGAAAGCAATATTATTGATGAGTGTCAGAGATCCTATGCTTCTCCTTGGGGTGTTTGTTACTTTGGAAAAAAAAAAAATCCAAATTCTTCACTTTCATATTAGAGAAGGAAGGGTTAGGACAAATTCTTAAGGCTGAGTGCTATAAGTGTTAGTTTATGAAACCCTGTATTCAGTCAAAAAAACCAAGCAAACAAACAGGACTAGGCTGAGAGAATTCTATTTACCTGAATGCTTGAAACAATGGCTACTAGTTCTATTTATAGTTTTCTTTCTAATTCCTATTTGCCTGCTTATCTTTTTGATTTATGCATGCATGCACGCAAACAGGCTGAGGGCATCTTATGTCTTTTCTACAAACTTGTTTGTAGCTACAGAGTGAAATTAAATATGCATTGTTTGTCTGTTTTTGTACACCTTTTGGTTCAGTTTAATCTTAGTTTTATATTTTTATTGTTTTATTTTCCTTTTGTTTACCATTTGTGGTAGTGCAAAATCAGGGTAAGTTCATATTTAAATTATTAGGATTATTGTGAAGTGATGATAAATCTTGTTTGGATTTCTTAGTCCAAAAAAAGAAAAGTGCCAACTTCTTTTTGGAAAAGTCTAATTATGAGAATAGGTATTAGATTCAGAAGAATTTGTTGTGAAAGTGTGTTGCTGAAATATACCCAGTGTTGTCTTAACACTAGTTGAATGTCTTGTCTTAATTTGCATGGTGTGTTTCTTTTTTTAATGGAAATATTAAGTCCGTCTTAGTTGAAATTTTGGGGTTTGAAAGTTGTTTAGGAATAGTTGACAGTCATGGCAATTAAATTTGAAGGTAGATGTATTCTGAAAGTACTGCTCTTTGCCTAATGAATGTAAGTTGTCCTTAGTGTTCTGTGCACGCTGTTCATCTTTGTGAGCTGTGCTACTGACAGTGTTTGCCACAGCTGTTTGTGCTTGGTGTACAACACAACAAGCTTAATACTGTATTAACTGAAAAGGCTATACTCCATTTAAGATACCTTTCCTCAAAAAAAAAAAAAAACTTATACACAGTCTACATACCTGTAATCAGTACATAAGGATGTTAACTTTCCATGGACACTCTGCCTGAAGTTAATCTATTTTCATCTCGGTTTTACAACTATTGCCTTTCAGTTTTCACACCTTGTCACTCTGTCATTTCTGTCACTATCGCTCTCTTCAACACCTTTACTTTCCTTCAGTGTTTGTGCTCAGCTTCTTCCAAATCTGTTACCTTTTGTTCAGTCCAAGAGATTTGGAGTACCGCAATACCCTTTGGCTCCAAGTTCTGGATTTATCCACTCCCATTCAGTGACAGTGCTGTTGCACAACACTGCTTTAATTTCTTCATGGGGTCAGAGTATGCTTGCCTGCCAAGAGCCATTCTAAATGCAGATATTTCAAATGGCCTTGGAAGGGGCTGTTTGTTCACTGCTGCATCTAGCATCTGCAGTTTTGACATTTTCTCTTCACATCTGACTACAATTTCTTTGTTCTCTAAGGTAACAATTTTTGAATATATCTAGCAACCATCACAACATTTTTTTTTTTCTCCCATTTTAAGTGACATTCAGCCAATTTTAGATACCTACCCCTTGGTTTTGTTACTGAAGAGTTGTTCCAGTAGTCTGCTACCCCTCTGAGCACTCTTATCCTTCAAGGTGGTGACTGTATACCTACCAGCTCTTAACACTGGGAACACCACTGCAGTATGCATTTTTATTTTTTTATAACAAAGATAATAGGAGGATGGCTTTTGCACTCAATTTTTAAATAGTGTAATTGGATGTTATGAAACTAAACTGGCATGTCAGTTGTGATGTTTACATAGCCTGATCATGCATCATCAGTAAAATCATCAGTAGGAAGAGGGAGGCAGTGCTCACCTGCACAGCTGAGGGGATCTTCAGGCTTCTCTGAGCATGTCTGTTCTCCTTTATCAATAGAGCACCTCCTTCACTGCATGGATGTGTTACTGTATCTACCCAAAAGGAGGACGAACCCACCAATATTTAAGTTGAATTACTTTGGAAAAACATTGTATTCCTTTCTGGCAAACACAGTATTAAGCATTTTGTTCTCCTCTTAGCAAGCAGTATTTTAAAGAGTCTTTGTTATTTGAAGATTAAAAGCAAAAAAATACACTGAGTAAAGCAAAGCAATGTGTTTAGGGCTGATGATTTGTGGGATTAATTTAATATTTTCTGTGCTAGGAGGAAAATAGCTTATCTTTTATTTTTACTGTAGAGATGTATATTTTTGAAATGTACAAATGTGTTAGCTTTCAAAATCGTCTTTTTTGTTAGTGAAATTTAGCTATTGTGCTGGTAGTTGCTGAACACTGTATCAGCATTATTGGCTCTTAAAGTAGGTGCATTAGAATGGTTATTTGTAACCGACTATACAACAGATCTTCCTATTTCTTCATTCCTGAGTAGCATGTTTAGTTGGGATGAGTTACTGGGAGGTTCTAGAAAATGCCAGCAATTGAAAATTGTAGCAGTCAGTAGCGGTTTGAGACAGGTCAGTCTTGTTTTCTTAGAGGCAAGATCCAGCATCTCTGCCACGCAGAAATTTCCTATCTAGATCAGCTTACGTTGTCCTTGTCTGTTTTCTGTTTTTCTGTGGCTGCCTTAGTGTTTAGATCATTGTACGTAGAAGGCTGGGAAGGGAAGAAAAGTGACTGTTTGCACAAAGACAGTAATTTGATTATAGTGCTAGAATTACTACATTTATACTAGCTTCTTTGTTATTAATAACTATTTCTGTTATTGTAGGCATGAGTTGCTTGAGGAAGCCAGAAGACAAGGTTTACCTTTCGCACAATGGGATGGACCTACAGTGGTTGTGTGGTTGGAGGTAAGCAGTCCCTCCAAAATAGATAAACAATGAATATACGTATTTTTAAAGAACTGAAGATTTGTGGGCTAGGAGCGTTCTTCAGGTTTGGTTACTTCCTTTTTTTGTGTTTCAGCTATGGGTAGGGATGCCAGCCTGGTATGTGGCTGCTTGCCGAGCAAATGTGAAAAGTGGTGCCATCATGTCAGCGTTGTCTGACACAGAAATACAGCGCGAAATTGGAATTAGTAATCCTCTGCACAGGCTGAAGCTGAGGCTGGCCATTCAAGAGATCATGTCACTAACGAGTCCGTCTGCCCCTCCCACCTCAAGGACGGTAAGGAACGCGTTCCGACACTAGACATCTTTTAGAACCATTAGAATTTTCAAAACCTCTACCGTAATTACGTAACTGAAAGGATTTGACCTTCAAGTAAGAATTTCTGGAAACATTAAACTGTAGGAGAACACAGTATTTAAATATGTCTCTTCCTTTTCTGGAAATTAAATGAAGGAGCAACTGCATTTTCTGTAAGAGCAGCTTATATCAGTGTAATTAGATAAGAAATACTTAAAATACATGCTATTAGTCTCTGCTTTTAGCCTCAGAAATGAAGCATAATACAGATGTCACATACATATATAGAGAGAAATTAGTAAAATCATTGGAAGCTTTTTAATCCAAGGCCATTGACTTAAAGTAGTGATTCAGACTACATAAAGTAGAATTCCATCTGTCTCTATACAGTGTTAAATTTCAACACTTGAAGTTGGTATGAACTCCATCTCATGAGTCCTTGTACTTCGCAATCTGAAGTTATTTTTGAGAGTCCTGGGATTATGTACAAGACTACAACTGCATTTTTTGGATTAGAGCACGGTCAAGTGTTTGTCCACTAATTACATCAATGAAAGCTATTTGTCATGTTCAGTTTTGTAATATCTTTGAAGAGAAGTGATCCATGTTAATTGCCTTTTGTTCTATGCTGTCACGTTAGATATACCTATACTTAAGACTTTAGAAACCATTGCTTTTGCCCATGCCTGCTCCTTATATGTACCGATTGCTTATATGTTCTGCAACCTTTCCTCTTTGTTACTGCTTTCCTTTCATTGGATGTGATTGGTTCACTGTGGGGTCATGTTAGACCACGGGAAATGTCTGGGTAACACATGAAGAAATGGAAAATCTTACAGCCACACAACAAACGGTTAGTTTATGGTGTTGCCACTTCTGTTCTTTAGAGTGCTTTTCCCACTTTTTGAACTACTGAATCAAGGGCCCTTTGGTCTTCTTTCTATCTTTTTTAAAAGTTAATGCATTAAAATTCTGCATTATGGCTTCTTCTAATCATTAACCTTGTAACTTACGTCTTGATGTTTTTTTTTCCAAATGGGGAAAAAATCAACATTGATAAGACTGTTTAACAAACAAAAACTACACAAAAGAACAATAACAATCTTCCTAGAATCTGTAAGAGGGAGCTCTGATTTGATTTAGCTAATAAAGAAATTGATCTATTCATGCAGAAATTTCTCTTCCGGAAAAGTTGATCAGTAGATGGGTTTTTCAAATTCTTACGGGACAATGAGTGTCTTGTGTATTTTTCACAATGCATGATGCTTGCACTATGTAGAAAAAACTGTATGCAGTAAAGTTTGCAGTGCCTCTTTTAACTTTGATCTCCTTACTAAACTTAAATACTAATACATGTGTTCTTTTGCTTTTCTAACCACGTAACAGGAAGATGAGGAGGGAAGCTGGGCTCAGGTTGGAAACTTTATGTAATATTATAGACTGTATGTAAACTGTTGTCATAATTAGCATGAAAGAATCTGGTTTTCCTTCATTGTTGTTCCTTTTAGTGACTCCTGGTGTAGCTTGGGGGGACTGGGAAAGAAGGAAACTACATGTTTACATAATATGTACTTTGAAGATAGACTTCTGTGTTGAGGTTATTTAGAAGTTTTAATGTTTTGTAAGACTTACAAGATTTGGTGGTTCATCACGGAGATTTTGGGAAATATTTTTTTATTACACAGTGTATCACCAAAAAGTTTTCTGTAAGATTTTTATTTGTTTTTTAATAGGCCTGGTAGGAGAAGAATATTCAGAAGGCTTTGTTATCATTAGCTCTCAAAAACACTTGTCCTCAAGCTTTTAAATAACCAAAATGGGGTTACTTTAATGAGCATTGATATTCCATGTATTTAATACACTAGATCAATTGAAAATATTTTCATGATGCAAAGCCTTGAATATTTTGATGGGAGATAGCTCTCTGGGGAGCCAGAACTCAACCTGCTCAGCCTGGCCACCATCACAGGTGTGCTGCTTACTGAGCCTACGCAGTTAAGTAGATTTCTGTACAGTAATTATGTAATCCTCCTTGATTAATTGTTTTCTTTTAGAGTGGTGACAAATCCTAATTGTATTTTCAGGCACTGAGATGGTTCAGTTTTTTATACTGGGATATAAACAAAACTCTGGATTTGCCTTGTGACCCATATTTTGGATGGCATAGTCTCTTATCGCTTGGCTGCCTTCCAGCTTAAACCTATTTAAGTCCCATTACTTATTTCTCATGTACTCATTTGCAGATTGCTAATGTTAGCAACCATAGCTTGCGTCCCTATTACAAAAGTAAAGCGCTTTTTCATTCTGCTACCTAGTGACGGCTTGAAGAATTGCATTTCTGCGTCACTTTGCTTCTGTCTAGAAGATATCTCCTAGAGAAGAAATAAGACTTCTGAATTTTGCAGTAAAAATAAGTTATTTGCCTTGACCTTTGAAAAAAGAGCTGCTGGTTTTTGTTGCTCAAGGAATGATTTCGAGGAATAGTTTCAAGTGCTTTTCTTTTCAGAAGCTGTCTCAAAATATTTGGTCATTTGCAGGTCAAACATGCGAGGAGGTCGGGTGGTTCTCTGTAGGATAAGGACTAGCAATTTAGAATCACTGGTTCTTTGGTAGTGGACTGTTTTACTCTTGCTTATATAATTGGGATCAGTGTCTGAGATCAAGTGTTTTTTAAAAAAAAAATGCTACCAGTAATTTTTGGCTACCATGTATTTCTATGCTCATTAAAAAATTGCTTTTTCTGCAAGATTTTCAAGAGATACAATATTTTCAGCACCTTAAGTTATCACGAAATATGGTATTTTCAGATTGACAAAATGAAGTTCTGGGACTTCTGCTACTGAAACAGTTATTGCTTAATCTTTTTTAAGATGCTATTAGTTCTTGTGATTTTTTTCGTACTGTTTAACGTGAAGTATGTTAGAGGCAGTTTTACTTACTGATCTGACTGTCTGAACTCACTTCTCTTCGTGAAGATGGCTTCTTCAAAGGCGTATGTGTACTACTTAAGATGAGCAAATCAAAAATATTTATAGGCTAAAAATTCCATAAGCAGATTTTACCTTTTTCTTCAAAATATGTTGTCTATAAAATCTTTTCTCTATTTCTCATGCTAATAAAGTTATTACTTTTTAAAAACAGACATTAGCATATGGTGATATGAACCATGAGTGGATTGGCAACGAATGGCTCCCTAGCCTGGGGCTCCCTCAGTATCGCAGCTATTTCATGGAATGTCTTGTTGATGCTCGAATGCTGGATCATTTAACTAAAAAAGACCTACGTGGACAACTTAAAATGGTGGACAGCTTCCACAGGTACCTAGCTTATAAGCTGGAAACGAAAAGCGTACAGCAAATGTTTTGGCTATCTCTAAATAACTTTTCTTTTCTAAACAGAAACAGTTTTCAGTGTGGAATTATGTGCCTAAGACGGCTGAACTATGATCGAAAAGAACTTGAAAGAAAAAGAGAAGAAAGCCAGTCTGAAATTAAAGGTTAGTGACCATTAAGTAAAGTTTAATGACTGAGGTCTTGCCCTCAGTTGAATCCAACCTGTTTCCACTGTTCTGCCTCAAAAATGTTTTTCTTTAAAAAAAAAAAAAAAAAAAAAAGCATTGGAGGGAGAAATTATTTCTAAAATATTAAGTATTAAATACAGAAGATATGTCTGGATGCAGGCCCTGAATGGTGAGTCAGGAAATACGGCATTAATTCATGCAGTCTTGCAAAGCGACGCTACAATTTGGGGCATTTTTTAAACTCCTACTGCTCTGAAGTTGCAACCAAAACTACGCATTTTAGGAGGATGAGGGGTTTTTGTGTTGACATGATAACTTTGCACCTATGTAACTTGGTAATTTTTATTATCTGGCACTTCATGAAGGAGTATTCGGGTGACCTAAGCATCTATATTTTTGACATATATAGTGATTATTGAACAAGAGAGGATACATTGAATAAAAACAAAAGTGGGAATTTATACCATTTTCCAAAAAATTCCCATAGGAAGTCATCTTCTCTGCCCAATTTGAGAAGACTTTCCTGGCATCTTAGACTGAGAATTTTAGGGTCACCATGTATACAATTTCGATTTGAAGAGTCTGCCTGCTATCCCAATTTCCTTCTAAAGTGTTTGCACCTTTTGGTCATTTTTCTAATTAATTGTGCCTGCAAATATACTGAGGAATTGCAGCTAGCTGGCATGAAACAAGCCTGTGTTGAGGCTATTAAGCTTATTTTTTTTCCTTTTTGTTAGCCTCCTAAGTGCTATGGCTGCATTCATTTTCTGTAGGGAATTGCTCCTCAGAATTGTTTGGGCAAAGTTCTAGCTGACACAGGCCAGAAACGTCCTGCAGACCAGTATAACAGTTAGATTAATATAGATGTTCCTGCACAGTGTGAAAACAAACCAGAACACAAAACCTACAAACCACCAAAAACCTACTAATAAGAACATAATAGTTGTTTTGGCATTTGGGCTGAAAAAGGAAGTGCTGCTTGATAAATATTTTCCTTGAAGAAGCTCTAAGATGGCAGTATATTGATCTTTGAACTGTTACAGAATGAAATGCCCTCCAGCAAACTTAAAATGGATTTACTTTCCACTTTAAATTGCAGAAAATTCTAGCAGTATGTGTGCATAAACATACATTGCTAAATTAAATGCTGTCAGAACTTAAAGGTAGATAAAATTATAAAACATCATAATAAAACTTTCTGTTCAGTTTACATAGGGATTGCATCAAACTGTTAGAGGATTGTTCTTTCAAGTAGTAACAAATATGTATATATTGTTATATAATATATATTTAGTCAGCTGTGGGTGAGGTAACGAACCCTTGAAAGTGGCTGTGTAAAATACAAGATCTGTGCTGATTCACGCCTGCATGAACGCTATGCCCAGCTGTACTTAATTCGTAATTAATGTGACTCATCTCCATCTGTAAGCACAGAGAAGATTGAACAAGATCCAGTGCTTGTAAGTGTGGCAAAATCTGCTGAACGAAAACGATCCGTCGGAGTCTAAGCGTATTTGGAGTCCAAGCACGAAATTGTATTGTCAATTCTGGCTATCTCATGCATCTCAAAAAGGCAGGGGCAGATTAATTTGCATTCTGAATGTTAAGTAACAGAATGCCTGTAGGGGTACTCCTTAGCATCAACTAGAATGGGTTGTGCATACCTGAAAATCAGTCCCTATACCAGTCTACAGAACAAGAAAAGATTGTATTTTTTTGTTCAGATAAGTTGCATTGTATAAATCAGGCGACTTTTTTCCTCCATAGATGTCCTTGTCTGGAGCAACGATAGAATGATCCGTTGGGTGTTGTCCATTGGTCTTAAAGAATATGCGAATAACCTTCTGGAGAGCGGAGTTCATGGTGCACTTGTGGCCTTAGATGAAACGTTTGATTACAATGCTTTAGCTCTCTTATTACAAATACCCACTCAGAACACTCAGGTAAGCAAGAATTACTCTATGATTGATAGGTGCTTTTTCCCTCTAGGAAAAAGAAATAAATAATAATGGAAGCAACTATTTTTCTTAGATAAGTGCATATCTTTGTGTGCTCAGCTCTAGAAACCTAGGAAATGGAAAGTTGTTCTTGGTAATTTTTCTATAAGAGCTATTCTTTACTTAATTTCGTAGTCACAATTCTAGTAGTTAATCTATTTGATTCAAGAACATTTTTTGTAATTTTTCCTCATATCTCATCTTCATGTTACTGTAGAACTTAGGGTTTTTTGTTGTCTTGCTCAAACTTAGTGATTTCAGAATAAGATCTACAAAAGTCACAGTCTTTCATGTTACAACGTAAGAGTTAAACTGTTGTAACTTTTCAAGTGTTAAGGATGTTTAATACTTTGATTAGGTCTTAAACAACTTTGGTTATATGGCATTTTAAAAAAAAGATTATAGGTCCCTTAACTTTTTAGCATTAACTTGTTTCTTTCATACCTTAAACTTCAGGCTCGTGCTGTTCTGGAGAGGGAATTTAATAACCTCCTTGTTATGGGCACTGACAGAAGACTTGATGAAGTGAGTTACTTGAGCCTTTTGACCTGTCTTATGGTTATGGCAACATGATCCTTTTAATGTCGGTAACGGTCCTAAATGTTTGTAGTGCTAATGATGTTGATCAATTTAACAGGATGACGATAAGAGCTTTAGGAGAGCACCTTCGTGGAGAAAGAAGTTTAGACCAAAGGACATAAGAGGTTTAGCTGCTGGATCCGCAGAAACTCTTCCTGCAAATTTCAGAGTTACAACCTCGATGTCTTCACCTTCTATGCAGCCAAAGAAGATGCAGATTGATGGTATTGACTTTGTATTATTTTAAGCATGATGCACTTTCTTGCTTGAGATAACAGGGAAATAAGTTTAAGTTAGCTTTTTTGCTCCATGAAAGCATCTGCCTTGTGCATGATTATACATGTAACGCTGTCTGACCATAGGGTGTGTTACAACTTCAGGAAATTGTACTAGATAGACAGTTTCTTTTTACTTTATTTGAATAACGGTGAGAATTATATATAGAAATTTATATCAGTCAGGGAAAATAATGACGTTTCAGTTAAAGTCTATAACATGGTGCATGATTACTAATCAGTAGCAATTAGACCAGTGTAAGTCCCACTTCTGAAATGCAGCGAAACGCATTCAGCAAATGTTATGAATAAACACCCTCAGATAATTTTGAGAATACTGTAACTCGAGTAAAACGTGCATTTTTTCCCCCTGGTGGTCACTTAACGATTGAGCATATTTGAAAACATTGATTCAGTCAGTACTTAGAATTATGTGTATGGACGTATCCTCTCTATATTTGAAAGGAAAAAAGGGGATTAAAAAATACGGGGAAAAAACAAAGAAAACACTTCAAAGTGAAAGTTGATCCACCGGTCACATGAATTATCTTGTCAGTTGAAAAGCACTCTCTCTAGTACCAGGAGCATAAAATTCCAGTTTTTTTTTTTAATAAAACGCTAGAAAAAATAAATTGAAAAGGGATTTAATTGGAATAGACAGGGTGAGAATTTCATCAGTCAGTCAGAATTGTCTCAAGTTCTGAAAAGTATATTTAAGTAAAGCTTAAAGAAGCAACCCTTACATCTGATGTTACTATCTAAAATGTGATTTGTTTTATAGTAAATATTTTAACTAGCACAAAATATCTTCCAGAAAAACTGTAAAAATGATCTTTAGTGGTAAAATCCTTTTCTCTTTTTACTGTATTAGAAAATTACCCTTAGCAGCTTGTGCGCTAGTTGGCATGCAGATTTTCTTAGGATTCTAGAAACTAGAAGTGAAACTAGAAGTGGTTAATATATAAAGTGTACCAGAAATTTAGCTTTTTTAACTTGTAACCTTAGAGTTGACTGAGTGTAGTAGCTGTAACCACACTGCTGTGATGTTTTCTGAAAACTAACATGCATGCTGTGTTCTGCATGTTTTCCCGTGCTTCTTGAAATAGGCAGTGTGTCAGGAACACAAAGATTGGATTCTGCTACAGTAAGGACCTACTCCTGTTAAAGCCTTCTCCTGGTGAGTAAAGTCGATAGGTATAACAGTAAAGCAGCTGTTTATGAAGTAACATGTCAGGTGTTGGAACAGAATGAATTTTAAATGCTTTTCAATTTGTGGGGTAGATTAGGATCAAAATCCAGAGCTTATTTCTTAGAAAGACTGAGTTTCAGTAGTTACTCGTGTACATTAGTGTATTACTAATTGGTTTTTTTTTTTTAAACGACCTCAAAAAGGACACATGCTAAATAACTATGTGGGAGGTATTGAAATCAAAGATTGAACGAAACAACCAGTGAAAGTGGGGAGGAAGGGAAGGGAACTGAATTAGGAATATAGTGGAAAGGAAAATCAGTTTCTGATATTGTGGTTCAGGTTATCTTTCACAGTCTTTCCTTGGTCAAATATACTGGAGGATGCTTCAATATTCATTTTTAAGGGGTACCTACATAGTTTTGCAGTTCTTGGATACTCCACACCAACGTGATTGCTTAGTTTGTCTGGTTGGATGTAGCTACCTGCAGTCTAAAATTTGGGTAACTGTGGAGCAGTACTGATAATGAGGCAGCTTGGTAACACAAGGGTATTTAAACAGAAAATGCATGTATTCTAACTAGTGACAGATATTTAGTTCTGTCTTACTTGTGGATTTGGACTGATTTTTTTCTTCAGCAGCCTCTGCTGTGTTTTCTCATCGAACAATCTTTCTCATGTTTTGCAAACAAGTCTGGAAACTAACATTTTGACTGTTAGATACAGAAGAAATCCAATGAAAATCAGTCTTTCTATCACTAGCAGATATCTGTGGGCAATAAATTGCCCATCTCTTCTGTTTACAGCTTCTTCTCACCAGTAACATCCCTACCAGCTCATGGGTACTGGCTGTCTTTTCTTCAAATTCTGAACCTTTTCACATACACGAGCTTAGGTGTAGAGTTCTCAGCAACTGAGGCTATGTGGATCTGTCAATGTGTAGTCTCAGGGGCCTTCTTCAAATGTTTTTAGTTGTAAGACATCCAAGTTTGGAGTCTCCACCCACACCCACTCTAGAAAATCCTGAAACACTGAGGAGAAGTACGGCCAGATGACCTAGGATGAAAATCTAGGAAGTGAAAGTACTTGACCTCGTGTGCCTTACTTTGCAACTGAAATTAATAATTAGCAATAAAATGGTATGTGGTGGCATGGCAATAATTTGATGCATGACTGCTACGCTGCTGAGCTGTTTGTGAGGAACTTAGCAGGTTTTTCTAAATAACATTTCGTTCTAATCCGATTATGTATTTATTTTTCCAGTTTACCCACACTATTTCTACCGGTGATATGCAGCATTTTGAACATTTGGAAACCGTAACCTGTTGATACTTGTTAAATGGACACTTTGAGATATTTTATTACAGAGTTTTTAATTAGCAAATAAATTCATGAGTACTATAGAGAAAATATTTTAGAATCTAAATGTTTCTTATATTTATGTGACTTCTCATTTATATAGTTACTTACTTTTTTTTTCTGTTTCTATTCAGTCTACAAATCAAATCATTGCTGATTTTTAATCTAATTTTAGTCTTTCCAACTGAATGTACTGTAATGCTTGTATGTATATGTCCCTATAAATAATATAGGGTTTTTGTAAATTTAAGCAGTTACTGTAATTATCATTGTTTTTTAATAATGAACCTGAAGGTGAAAAGGATTTTAATACCTTTGTAAAAGTATCATGACACCAAGCAGTATATATTTTGTCTTTTTGGAAATGTTAGCTAGGTCTGAAACCAGGTCCAGCTTTTTTTCAGACAGGCGCATGTTGTCGTTGAAGGTATGGTACATAATTTTCTTCTCTTCAGAGCTGTACCTTCCCACAGAGAGTTGTCAAGTAGTGGGAATTTGTCTTTATTTAAAGTGTAACTCGTTAGAAAAGCTGGGAAGAACTAGAACGCTGCGGAGCATGTTTCAGAGGCGATTGACCCGGTGATAACGGTCTCTGCTGTGTTTGTAGAGCATATCTTCATAGTGACTGAAAACAAGCCATAAGCCACGAACTGTTTTTCCTTAACTGAGGAAGATAGACTTCATAATAATTCCTGGTCGTAATCCACAGGCCACAGAGAGAGTTTCTGTCCTAGGTCTTTTTGACTGAAAACACTTGTGAAAAGATGCTGGTGAAACTAGTGTTAACGGACCAATCACGGAGCACTGCGGTCTCGTGTCGTATGAGTAGGGAAAGATGAAGGTACAGTGTGCTGAAGACGAAAGCAGTGCAACTCCTAATAAAGGCCTTACTTTTCTTACGTAAGTCATATTTTGTGTTTTGTAAACTTGTTCTGAAGAGTCGTCTGGACTGTAGTTTGAATGGTTGTAGCCACTTTGGACTGTATGAGTAGAAAAATGTATCCAACACTTGTAAATGGCATATTAAAGAGCCAGCAAGAATCTGTTCAGATGGTGCGTTATTTATTATGCAACAATATATATAGCATGTCTTTTTTCTTATTTTGTTTTCCACTTTTAACTCGCTTGTAAAACAAATTCATTGTTACTGTTCTGTTTTTCTATTAATCTTTTGTGTATTTTCAGATTATGTAACAATATGTACAGTCTACTTTTGAACTATTTTTATCACAGTATTATTTATTGCTTTCTTTCAATAAAGTACTGATGCATTTTCCACTGCCAATAAAACACTACTGAAAAGCTGAAACCTAACTGTATGCAGGCAGATACTTCTTGCGGTGAGTGGCTATTTGTCAATAAAGCATCCTAATGATTCTTTGCTGCCCTGTAGATCCTGTTTCAAATGATGACTTTTCTCTTGCACAGTAGAGAAACATTGCATTAGAGGTGACACTTTCTTCAGAACTGTTCGTGTTGAAAGTTCTTGAAAATTTTCAGAAAATTGCTTTACTGCCTCCTTCTAGTGCTGAGAGCTATGGTTTACGTTTTTTCACTCCCACAACACCTTCCTCCCCTCCAACTGAAATGCTCATATAACTTCAGTGTATTTTGGGCCATGTGATGAAAAAAAGTGCTGTTCTGTACAGCAGCAACTGTTGCTTTGCTAATAAAATGAAAGGGGCTGTAGTGATATTTGGGGAGAAACAAAGGAGTCGTGCGAACCATAAAAACCTGGGTCATAATAAGGCTGCTTATTTCAATTAAGATATATTGTAAACCATTTATTGTGTGAAAGAGAAGACAAAAATTACCTTGCTGAGCAATTGAAGCATATTTCGTCATGTCCTCTATATCCAGAGCAGGATGTGGAATGCACAGAACGGAGAAATACTGTGATCAGTGCTGTCATTGTTGTTCAGTAACGCATCTCTTTCTGTTGCTACCTGATAAGAGTATTTTCAGAAAACTTAGCTTTCTAGAAAAAGCTAAAATGAAACTGCAGAGGGATGTGTTGACTCACTGTTCAGCTAAACAGTTTAGAAAAAACAGCACATAAGTCTGGTCACTGATGTACATAGTAGGTGTCTGCAAAGTCAGGTACTGTTGCAGTGAGAGAGAAAAAGCTTTCACAAAGTTGCAGAACTGTTGGCTTCCTTTGAATTACGAATAATATAGCAAAGGTATCCCTGTCTGAAATTGAGAAAAACACTTCTTTGTTTTAATAACACCCCACCATGAAAGACGTTGCAAATGCACGTGGGTAGGTTACAGTAATCCTTAAAGCTTGGTTCAATGATTTCTGTAAAATGCCAAATGTCTTAAAGGCTTCAGTTGTAAAGTGCTATGAAAACGTGTGCTTTAAAATGTGAGAACCCTTTTTATCTGCAATAAAGAATTGTAAGATTGAATTATCTGAGAACTTTAAGCTTACAATTTTTGCATGTTTAAGAGGCGGGTAATCTTAGAACAGTTGCTGTAACTTCATCTCTCTCCTTTCTAACAAGTGTAGAAGTAAAAGACAAGTTGCTTCTGCAATGTCTGATGGACAGCAGTGATTTATGACAAAAATGAGATGATGGAAAGCTAAAATGGTTTGGTCCCCATCTGCCTGAAGTCCTGTTAATTTATCATGCCTGTAAGAACAGGAGTGCTGTTCTGGATCCTGCTGGAGCTGAGGAGATGGAAGACGGTGGAGGGGGAAGCAGGATTAATTTCAGTGACAATGTTATGTTGGAAGAATTAGTGGAGGGATGCTACTTCTGCTGGTCCTTGCCTTCTATTGGAGCTTTTTCAGTCACTCGATAATTCTGTTTTAAGGTCATGCCTTTGGTGCACTGGGTAACCTCAAGTAATTGCGTTTATGTTTGACTCTTTTTGTTAAAGAAAGTCATTTTTGCAAAAAGCAAAATTGGAGCGTAACTTAGGTCGCAACACCTTTTAGTCTCATGGCACAGAGGAACGGATAAAGGTGCTGGGTTGACCCATGAGCAGGACACGTGAATGCTCTCTGTAAAGACACAGGGTCAGAACCAGCGGAGATACCCAAGAGGACGCGTGTTCTCTGTGCCTTCCTTCTGCTCTCACACACATCGTAGCCCCACTTTTAACTCTGATTATAGAGTGAGTTGTATTTCATACAGGAAAAATTCAGCCTGTTGACGCTGAACGGGTTCCATTTGACTTCGTGTGACTGGAGGCAGCTGCTTCACTCCAAGTAGGAACTGGAAATCACCTTCCTGCCTCTGAAACCCTGTAACCTCCGTTGGCCTGGATTTTTTTAAATCTCACCTTAAATTTTTATATGTAACGTTACAGGTAATGATTATTTTAGGTATGTGTAGTATATATAAGTAGAACATGAGTATAAGGGGAGGTCCTTTCCCCCTCAGAAATATCATTTTTCCTTCTATCTTCCCCCCAGACGGCGGGAGAGCGGCCGCACGCCTGGAGCCCCTCGCAGCTCATGGCAGGGGCCGTTGTCGCGGCTCCGGGGCCCGGGTTGGCGGGGCCACCTCCCGTCTGGAGCCGCCCCGCCGTGCGGGCAGAGGAAGTGGGAGTGCGGGAGAAGCGGAAAGCGGCGGGGAAGCAGCGCGAGGGCGGCGGCCGCAGTGTAAGCGCGGGAGGGTTCGCCGGGCTCCGCCTGTGAAGCGCTGCGGGACAGGCGGGTGCGGGCCCGGGGCTGGGACGTGCGGCTCTGCGGGGCGGGGGCTGAGACGGGGCTGTGGGCCCGGGCATCCGCTCCTGCGAGGCCCCGCGGAGCTGGGCTCTGCCCACCGAGCTCCCGTGGGTAGCGCGGCATGGGCGTGCCGGAGTCCTGCTGCTCCCGTGAGCCGCGCCAGGGCGAGAGGCAGAGCCGTGCCCGTGGATTCACAGCGTATTTCTGGCCTCGGTCCGTTTAAACCGTAGCATTCTGGTTTTCCTTCAGAAATTTGAGCGTGTGAGTCGGTGACTCCTAAACAGATCACGGCTGTCCACATCCTGCTGCGGAGGAGATGCAGGAGCAGCAGCTGCTGTGGAAGCCGGCCTGATCCTGCCGCCTGGCCGGGCCCAGGGGCTCTGCAGTGAGAGCCCCACTGCCGTGCCCCTCTGCACCCTCCTGGTGTGCCCTGCGCCTGGGGAAGGGCGTTAGAAACCCTCCCTGTGTGCCTTAGGCCAAAGCCTGGTGGTGCCGGGCTCTGTGGGGGTGCGCGCTGGGGCCCTCCCTCCCTCGGTTGTTGCCTGTAAGGGTCCAGGGAGGAAGCACAGAAATCCCGACCGGAGGCTGTAGCTCTCTTGCTTTTGAACGCCGAGCACAACTGAACAGACAAAAGGTGAAAAGTCAAGCGAGGGCTTGAGCTGTGCCCCTGGGGAAAGAAGCTGACCTAGAGAGGTAGAGAAGTGGCTCGTAGGGACATGGGCTTCGGGGCCTGGCAGCGAGGAAGTGCAGCAGGGAACTGGTACCTGGCAGGGTGCAGCAGAGGGACCCTGAGCATGTGTGCGGCTGTGGGCAAGGGCTGGGGCCTCGCGTCGAGTTTCATCCCTGAGTGGTTCTGCTTTCCAGCTCCTTTTTGGAGAGGAACATGATTTTACTGAAGTCCACGTGGCAAACTGAAGAGAAGCCATGGTAGCGTGAGAAAAGGGTTCGGAGTGAGGATGTTGTAAGGAGAATGACAAAAATCCAACATTGTAAAGGTTTTCATTATCAATGCTTACAAGGTTTCTGGGGGTTAACTAGTTCACCAAGAGGTAATTCATAATTGCCATTGGAATATGGAGGTGGGAGACAGGAACAAGAGGGAGGGGAGACGTAGCCCTGCTCGGTCAGGGTGCTCTCTGCTCTGCTCTCGCACCCCGTCCGCACCGCCTGGGGTTCGCTGCCTGGGTTTGGTGACCTTGCAGTTGCTCTTGCTCTGGTTCCCAGTCCTGGGAGTTCTGAGGTGCTCCATGACGCTGCCTTATTGGTGCATTCTGTCAGGCAAGCAGGGCTGCTGCTGGTGGTGTGTAAACCTCACCGTGAATTATTAGTTATACCTTTAAAAGGGAATTTCCACTATCTTCTGCATTATGCGTATGTGGAAATGGAGATAGTCCACGTCAATATTCCTTATCAAGTGTTCTTAGTTAAAAAGATAAGGGGACAGGCAAGTCCTGCCAGCCCTCAGCTGTACATATATGCCCGTCACCCCCCAGAATACAGCTTGCTCGTCCTTGTTTGCTTCTGGATAGCATTTGTTTTTAACTCACGGTTGCAGCAGCTCACAGCCAACTTGTTCTTTGCCACTCTTTCTCAGGTTTCTTATCAGATGGGTGTAAAGCAGATCCAAATGAAAAGGGAGATTGTAAAACTGCAAGGCACAGAAGTGTCTGAAGGTAGATGGAAGGAGTTGACCTGGGTTGTTAAGGATGGAGTCAGCATGCAGGTAAGAGGGCCCTTATGTTTGGGATAGTCGAGAGCATCTCTGCCTACAGTCCTTGCCTGCAGGTTGACAAGAGGTGCGTGCCAGCAGGCGCAGGGATTCCAGCACGGTGAAACTTGCTCTGAATTAGAAGCCCCCATGCCTTCCTGCATGCGCCTGCTGGCTATTCTGGGAATACCTCTTCAACTGCCAAACTGTCAGAGATTTTGAGATGTGTCAAACTGGATCCTGCCTCTGCAAAAAAATACAAACCTTGTATTTTTGTCCTGAGAAGAGCAATTACAGAGCAAACTTGCTATTAGAAAGATGCTTTTAAAAAACAAATTTACAAAATCTGCATTTCTGCAGCGTATGATACACTGCTAGGTGGCTGTATTTTTGTTTTTTGTTTACGTATTAAGCAAACAAATGAAAATGTAAATCCAAAGTGCTGTGGTGGGGAAAAAGGGAAAGGAATCGTAAGCATTATGAGCGTAGTTTCTGCACATAACTTCTGCAGTTACTGATATGCTGTGTCCTGTTCCACGTTGGTTAGGATTCTGATAGTGATTAAACAAAAATGTGCAGTGTAAAATGCTGAATAACACTCAATATCAAACTGAAGCAGGCTGCATATTCAGCTGGGGTCATGCGAATTAGCAGACAGGCAGCTGACTTCTCCAAAGGTCCAAAAATCCAATGTTGAAGATAGTAGAGCCACCGGTGCTTTAATAGTGCTGCGTTTCAATGAGCTCCTCTGAGCTACCTGTTAGGATCGAAACAATTCTGTAATGGTCAAAGAATTTACCAAAGATTTTTTTGATTTTTTTTAGCTTACTGGGAGAACATGCGTTCCCAGGTGAAGAGTTAATAATGAATAAAATTAACCGAACTCTGGCCAGTCAGCGTTCCTGTGTTCCCTGTGATCCTGTCTGAATGCAGACTCTTTGCAGGCAGTTAAATGCCTTTTGTCAGCAGCTGTCGGAGAACTTTTTCTACCTTAGCTCTGTCACCTGTCATTCAGACAGCCAAGTCTGTTCTGGATGCAGGAGGAGAACTGAGCAGCACGGCGTACAGTTGTGTTAGGGATATGATGCTGCCACAGCTCACAGAAGAATCACGTAGAAGAATCCCAGGGAGCAGAAGTCTGCCGTGCAGGAAAGAAGGCAGCGTGGGCACACTTTTCTACTTTGCAGAATTGGTGTTGAAGGTATGAGCTGCTTTATTGCCCAGATTTGACTGACAGTTTTGTCAAAAACTGGTGCTTAGACTGTGACAGTCACAGACCAAGGGAAAGATCTCCTCTAATGTGGAACTGAGTGGTTTCCTTAGCATAATCTCCACCTATGAGCAATACTGAGGCTGAATACCTGGTGTACCGGGTGTCTCACAGATAGCAAGGCCGTCTCAGTCTTTCCTGGACTGCAGTTTTTCAGGTCTCATCGCTGTTGTAATACTGTATGCTTTTGTTTTCCTAAGTACTGTCTAAACTATGCTTTTCCATCAAGCAAATCTATTTTGCGTGTTTGTGTGCTCTCCCTTCTGCTCTATTTATTATTAGCCTATTTCTTAGATAGCTTCATTACTTTTTCTGGAAAAAATTCTCAGAAGCCTTGGGGACTGGCCAGTTGTTGCACCTGTGCATCCATCTCCCTTCTGGTAGCTTTGCAGCTTTCGTGTCAGTCTGCTAAGAGGGAAATCGTGCTTGAGTATGAATACTCATCGTTGATTGTTGTCTTATGAATGATGGAGACTGAAGGTTCTGTAATGCATCTTTTGTACCGAAAAATTCCTGACCCCGTTTATTCTGCCCTTGCCCCTGGCTTGCTTGTTCTGCCAGCGTATGTGTAATGACTGACAATTCTTTGTCTTGTAAGGTAAAACTTCCATTTAAATGTTCATTGAGGTGAACCCTTTTCTAACCCACCGTTGGAATTGATGCATCCTCAACAGAATCCCGTTTCTCCCACTCTGAATATTAACCCCAGCCACCGACGTGGTGACAGGTCATGTTTGCTTTATGTTGGCCCAGTGGTCAGCCTGTGACTTCAAAGATCAACGTTATCAGTGAGAACTGAGTCAGTTACTCCATGAGTGACAAGCCAAGTGGTGTCTGTTTGTGAGCTTGTTCACACAGTGGAGTTTAACAAGGGCAAATGGAGGTAAGAGAAGTGTCTCTGGAAGGTGTTATTAGCAGTTAAAGCATTCATTAAAGTTTGCGTTTCCATCCCAAACACACACGAGGTCTTGATTTAAAATCCTATCGTTGTTAGTTCTGTCTGCACTCCACAAGGTTTTATGGTCTTCCAGAGCATTCCTACCTTTGTACTGACTGATCCTGTTTCTGCCTTCCCCAGCAGATCCGGGTGCTTAACGTGCAGCGTTTATCTCCGCAGCTACAAAGGAGGACGGTGCTGTTACCCCATTCACTGGTTAGGAACCTCGGGCACAAGTAAGAGCGATGACGCATCAGAGGTCACGCAGGAAGTCTGTGGGAGAACTGGGAGGTGAGCTCTTGGTCCATGAAGTTCAAGGTTAGAGACAATAACTTTCCTCTTTGATGGAGCACTGAAAATACTTTCTTAAGCTCTGCATACTTACAGGAATATTAGTGCTTCCTTTGATAATTTCTTATTAGATTGCAAGTCCAGGCAATGCATCGAGTTAAAGTCCTGCTGATTTTTTTTCTTTTTGTCCTTTTACACTGATGGCTATTATCACTGAAAAGAGAGAACCTCTGTGATGTATTTACTGTCACTCTTGGTTTTGTAATGGCATTTCTGTAAATTAATTCTGAGTTTTTCCTGGTCCTGTAGTTTATATAAAGTCAGATTGCATTGGTAAGTCAGCATTTGACAGCTGATGTAGTTCAGATCTTTCTGTCAAACTACTGAGTTTATTAGTAGTTTATTGGATTATTAACAGGAGAGACAATAATTTTACGAGTAGAAAAAAAAATTTGTTGCTGTTATGCATAATCTACAGCACAATTCAAAATTTGGACTGAGGGTCCCTTTACATTTAAAAAGCTCTGGAAAGACTGCAAATCAGTATTGAAAAATTGTTAGTGTCAGATCCCCACTGCATCAAAATACCGTATTATAACTCAGTTTATGGTAGTTTATTAGTAGCGCTTGGTTTTTGTTGCGCCAAGAGAAGTCATTGAATCACCTTGTCTTTAGAGTAGTAGAGCTCTTGTGCTCAAAAATTGGACCATTTCCTTATGCTGCTCTGTTCTGTTTCTTTCTTGTCTGGAAATGTAACACGTAAAGGNTCAAAATTTGGACTGAGGGTCCCTTTACATTTAAAAAGCTCTGGAAAGACTGCAAATCAGTATTGAAAAATTGTTAGTGTCAGATCCCCACTGCATCAAAATACCGTATTATAACTCAGTTTATGGTAGTTTATTAGTAGCGCTTGGTTTTTGTTGCGCCAAGAGAAGTCATTGAATCACCTTGTCTTTAGAGTAGTAGAGCTCTTGTGCTCAAAAATTGGACCATTTCCTTATGCTGCTCTGTTCTGTTTCTTTCTTGTCTGGAAATGTAACACGTAAAGGGCAGCAGCAACAGCACTGTTTGCTGATGGGATCGCAATAAGACAACTTGTCCTGCTGAGGACCAGCTAGCTCTGAAACAGGCACACATCTGTAGACAAGGAAGATAAAATGGGTGCAGCTCAAAGTGGAGACAGTGGCAGAGGAAGCAAAGAGCTTCTCAGGTGAAAGAGGGAAGAAGGAAAAGAAGCTAGAAGCAGTGAAAGGGAGATCTAGGGAAGCAGCTTTCAGGGAGTGTTCCTTTGCTAGGTGTGGGTGGAAAATAACAGCAAGTGGATTATAAGAAGTTCTTGGGCTTTTGAAGATGCTTCTGGGATCTTGAGATGAGCAGCTCTGGATCTTGTTAATGCAGAATGGGGGATTGGGATAGCAGTGCAAAGCAACGTTGCTTGATGTCATCTTTGCACAGCTGTATTCTCAGTGGGTCTGCACTTGTAGTCATCTTTCAAGGCATTTTACCTACCACGATAGACTCTAGCCTGGAGCTTGCATGGAGATTGCCTGTTAGTCACACAGGTATCTCTAGTCTAAAAGTTCAAAATCAAATGTCCCCATCTCCTGCAAACTTCGGCCTTCTGTCTTTTCTTTGGCCTATGAACACCTTTGCTGACGTTCTAAAAAACGCAGAATTTTAAATGCAGGCTTACTCTTCAGCAGGTACCTCAACTTCACATAAGAGATGTATGTACCTCTGAAATGAGCTTTTTCAGGTCAGGTTCTTCAATCAGCTGTCATACCTGGACTGGACAGAGTGCTAAAGTATAAGATTTACTGTGTCAAAGAGCATTCTGATCATAAGGTACTGCATGGTTTTAAAACAGAGCTGGAAAAGAAAAGAAAAAAATGTAGAAATAGTGGAAAAGTTGAGCAAGCATGCTAGAAGTAACACAGTTTTCTAACTTGATGAAAAAACCTCCTTATTTCTTAGCATGCCAACTCTTTTTCCCTTTTTTTTTTTTTTGTAACTTGCCATTTCTTCTCACTTTGCTTTCAGTTCATTTAGGAGGAATGCTTAGCGTTAGGAAAGCATTGATGTCTGTTATCAGAAACATCTGCAAAAATGTGGCAAAGCGCCTGTAGCCTAAATAAGCCAGACTAGATAAACTTTTTTTACTTTAGCCACTAGGGGGACCTCCAGGAGTAGAATATCAAAACATACTTGCAAAGGGTATTTTGAAAAAATTAGATGTCCTGTTCATTTCTCCTGGTAGGACACAAGTTTGGAGGGCTGTTTCCTCCAAAGGTGAGAATATCTGCTTTCAAAAGACTTGTTACTTAGTTGTAAAGTTACATGTTGCACTTTTGAGCTGTGCAAAGCAAATGTCATCATGCTCTTTTCAGAGTTGCTAGAAACAACTGTGATTTGGATGTGGGGAAGATAGCCTGCAACCAATAAGCTTAGCTTCTCAGCGAAGGATACCTTAGCGTAGCTCTCAACTTCTTTCAAATGTTGACAGCGGCTTACTAGCCTAATTAACAAATGTTGGTGCTTCAGCATGCATGTACATTCTTACTAAAAAGTAGCTGTGCTACCACTTGGATCCCTGGACCTGTAATTACAAATCAGTCAGGGAGACGGTAAAGGACTCTGACATTGCCTTTCATACTTCTGCAGAGTACACGAGAAGTTGTGGCATACTTCACACACAAAATGTTGGGGCTTTGCAAAGCATAGATGCAGCAAGCTTTTGTTGTTATCTCTCAAGACGAAATCCTGTTAATGTACGCAGCTGTGCTCCTGAGACACTGAAGATGATGACCCAAATACAAGAACTGCAATTAACCCAAGTAGCGAAAAGTCGGGGATGGCACTAGAATTTGGCACGAAGTCACAAGTGTGGAAAAGGTCAAGAGAACTCTTGCAAGACCTTGTATTATGTCACATCACATTGTTTAGCTTTGCCTGTTAGAATGGTGCTGGAGAAATGAAATCTTTTATCGTGTGAGATGAAAGCAATCTGAGATTCCCGTTTGGCAGAGCTGGCTGTTGCGTAGGTCTCCTGTGGCCTATCCACTGAGTTTTATAGTTTGCATTTTGTTTGCATTGAGGGGTTACTTGCTGAGGTGTAGCTGTGGGGGCAGCAGCATTTTGTCTGCCTCTCTTGCAGTGATTCTCAGAAGAATCCTTTACGAAACTTGCTGAATAATTAAGCAAATCAAAGAACTGGCGAGGCTGGAACACCAAAGCCAATTGCTGAAGCAGACAGGGGAGAGAGAGAAGGAATACGCGCACGTACCTTGTGGCTGCAGCCTTCCAACCAGTTCCTTACCCACTGAACAGTCCACCCTTCAAATCCATCTCTCTACAATTTAGAGATAAGGATGTGATGGGGGACCATGTCAGAGGCCTTGCACAAGTTGACAGTGGTCGCCTTCCCTTTGTCCACCGATGCCGTCGCTCCATCATAGAAGGCCACCAGGTGGGTCAGGCACGACCTTCCCTTGGTGAAGCCATGCTGGCTGGCTCGGATCACCCACTCGTCCCTCATGTGCCTTAACATGTCTTCCAGGAGGATCTGTTCCATGATCTTCCCAGGCACAGAGGTGAGGCTCACCGGCCTGTTGTTCCCCAGGCCCTCCTTCCTCTCTTTCGTATAAATGGGAGTGACGTTTCCCTTTTCCCAGGCACCGGGGACTTCACCGGACAGCCATGACTTTTCAAGTATGATGGAGAGCGGCTCGGCAACCACATCAGCCAGCTCCTTCAGGACCCTGGGATGCATGTCATCTGGCCCCATAGGCTTGTACACTTTCTGGGAGGAGGTTTTACCCTGTCCTTTTGAGATGCAACAAAATATCAGCATTATAAGCTCTTTAAAGACAGCCTTGAATTCCAAAGTTTAAGGGAGCAGAGGATGGGAGGGTGCAGATCTGTAATACACAGGTGGAATTTTAGAAGAAGAATACACAGGAAATCATACTCCATGTGTAGGCCTTTCTGTTCATTAACATCACGGGTCCTCACTGTCTCTGCAGCCGCCGACAAGGACCTTACTTTTAGGTTGGAAAATACATTCTGATGAGGACCTGGGCAGAAGCG
>WBMW01000442.1:844110-867683 GCA_013396635.1 Penelope pileata
GTCTCCCCCCCACACCCCCACTCAGGGGGAGCCCTCCATAGCTGGAGGGCCCCCTCAGACCCCCACACAGGGGGGTTCCCCATAGCTGGGGGCCCCCTTTCCCCAAGGGGGGAAGCCCATAGCGACAAAACCCCAGCCCCCCACCCAAATAAAAAAAGTAATCTCTTGAGATAGTGCAAACCCTGGCAAACAGCCCCCTAGCTGAACTTCCCTCATTCTCCTCTTCCCCCCTCTAGAGGGGGGAAGAGGAGAGATAATATGTAATCACTAAGTCCAACAGCACAACAACAAGCATTTTGTAATACTTCACTACTCTCAATAAAGAAAACCATAAAACCTAAGCAGAAGAGCATACTTAACACTAAGTGTAACTGCCATAACAACAGTAGAATAACTACATTCACTATTTCAAAACCATCTGATAGAAGTGAAATGATACCCAAAGTCTAAATGCAACCATAACATCCAAGTCTACAGACATCCAAACACCTCACAAACCTAAGTTAGCCTCAACACCCGCTCTAACACCACAGATTCCAGGATCTAAAACTACACCAAGCTCTCAAACTGCCTCCAGTAGTTGCCAAGCACCATTCCCCAGGTATGGAGATAGGTATGGGCAATAGGCCAAACATACAGGCAATAGGCCAAACAGACTCCACACCTGGCAGTGCAACAGCCTACCAATTCCTTTCTCCACCACTGCTGCTAGTTCCTGTCACCTCCTGCACTAGCCAGTGTCCAGCTCAAGAGACAACCGCCACTCTCTCCCCAGGCACACAGAACCAACTACCAGGAGGGACTTAACTACCTGCCACAGCCAACAAGTACACCTCTGCCAGCACTAACACTGCCCTCAGCAACAAGCAGGGCCCAAGGAAAACCTCCAAGAACAAGCACCACCACCCTCACCTCCAAACCTGTTCTCTTTCCACAAGGAGAGCTGCACCACTACTGCATAACAGAGGCTGACAAAGCCTCACACCTCCAGGCCTCAAAGGACAACACTGCTCCACAAAACAAGCACCTCTAACTCGATCCTACCAGCTCCTCACAGCCCGAGGGGACGCAGACAGCACTTACCTCTCTTGTGCTCTGCAGGCAGCCTCTATCATCCCCTGGCAGGATGCTCCTGGCTCCTGAAGGCCCCCTCACCCAACACCAGGACCATCCAGTCGACACCACACAGCTCTGCTGTCCCTTCTGGCCCCAAAGGAATAGGGGGGGCCGCTCTGCTCACAAGCCTGGCCTCATCCCTGCAACAGGAAACGAAAACACATCAACATTACTTTCACATTTACTGCCCCCTGTTCATGCTTACCCCCAGCAGCAACAACACTGGGATATGGGGAAGGGCCCCATCACCAGAACAGGCCACAGCACCCACAACACTCCCCAGCCCCCCTCCCCCAAAAGGCAGGTGGGAGCCAGCCAGGAAAAGCACCCTGCTGGCCCCCAGCAACTCCCAAACACTCACCTCTTCCATCATCCCATCCCTCCCAGATCTGCTCACAGGACTGGGCCCGTTCTCACTGCAATAGCTCCTCACTCATCCTGCAACAAGACAACACAGATAATTAAAACAACACAGGTACCACTTCCATTAAAGCAGCACCAGGGCTGCGGGACAAGGCACAGCCCCATACCGCTCACTCCCACAGCTCTGAGCAGAACAGGCTGCAGCACCCAGAGCCCTTCATGCCACAGGCAGGGAGCTCAGGTTACTCCCCTGCACCGCCAGAACCGCTTACACGCTTGGGCTGGCCCTCACACACCCTGCAACAGGAGACAAAAGATTAAATGAAATACACACCTCATTTACTGCCTCTTCAGCAGCACCAGGGCTAGGGAAAGGGGCACAGCCTCCATGCCTGCAAACAGAAGGGTCTGCAGCACCCACAAAGCTCCTCAGAGCCCCCAAGAAAGGGGCAGCAGGAGCATATGCACTGTCCTGGCTGCATCACAGGCAGGGTGCAGGCCCCATGAAGCAGAGGAGCCTGGTAGAGGCTCTTCACCACACTCAAGGAGAGTCCAGGGAGCCCTGCAGCTCCCAGGGACTCCCCAGCACTTACCCCCCTCTGTGCTGCAAGCCCTGCCAAAATCCACTCACAGGTTGGGAATGAGCATTGCTAGAATAAGCCCCCACAGCTGCTCTCACTCACCCTGCAAAAGCAAACAAAAAGGCAAAAGATAACCCATCTTGAACATAGCTTTTTACTTTCACAGTCTCCTCTGACACTGCTCATCACCGCTGCAGCAAGTGGGAGAGACTGCCAGCACCCAAGGAGCCAGGGGAGCCCAGCAGCCCCTGCTAGAGGCAGGGAACCCACAGCGCTTCACCCCTTCTGTGGTTCACATCACTGCCAGAGCTGCTCCCAGTTTGGCGCTGCTGCAGCACAGATCCATCCCACAGCAGCTCTCACGCCCTGCAACAGGCAACAAAACACAGCAACAGACATCACACCAGTCCCAGGCACTGCTTCTGTTTCAGCAGCCCTTAACATTTCTTCACCCCAGCAACACCAGGGCTAGGGGAAGGGAGAAAGGAGCATGGCCTCTTCAGGCTTGCCTCTTTTATGGCAAGCAGGAAGAGCTGCAGCACCCACAAAACCCCTCAGCTCCCGCATAGAGGCAGGGGGGAGCCAGCCAGGAGAAGCACCCTGCTGGCCCCCAGCACTCACCTCTTCCATGGTCACATCATGGATGGAACTGCTCACAGCTTTGGGCTGATCCCTGGAACAGGGAACACGAGTAAGACATAGTGGAATAAAGCATACTAAACAACACTTCCATTTGTGTTGTCTCATGTTTATTCTTACCTCAGCAGCACCAGGGCTGAGGGAACAGGGCCCCATCACCAGGAGCAGGGGGGACTGCAGCACCCACAGATCCCCTACCCTCCATAAAGGGCAGGGGGCAGCCAGCAGGAGCACCCTGTGCCAGCCCCAAAGATAACAGGGAAGAACCCTCCTGCTCTGGGATGGAGTGCTCCTACCCCTGGGCAGACAGCACTCACCACCTCCGTGCTCCCATCATCACCAGAACTGCTCACAGGTTGGGCTGATCCCAGCTACAAAGTGCTCCACAGCTGCTTTCACTCATCCTGCCACAGGAAACAAAGAAAGAGAACATGGAATGCAGCAATGCTTATGCTTTCATTTTTGTGCGCTCGTGTTGCTTCTCACCCCCAGCAGCACTGGGGCTGGGGAGAGGGCCCCATCCTGCTCACCCCCTTTTACTGGGAGGGGGAGGCACCGCAGCACCCACAGAATCCTCCAGCTCCCTCAGAACAGGTGGGATGGGAGGAAGTCCGCTGAAGCACTGTGCAGGACCCAAGAAGCCCAGGGAATCCCAGCAACAGCCCTGTACCAGCCCCAGAGAGAGCAGGACAAGAGCCTCACACCCTCAGCCCCTGGCTGGGAGCTGCCCCCAGCAACTCCAGAGTGCTCACCTTCATGGTTCCATAGGTGCCTGAAGTGCTCATAGGTTTGGGCTGGCCCTCACTCACTCTGCAACAGGAGACAAAAAAAAAGAGGAAAACATTCCCAAACACTGCTTTCTCTTACAGTCCATCACCACTCCTCCCCATTGCAGTAAGCAGGGGAGGCTACAACACTCAGGAAATCAGGGAGCCTGGCAACCTCCTGCTAGAGGCAGGGAGCCCTTGGGGACTCCCCAGCCCTCACCGCTGCTGTGGTTCCATCGCAGCCCAGGCTGCTCCCAGGTCGGGGCAGCTGCAGCACAGATCCATCCCACATCAACTCTCGCACCCTGCAAGAAGAAATAGCAATAAGGAAACCAAAGTCATCTCAGGCAAGGCTTCTATTTCAGCAGCCCTTTGTGCTTCTTCATCCTACCAGCACCAGGACTAAGGAAAGGGGGAAAGGAGTGTTACCTCATTACACTCACCTCCATCATCACAAGCAGGAAGAACTGGAACACCCAAAAAACTCCCCCTTAAAATGCAGGGAGGAAACCAGGCAGTAGAAACATCTTGCTGGCCCCAAAAAGCAGGAGAACCCTGCAGCTGTGTAATGGCCCAAAAAACCCAGCAACTAGAGCCACAGAAACCAGCAGCTCCTGCTGCAAGCACCAAGCCCCAGCAGCAACTAAGAGCTCCCAGCAGCCCTCAGTGGCTCCCAGCAGCCCCCGGAGGGGTTTAAGAGGGGTTGGGGCTGGCCGTGCCCTGGGCTCCCAACTGGTTTCAGCTGGCCCTGCAGCAGGTGGGGATCATTGCTTCATTAGCGCAGCTGCTTCGTTAGGGCCTGCCCGGAGCCCTGACAGCACCCTGACAGCTGCCCTCAGGGCTTGGCCTGCCTGGACAAGGCTGTCCCCATGGATGTCCCCCTGCAAGCCCAGATGTCACCTCCCTGCGCAGGACATGGTGGCAGGGCTGGGCTGAAGGCTGTGGGAAGCTTCAAGAGGCAGCACGCAGGGCTCTTTCCTACCAAAATACATTATCTTCTAACAGCCCGACCGTACAGAAGTATACGTATACACAGCAAGGTTTTCCTACTACATGTTCTTTCTAAAAACCTATCTGCTGCCTTGTAAGAAACAGCACCATTATATGGTCTTGACGCAACATTCACAATGATGTGATATTTACATTAGGAATTGTACACTGGGAAACAAAAATCTCATCCTCCCTTCTCATGCAGCTGGAAAGGAGACACAGTCCCGGTCGAGATGCTCAGGCAGACGGCAGCACAGACCGTACCTGTGGTGGATAGCAGGGCAGGAGCCGTGGAAGGGTGCCGGATAGCAAGGTAGCGGTCTGCACAGATGCAGAGGGAAATGAGCATGCTGCCGTATGCATGGGGCCGGATGGGATCCACCCAAGGGTGCTCAGGGAGCTGGCAAAGGTGATTGCCGAGCTGCTTTCCACCATCGATCAGCATTCCTGGTCAACCAGAGAGGTCCTGGAGGACTGGAGGCTGCCAATGTGGCTCCTATCTACAAGAAGGGTCGTAAGGAGGACCCGGGGAACTACAGCCTGTCAGCCTGGCCTCAGTGCGAGGACAGGTTATGGAACGGACCATCTTGAGTGAGATCACATGGCATATGCAGGATAACCAGGGGATCGGGCCCAGCCAGCACAGGTTCATGAAAGGCAGGTCCTGCTTGACCAACCTCATCTCTTTCTGGGATCGGGTGACCCACTCGGTGGATGAAGGAAAGGCTGTTGACGTAGCCTGCCTGGACTTCAGCACAGCCTTTGACGCTGTCTTCCACAGCACTCTCCCAGGGAAGCTGGCAGCCTGTGGCTTGGTTGGGTTCACACTTTGCTGGGTCAAAACCCGGCTGGAGGGCCAGGTCCAGAGAGTGGTGGTAGATGGAGTTACATCCAGCTGGCGTCCCATCATGAGCAACGTTCCCCAGGGGTTGGTATCGGGGCCCACCCTGTTTAATATTGATGGTCTGGATGAGGGGATTGAGCGCACCCTCAGTAAGTTTGCAGATGACACCAAGTTGGGAGGAAATGTCGATCTGCCTGAGGGTAGCTCAGCCCCACAGCGAGCCAGACAGGCTGGATCGCTGGGCTGAGGCCAATGGGATAAGGTTCAACAAGGCCAAGCGCCGGCTCCTGCACTTTGGTCACAACAACTCCATGCAATGCTGCAGGCTTGGGGCAGAGTGCCTGGAAGGCTGTGCTGAGGGAAAGGACCTGGGGGTGCCGGCTGATGCTCGGCTGAACATGAGCTGGCAGTGTGCCCAGGTGGCCAAGTAGGCCAATGGCATCCTGGTCTGCATCATAAATAGTGCGGCCAGCAGGAGCAGGGAGGTGATCATCCCTCTGTACTCAGCTTTCGTAAGGCCGCATCTTCAGTGCTGTGTTCAGTTTTGGGCCCCTCACTAAAAGAAAGACATTGAGGCCCTGGAGCATGTCCAGAGAAGGGCAATGACGCTGGCAAGGGGTCTGGAGCACAAGTCCTATGAGGAGCAGCTGAGGGAGCTGGGATTATTCAGTCTGGAGAAGAGGAGGCTCAGGGGAGACCATATTGCACTCTACAACTCCCTGACAGGAGGCTGAGGTGAGGTGAGGGTCAGCCTCTTCTCCTGTAACAGCAATAGGATGAGAGGTGATGGCCTCACATTGTGCCAAGAGGGGTTCAGGTTGGATAGTAGGAAAAACTTCTTCTCTGAAAGACTGGTCAGGCACTGGAACAGGCTTCCAGGGAGGTGGAGGAGTCACCGTCCTGGAGGTGTTCAAGGTCTGACTGGACATGGAACTGAGGGGCACGGTTTAGTGGTTTAGTGGGTAATCTTGGTGGTAGGTGGACGGTTGGACTGGATGATTTTGGAGGTCTTTTCCAACTGTAAAGATTCGATGACATTCACAAAGTAAAGACTCTCTAGGATGGAGCAAAATGCAGACCCCAAGTTCCACTTGTTCTGAAGGTGATAGGAAATGATTTTAAAAGGAAGAGTGAACAGCAGCAAAGTACCCAGTGAAATAAGGGCTATCGTGTAGATTGCAGATTCGGACTGCTTTTTAACCTGAAAAGACAGGAATGACAAGGCCCTCACGTTGAACAGCAATCCCAGGATAAACACGGGAGTGTACAGGACCAGCTGGAACAGTTCTTCTCTGGGGCTGATGCTGCTGTTGGCACAGGTGTTGTTCACATCTTCAGGTACGCTGCAAGAGAAGAAAATTGCCTTCGCTGCCAGGATTAATGAAGATCGCATTTAAGACCTGGGACAAAGGCCAATGAGGTCTGCAAGCATCCACAGGCTTGGAGACACTTTTTCGTCTTGGGCTGTGGTGTGCTGACTTGCCAACCAGTAGGGGCTAAGGCTTCGGAGTTAAAATGAGGCTTAGGAAACCAAGCATTTGCTTACATCAGCCAGACTAAGCACAGCCGATAAACTGCGATCTGCCACAGAGGTGGCAGCAAATGTGCAGCAGTTTCTCCTCCCCAAGAGGTGACTAAAAATACTGAGGTAGACACATCGGAGCAGGGGACGTGAAGTAATCCTCTTCTTTAGAGGAGGGTGCCGGCCTGACCCTGCCCTTGGACTCTCCTGATAAGGGCAAGAAAGGCTCTCATTGGTTTCTGCAGTCCTGGCCTCAGCCAGAATCACAAATGCAAACGCGCCAGAATACCCGGTTCTTTCTTGCAGCCAATTCTTTCACTGAAAATGTAACCTTCCTTTCCTTAGAGCAGGTTGAGCAGGTTGGCAGTTTGCTCTGTAAGGACACACCGATGCCAGGTTAACAATTCTGTAAGTTGCTAGCTTACATTACAGAAATGAGAAAAACAGCCCCAGAAACAGCCCGATGAGGAGAACAGCTGCTGGCAGGGTGGTGGGTACCGGAGAGCGTACTCTGCTGGGCCAGGTGCTGCTGCAGCAGGCACGGGTTCCGTTCAGGCTGCCTGCCTGGCCACGCGTGTCCCCACATCTGGCAGTGCCGCTGGCTGTGTGAAGTGCCCGGCAGCCTCCTCTGCTGCAGGGCACCGCTGCCCGTGAAGCGTGGGACGTGGCTCAGGAGTGGGACAGCGGCCCTGTCAGCAGCTCCCGCTCCACTGCTATCTGTGAGGGACTGAGGGAAGTCTGAGGGGACATTAAGAAAATCCCTTGCCCAAATAAGAAAGGGCAGGAAAGCCTGAGGTCAGGAAGCACTTGGGGATCTGAGCAACTGGAAGGGAGAAGCATGTCCAGTGATGCTGCAGATTGTTCAGTGCCTGGGAGCTCAGCTTTCCTGCAGCCACGGGGCTCGGGGTCTTCTTTGGGAGCTGCACTGGGGCCCTGAGCCTCCAGGTTCAGGCGGGGCTGCACCAGATGAGGGGTTGCACTGGCGGAGCTGTGCAGAGGCACTGCGCTGAACGCAACGTTGGCCTGGGCTCACCAAGGCAGCGTGCTGCTCTCCTGCGGGGTCCCCTTCCTCACCTGAAGCATTGCCGGTCCTCTTAGTGCTGGGAGGGAACCCTCTGCTGAGAGCCAACGGGATGAGAAGTTAACTACGGAATTCCTGAAAAGCTGTAAAGATTGATAATGTCCTTTACTTTATTGCCTCTGCAGAAGATTTCTTTTGGTATCTTTGTGGATCGGGCTGCACCAGATATCAGCAAGGATTTTAGAAAACATTCTCCAGGCTGGCAGGGAAAACCTTCAACTAAGGTTTTAAGTATAGCAACTTATGTCTCTGATGGAATGGCAGAGGTTAACAAACAAATGGAGGATGAAAAAAAAAAAGGAGATGAGGCAGCAAAAGAGGTTAGAAGCATTGCTGCTGGTGGCTGCGATCACTCGACATCTGAGAAATGTGCAGCCACAGAGTAATTGGCAAAAAAATTAAAAGGAGAGGGGGAATGGAATTCGTGATGATAGGAATGAGCATTTGTCCTTCGATACGGATTTGTACTGATTTGCTAGTGGTGCTGAAAGGATTAGGAAAAGTGTCCCTTGGGAGTTTCAAGCAGGACCAAAGTGGTGCAGCCTACTTGCACCTTGGGAGAGGAAACTGGCTCCTCCTTGGGAAGCGTGGTCGTCTCAGTGGAAGATCACTGTTACATGAGTTAAAACTTCTGTAAAATTTCTGTTACTTTTGTTTATGACTATGAAACCCTCAAACACTTTACCTGGTATTGCTAAGAATCTGTCCAAAGCAATCTCACTGCTTCATTTGCAAGACAACAGCCAAAACGATTTTCTCTCCAGGTGCAGAGAAACTGATGCAACTCAAAGGTAGAGGGAATAAAAATAAGTAAGTCAGTTGGACAGCTCAAAGCAAACCGGGTCAAATTCAAACGACGGTACGTCACTGACGCAATGATCCACATGCACAGACTCTCTATAACCTTCACAATGAGTTAGCAAGATGATTCTTCTAGGAGACGTGAAAAAAATATTTGTTTAGTCCCACTTTCCTTTGCAGATCTCTGTTTTCCTTTCATATTGCAGCACCAGGGAAGAATCCAAGATAGATGAAAGGGAATCCATTTACTGAAATGAATAAAATTAGATAAAAATGTTTTAAATTGAAAATCTACGTTCTTCCGGCTAGGTACTCAAAGTTGAAATTTTCAGCTTTAATCTATGAAGAGAAACAAGTCACTAGAGAGAAACACTAGTCCAATTGTATCATGAGTGCACAATTTTATCAATGAAGTAATGCCACCTCTCAAAGAAAATAGGCAGAGATATAACAATATGAAGCTGGCAACCCAAACAGATTACAAAGATTTGGTAGTATCTTAGGGGACGTTTTGATGTACAGAGCTCACCTACAGCATATAGTAACCTGTTTCACATTTAGTATTTCTGTACGTCTGAAGCTATACCCATCCATTGGTATCATCTAAAGGACAGCGCACCACCCACACATCAGAGCTAACCAGCCTTAGTCTACAAACCAGGGCCTATGTTCCCTGTAGACATATGGCATAATATCTTGGCATTCCACGGAAGTAAACACCGGCATTTTGGAATAATCTAATCCGTGAGCGCAAGCACAGAAGGATTAAAGCAGATTATAATGCACAGCACTTGTTTCAAGAATGCTTTGTGTGTTGTACTCTTAATATGTTTTTTTACAAACAAACAAAAAAAAAGACAAAGCAATGTGCTTCTTCACCTATGATATGACTTGGTCATATATGCTTTAATTAAGAGTCAGTCTGCACATACACAACGCTCGATTCAGTGAGAATTTAATATGGATAGCCAGCATTGTGGCTACGGCTAGGGAAGTACTTACTGGGCACCGAAGGGGAATGCACAGCAAAACACACTTTTAACCTTGCATCCATTTTGCAGTGTAATATGAAAGAATTGTAAACCAGAGATCAATGAACCTATAAAAGCACCTATATTTCAGAGGTCAAAACTATACCAAAAACAAACCTATAAAACACAAATCAGAACAGTTGTCTGAAGTACTCAATAAAAGTATAACGTCAAGCTTTCCAAAGACTTGAACACTTCATGGGACAGAAGTGGAAGAAAATGTTTCTGCCTGCTGAAGTGACCTCCTGACAGTTAATTTCCTTTCGCAGTTGTGAGACTAAAACCACAAGTATTCCCTTTGGCATAGAAAATAAGCTCCTGCCAAAACTATGAATAAGACTGCCATAAGAGTTTTCCCTCTAGACTCAGTCTCGATGTAACACTGCACAACATAGGTGCAGTGAAGAGAGCAGGCATCCCGAATATTTAGAAAAACTTGGAAGGATGTCTTTGAAAAACATAGAAATACGTAATGTGAGACAGATACCTATCACAAATATATTGGCTATGGTTTCAAATATGTGTTGCCAATCAAGTGTTGCTCTTAAAATCCTTTAAAAAAAATTACAGTGAATTATTGGTGTACTGCAAATCAGAAGCAACAGTTCTGGAATTCTCAAAAACGTATCTCAGAAGTCAGGAAAACCAGGTAGCTGCTGACGTGTTTCATTCAAATACTTTAGAACAATATCAAAGCTCAAGAAAGCCAAAAAATCCAACTGACACGACTGGCAATTATCAACTGAAAACATAAACCTATGGCCCGTATGAAAAATACGTGAAACGCACTTGATTGCGTGTAACTGCTAAAGCATATCTCGTAGGCTACCAAAGGCTCACGACACATACAAAAACATATGATACTTAAAGGCAGTTTTGAACGCTCTTATCTCAGTAGTAGGCCCTGAACATTTTATTATTGTATGCGATACTTAGCAAAATCCCCAAAATGCCATGACTTCACTTCACAGTAGAACTCTTTAATTCCTGATATGACTAAATTTTGTAATTTTTAAACATCTAGAATTGTTTTATTTTAAAACCAAAAAATGGCTTACGATGCATCCCATACAGTAATCATAATGTAATTTCATTAGACAGTGAAATGTTGTTAGTAGCGTCCTCTTATTTTCAGAAAACTGTTATAGATGCAATTTAAACTACGTATGTGGGCATATAACCCCTAAAATATGTCACCACACAAGGAGGTAGGAGCGGCTTAATTTCAATAACTCTACCACGACTTGCTTAAATCCGCATAATTTTCAGGTCAATGGAATATCCAAAACATTTAGAGCTGCCTCAGAATTTCCCGGGTTTGGAATAGAGGCACAAATACTAGCAATACAAGCCCAGATTCTCAGTTAGTTGCCAGCAGTACGAACAGCACTGCCTGCAGTAAGCGCTCAGAAGTAACACAGCTCCTGAGGAAAGAGGTGCCCTGGTTCTGCTCTCAGCAGACTACAGGACACCGGCACCAGCGGCAGAGAATCGAGTGTTTCCATAGCACAGCCTGCGTGATGCCAGTTTGTATCGTATTTTCTTGCTGATTAATTCAGGAAACATTAAGGCTAGCCATATGCCTCTACTGAAGTGCAAGTACTTCAGCTCCAGGCAGCTTTTCACTTCGAACAGTTCTGAAGACTAAAGCATGATTATGGGTCGATGTTAGCTGACCGACATCCACACAGGGAAGTGTCAGTGCAGCTCCCAACGTTTACCGCTGCCTGCCTGCCCGCACAACCCCTTCACAAGCACGCAGAGAACTAAGGCGAGCCTGCCAGCTCTAGCTCAGTAAGCTTTGAGCTCATTGTTTCTAGGTTACTTTTAACAAGCATTGTATCAAATCTTATTCCCACTTACAGAAAGGGCTGATGTTGACAACACACCTATTGGACTTCTCTGCAAACTCAAGGAAAGTATGTTTTGTTTTGTTTTTTACCATGAGGACTTTGGCAGAACACACAATACATACTTATACCTTCTATGCATCTACCTGTTTCTGATACACATGCACATAGAACCACATGCATCGAGGGCAAAAGCATCAAATAAAACTAGTTCTTCTGCCCCTTTATCTTGTCTAAGATAACCACACGAAGCACCAGTAATTATATGCTTCTGATGGTCTGTGATAACTGAAAAATTGCATTATTTTCATAATTTGAAGTTTATAAATGGCTTGCATTCAAATTAAAAATGAATACAGAGTTCTTCAACTCCCAAAGAAAAGTTATATGTATAAGCTATGCGTGTTTATTTCAATGTACCTAGGATGCTACCTCAGCTTTCACAAAAATATTTTCAGTAGACTCACACAACTTTTGTGCCATGCTCTCATTGCAATGAGAACAGAATATATACTTTTTATGAATTTTGGAATGACGAGAGTGTCTCAAATCAAGAAGTACAGAAACATAGACAAAGTAAAAATTATCTGTGTTATGCATTCAAAAATCAAGAAGACCCTTAAGCATCATTTGAAAAAAAAAAAAAATACAGGTAACCTAGTTCCTAGGGGAACTGTTAGGTCAGGGCTTGAACTAGTGATGGAGCACCTGGTGAAGGCCAGTGGCTGGCCCAGGGAGAACAGGTAAATTGTTTGCACCTGTGTTCCCCCACATGCCCATAAAGAGTGGGCCCAGGGCAAAGCCACCCTGGACTCACTTAAGGGTCATCCAGTTCAGGAGAGCGTTCCTTGGGCCCAGGCTGCTTCCTGAGAGGGAGCACTGCATAGCTGGGGATTGCCTTTGCTGGCTGGGTGAGTTAGAAGTTGTGTGGAACCTTTGTTTGTGTCTGTTGTTAAAACCTGTAATCCTTTGCCTGGAATTGCAAAGAACCTGTCAGAAGCAATTTTGTTTATTTCTTTTTGAAACTCCTTTACAATGGTGAAATGTTCATATTTGATGGACACAGTATCAACATAGTCACAGCTTAGAACTTCAAGTCTTGGAGCTGTTAAAAGCAGCTGATTGTGTAAGACAGTCTATCCTCATCATCACAACACTCAATCTTATGACCCTTCATTAAATACTAATGTAGTTATGTTTTAGGAATGGCTAAAATCAGATGAATGCTCAAAAGAGGAATATTTCTAAAAAAACTAGCTCAAATGTTCTCAACCCCCCTTTCTTTCAGAAATCTGAGGTTTTGGAAAAGAAATCTCACTGGTAACAATAGGTAAACAACTTAAACACAGGGCTACAGTAACTGGATTATTTTTCAGTATAGAAACATAAAACTGTATCTCATGAAAATGTGAGCTTTATGTGTACAGACACAAAGTACTGGGACCCTAGTGTTTGTGCTAATCCCTCCAGCTGCCTTTATTAGTGTCCCAAACTTCATTTTTCATATGTAATTGTGTATCTACCCTGAAGAAAATTAGATTACATGTAACATGAATAGCGTACAGGAAATAAACAGGACAGGTTGTGTATGGCAGTTAAAGAACCACAGCTTTGTATTGCATGGGCGATTACAAGCTTTTCTCACTCAGTCTTATTCAGCTATACTGCAGAGTATTTGTATACATGCTGAACCCTTTATTCACACAAGCAAGACATATTCCACCGACTGGAAAAGGGGAAGCATAACTTCCACTTTGAAGAAGAGGAAAACAAGAGGATCCTAGGAACTATAGGCCAATCAGTCTCACCTCTGTGCCTGGCAAGATCACGCAGCAGGTCCTCCTGAAGCCTCTACTAAGCCAAGTGGAAAATCACGATGAGGTGATTGGTGGTAGCCAACACAACTTCACCAAGGGTAAATTGTGCCTGACAAACTTCTTGGCCTGTTATGATGGAGCTATCGCATCAGTGGATGAAGGAAGAGCAACTGATGCCATCTCTCTGGACTTCTGCGAAGTGTTTGACTCTGTCCTGCGTGACATTCTGGTCAATAAACTTAGTAAATACAGGTTTGGTGGAAGAAATACTTGCTGGATAATACTCTTTAGGAGAGCTGCCATCTTTAAGATTGGCCATCATCACCATCACAATAGTAAATCTTATGAGCCTTTATTAAATGCTACTGAAATTAGCTTTTGGGAAGTTAACAAAATCCACTTTTGAGTCGGATGAATGCTCAAAAGTGGGATATTTCCAGACAGTTACCTCAAATTTTGCTCAAGCTCCATGATTTCAGAAATGTCAGGTTTCAGAAACAAGAAATCTCCCTGGTTGTATGTTAGCTAAACAACTTAAACATAGGACTACAATAACTGTTAAAAATGTTAGAAGAAAAACATGCTGAATTTTTTATCACACAAACTTAATATGTTTAATTTCTAAGATATTCAGGACACTTGATTTTCTGAATCTTATTTGCAGTTTGAAACACAAAAACTTGCTACTTGTTGACATCCAAAGAGCTGTGAATAGTTAAAAACATAACATACATTCTAGATTTCCAAATTGCAGTACCTGCCCTTAAAGTTGTTTTTTAAATATTGTCCAGATTCTCTCCACTATGAATTTAAGCATACAGTTACTATCTAGGTATGCTGGACTGGAATCTTAATCGCACCTGTTGACATAGTTCACCAAAGAGTGAGTTTGTGTTTGTTTCTTTCTTCCATGGTTTAACTTCCAGAAGTCAGTGTATCCGGGAAGGGATCTATGCTTTTAGTCAAGATGTATCAGATCTTAAAATTGTGGGATGTTGAGGTATCCCTGAAGCTGCTCCCTCCTCGTTTTTTTCTGCTGAAAGCATGCCTGAACAATGCTGTGCTAAAAGCTCTCGATGCCACCCCTCTTCGTGAGTATTATCATCATCATCACTTGGTCTCTGCCAAAAAGATTGCACCCTCTGAGCCACTGCCATCAGTATGCAAGACAAAAATACCTTACATAGAATATTCTTTACTAGCTCTAAAGCTACCTAAATCTGTGGAATTTCTTTGTTCTGCGTGTTCTTAAAATGTGAAGGAAAATAGGAAGGAAATGCTGGCTCTATCCCTCCTCTGAACGCTGAGTGGCAGAAGCACTGCAGGCCTGCCTCGATGGAACAACACTTGATTAGATTTGCTTGGCTAGTGCCTGCTTTCTCCAACACATTCAATCTTCCTTAAAATACCGATCTGTACTATTTTGAATCTTTTCCATTCAGAACAGTTAAGCACTGTTAAGGAAGAACTTGAGATTTCTTTTTTTTAGTTATGCATTTCTTGAAAGTAATCATATGCGGTGAAGATCTGATGAATCGGTCATCGTTTGCTCTGTGCTTTCTGTACCACCTGATTAGTGATCAGCAGGTGTTACTCAAGTCTGTCATATAAACAATTTCAGAATCACAGAATTGCAGGGGGTGGAAGAGATCGCTAGAGATGGAGTCCAACCCCCTATTTCAGAGGTTATTAGCTGCAATTAACCTCTTGTGACATGAGAGAACTTCTACTCTCAGCTCGAAAAATGAGGGATTTATTTTGTGCTCATCAGCTGCTCCACTAATGCACTGTAACTACCTGTACTGCATTAAATCTGTATACACGAGAAGCTGTGGCTGCCCCCTCTCTGGAAGTATTCAAAGCCAGGCTGGATGGGGCTTCGGGCAACCTGGTCTAGTGGGAGGGGTCCTTGCCCATGGCAGGGGGGTTGGAACAAGATGATCTCTGAGGTCCCTTCCAACCTGAACCGTTCTATGTTTTATGATTCACGTCTAGCAAATGCAAGTGATGCTGCTGCCCTTGTTAGATTCCTTCAAGCAGTGCTTCAAATGAGAATAATATATTTTCAAGCTCTGACAATTGCTAGTTTTACGCTCCACTGACACCTTTCTCTGTATGCTTGTACTCCTCATGGCAAGCAGGTTGGTGTAATAGTGGCAGATGCTTTTCTGATGAAATAAATCTTTCTTTAGCTCTTGTTACATGTTCTGCTTGCTGACCTCGTTGAGAATTTCCAGGTTTTTTTTGAGGCACACTTAGTTATTTCCTTGCAATCACTTATTTTTCTGGAGAGCTGGTGCTACATTACTGAGTCAAATGCAGGTTTTTGTTTAACTTGCTGGCATAGATGGTTTTTTCTCCAGTTTTTTCTCCAGTTACATTAAAATGCACGATTGGTAAGGAGTAGTAGCTTAAAGCTGTGAGTATTAATTTAATCATCAGTGTTATTCCCACTGCTGCATATTGTAATGCAGAGCTAAACATTGAGACCTTTGCTTTAGTGAAACACTCCACGAAACTGCCTGAAATTGAAAGTGCATTACCTAAATGTGACTTGTCCTCCTTCTAGACCTGATTTCTGACAGGCTGTTGTCAGGGTGGTTCATCATCAGAGTGAGTGGTGGCTGCTGCAGTGGATTGGTAGGAAGAGTGTTGGTAATCCTGAACATGTTACCTGCAGTGTTGAAGCAGATATCTGTCTTAGTTCCTCTTACAATGCTTTTTCTCTTGTCTTTAAATGCAGCTAGAGTGAGGATGATGAGAACTTAAGCACTATATGATCACAGAAGTCTACCTATCAGCTCCCAAATAGTATTAGGAAAAGTACTAGTGGGTTCCAGTATGGCTAGCCAACAGCAGTGTAATAAATGTGGGCATTCAGCTAAACTTTCGCTCTGTCTTAATACTTACTGAAACCGCTCTTACCTGAACATGGCAATCAGGAGATTCATAAGGAGAACGTTTGTGACTAGCAGGAAGATGACCAACAGAAGTATGACAAGCCAGTTGGCATAGCTGTTAGGACACGATGGTGAGTTCTGCTGAATCTGCAGTGGATTAAGGGTACAGTTCCTGGGATGTGCTCGTGATGCTGCAAAGGAAGACAGGGATAAAATCGTTTTGACAAATCCTGTTGCCAGTTGTATTTCTTAGACTGGAGACAAAGGCTTTGCCTTCTGGTGAGCAAAATCTCTTGCTTTCAACAGAGAATGACAAGAGTTACAAATTGTACCTGAAGGTTAGATGCTGCATTTATAGCTTTTTCAAGTCAAGCAAAAACTTGAAGCATCTTTAAACACGCCTTCTTCTAAGAACTAGTGATGTGAATGGCTGTGTATGTTTAATACCTTTTTCTGTTAAGGCACAAATCAAGGATGATCTCAGAATCATTAAGGTTGGAAAAGACCTCTAAGGTCATCTAGTCCAACTGTCAACCCATCACCCCCGTGCCCACTAAACCGTGTCCGCATCTACCCTTTTATTGAATGCCTCCAGGGACAGAGACTCCAGAGCTTCCCTGGGCAGCCTGTTCCAATGCATTGCCACTCTTTCTGGGAAGAAATTGTTCCTAATATCCAACCTGAACTTCCCCTGGTGCAACTTAAGGCCATTAACTCTAATCCTAAATGATGGTAATATTGATGGCTATATTGAGATCTCAACTGCCTATGAGCAGAAGCATAATTTTATTCTGACTAATTGTGACCATTAGAGCTTAAGACCAGCATTGTGGTAGTATGTAACTTTTGCACTGCCTTTGGTTTTGGCTAGCAAGCAGAGCTGTAAATACGAGACACACAGGGACAGTGTTTTGACTGCTTGAACTACTGAGATAATTCTTGCATTTGCAAGATCATTTATGTGAACTAATAACAATGTTGTTGATCTGGTGAAAATGCACATAATTGCATCAACTCAAACTACCTCTGAATTTCTAGCAGGTGTGTACCCCCACATACTGGTGCCTTCCCAGTTGTCATGCTAGCATGCATGCTGGAGGAGAAAACTTGGTAAAAGCAGAGAATGGAGTTCCTTGTTCAAAACTTAGACCACTACTTTTTGCATCAAGCTTGGGGTCAAGGTTAGTACAAACAATGCTATTTGTAATGGAAAAGGTCCCAAAACTCTTACAACTATGCCATTTGCTTCATCTGGAGCTAGGGTCTCAGCTCCCTTCTTGTGCTGCTGCTTCTCCAAGAGCTTTCCAATCTTCTCTCTCCCCAAGATTGCTTCCCAAGTTTCTCTCTTNCTCTCTCCGAGATTGCTTCCCAGGTTTCTCTCTTCCAAGCTACTTCATGCTCTGCCTTCCTGGCCCTTATCTAAGCCTTGGGCAGCCCTGCCCCAGGTGCACCCCTTCTGCTCACAGGTGCAAGTGGTCTACCAGTATTCCCCAGGCCAGCCAGGCCCCTCCACCATGTGCTCCGTCATCAGTTCATGCTGTGATCAGCTGTTTCCCTACACTATTGCATCAGAAATGCATTCAGCAAATGTTATGAATAAACATGCTCAGATAATTTTGAGAATATTACAACTTGAGTAAAAAGTGCTTTTTTTTCCCCCCCCGTGGTCACTTAACTATTGAGTGTAGCCATTGGTTCAGTCAGTACTTAGAATTATGTGTATGGATGTATCCCCTCTATATTTGAAAGAAAGGGGATTTAAAAAAAACACTTCAAGGTGAGAGTTGATCCACCTGTCACAGGAATTATCTTGTCAGTTGAAAAGTGGTCTCTCTACCACAAGCATAAAATTTGACTCACTTTTTAAATAAAGCACAAGAAAAAATGAATTGAAAATACATTTAGTTGGAATAAACAGGATGAGAATTTCATCTGTCAGAATTCTCTCAAGCTTTGAAAAGCATTTTTGAGTAAAGCTCAAAGAAGCAACCCTTACATCTGATGTTACTATCTAAAATGTGATTTGTTTTATAGTAAATATTTTAACTAGCACAAAATATCTTCCAGAATTCACATGAAAAACTATGTAAAAATAAATCTTTAGTGTTAAATTCCTTTTCTCTTCTTACTGTATTAAAATAAATTACCCCTGGCAGTTTGTGCACTAGCTGGCATGCAGGTTTTTTTACAATTCTTTTTGTTAGCCACTGAAACTAAAGTGGTTAATATATAAACTGTACAAGAAATTTAGCTTTTTTAACTTGTAACCTTAGAGTTGACTGAGTGTAGTAGCTGTAACCACACTGCTGTGATGTTTTCTGAAAACTAACATGCATGCTGTGTTCCGCATGTTTTCCCATGGCCCTTGAAATAGGCAGCGTATCAGGAACACAAAGATAGTTCTCTGCTACAGTAAGGACCTACTCCTGTTAAAGCCTTCTCCTGGTGAGTAAAGTTGATAGGTATAATAGTAAAGCAGCTATTTATGAAGTAAAATGTCAGGTGTTTTAACAGAATGAATTTAAATGCTTTTCAATTTGCGGGGTAGATGATGATCAAAACCCAGAGCTTATTTCTTAGAAAGAAGACTGAGTTTCAGTATTTACTTCTGCACATTAGTGTGTTACTAATTGCTTTCTTAAACAACCTCAAAAAGGACACACGCTAAATAACTGTGTAGGAAGTGTTGAAATCTAAGATTGAATGAAACAACCAGTGAAAGTAGAGAGGAAGGAAAGGGAACTAAATTAGGGATGTAGTGGAAAGGAAAATTAGTTTGTGATATTGTGGTTCAGGTTATCTTCCAAAGCCTTTCCTTGGTCAAGTATACTGCAGTATACTTCAATATTCATTTTTAAGGGGTAACTACATAGTTTTCCAGTTCTTGGATAATCCATACCAATTCGATTGCTTAGCTTGTCTGGTTGGATTTAGCTACCTGCAGTCTAAAATTTGGGTAACTGTAGAGCAGTGCTGACAACAAGGCAGCTAGGTAGGTAACACAAGGGTATTTAAACAGAAAATGTACGTATTCCAACTAGTGACAGATACTTAGTTCGGTCATACTTGCGGATTTGGACCAATTTTTCTTCAGCAGCCTCTACTGTGTTTTTTTTCATTGAACAATCTTATGTTTTCTAAACGAGTCTGGAAACTAACTTTTTGACTGGATACAGAAATCCAATGAAAAATAGTTTTTGCATTATTAGCAGATATCTATGGGCAACTAGTTGCCCATCTCTTCTGCTTACAGCTTCTCACCAGTAACATCCCTACCAGCTCGTGTATTGGCTGCCTTTTCTTCAAATTCTGAACCTTTACACATGTGAGGTTAGCTCCAGAGTTCTCAGCAACTCAGGCTATGTGGATCTCTCAATATATAATCTCACGGCTTCTCTTCAAATTTTTTTTAGCTCTAAGACATTGAAGTTTTGAGTCTTCACCCACACCCACTCTAGAAAACACTGAAACAATGGGGGAGATGTACAGCCAGGTGACCTAGGATGAAAATCTAGATGTACTTGACCTTATATGCTTTACTTTGCTACTGAAATTAATAATTTGCAATAAAATTGTATGTTGTGGCATGGAAATAATTTGCGTGACTGCTACACTACTGAGCTGTTTGTGACGAACTTAGCAGGTTTTTCTAAATAACATTTTTTTCTAACCAAATTTATTTATTTTCCAGTTTACCCACACTATTTCTACCGGTGATATGCAGCATTTTGAACATTTGGAAACCGTAACCTGTTAATGCTTGTTATATGGGTGCTTTGAGATATTTGCTAATTAAGAACTCTCTAATGAAATAAATTCATGAGTACTTCAGAGAATATTTTAGAATCCAGATGTTTTATATGTGACTTCTCATTCATATACTTCTTGTTTCTATTCAGTCTGCAAATCAAATCATTGCTGTCTTTAATCTAATTCTAGTCTTTCCAACTGAATGTACTGTAATGCTTGTATGTGTACGTCCCTATAAATAATACAGAGTTTTTGTAAATTAAGCACTTACTGTAATTATCTTTTTTTTTAATAATGAAACTGAAGGTGAAAAGGATTTTAATACCTTTGTAAAAGTGTCATGACACCAAGCAGTATACATTGTCTCTTGGAAATGTTAGCTAGATCTGAAAACAAGCTAGGCTTGTTTTCAGACAGGCATATGTTGTTGCTGAAGGTATGGTACATTTTTTTTTTTCTTCTCAGAACTGTACCTTTCCACAAACAAATTGTCAAGTAGTGGGAATTTGTCTTTAAAACATAACTTGTTTGAAAAGCTGGGAAGAACTCGAATGCTATGGAATGCATTTTAGAAGTGACTGACCTGGTCATAACTGTCTCTGACTGTATTTGTATAGCGTATCTTCATAGTGACTGAAAACAAGCCATCAACCACAAAGTTTTTCCTTAACTGAGGAAGATAGACTTCATAATCATTCCTGGTCGTAATCCACAGGCCACAGAGAGAGTTTTTGTCCTAGATCTTTTTGACTGAGAACACTTGTGAAAAGATGCCGGTAAAACTAGTTTTAATGGACTGCAGTCTCGTGTCGTATGAGCAGTGAGAGAGGAAGGTGCAATGTGCTGGAAACTAAAGCAGTGCAACTCCTAGTGAAGGCCTTACTTCTCTTACCTAAGTTATATTTTGTGCTTTGTAAACTTGTTCTAAAGAGTTGTCTGCACTTTAGTTAGAATGGTTGTAGCCACTTCGGGCTGTATGAGTAGAAAAATGTATCCAACACTTGTAAATGGCATATTAAAGAGCCAGCAAGAATCTGTTCAGGTGGTGCATTATTATGCAACAATATATATAGCATGTCTTTTTCCTTATTTTGTTTTCCACTTTTAGCTCACTTGTAAAACAAATTCATTGTTACTGTTCTGTTTTTCTATTCATCTTTTGTGTATTTCCAGATTATGTAACAATATGTACAGTCTACTTTTGAACTATTTTTATCACAGTATTTATTGCTTTCAATAAAGTACTGATGCAATTTCCACTGTCGATACAACGCTACTGAAAAGTTAAAATCTGATTGCATGCAGGCAGATACTTTTTGCAGTGAGTGGATGTTTGTCAATAAAGCATCTTAATGATTCTTTGCTGCCCTGTAGATCCTGTTTCAAATGATGATTTTTCCCTTCTGCAGTAGAAAAACATTACATTGGAAGTGATACTTCAGAATTGTTCAGGTTTGAGAGTTTTTGACAATCTTTAGAAGAAAATTGTTTTACTGCCTAGTTCCTGGTACTTAGAGCTATGCTTTACTACTTTTCACCCCCACAAACACCCTCTTCCCCTCCAACTGAAACTCCCGTGTAACTTCAGTGTATTTTGGCCCATGTGATGAAAACTGAAGAGCTGTTCTATACAGCAGCAACTGTTGCTTTGTTCATAAAATGAGATGGACTGTGGTGGTGATATTTGGGGAGAAACATAGGAGACGAGGGAACCAGAAAAACCTGGGTCACAATAAGGCTGCTTATTTCAATTAAGATATCGTAAACCATTTCTACTGTAAAAGACAAATTAACTTGCTGAGCAATAGAAGCATATTTCGTCATGTCCTCTATATCCAGAGCAGGATGTAGAATGCATGGAACGGAGAAATGCTGTGATCAGTGCTTTAATTGTTGTTCAGTAACACATCCCTTTGTCTAGCCTGTCTGCTGCTGTTGCTAGCTGAAAAGTGTATTTTCAGAAAACCTAGCTTTCTAGAAAAAGCTAAAGTGAAACTGCAGAAGGAAATGTTGACTCACTGTTTAGATAAACAGTTTAGAAAAAAATAGCATAGAAGTCTCTGGTCACTGCTGTGCGTAGTAGGTGTGTGCAGTCACGTACACTGCAGTGAAATAGAAAAAGCTTTCACAAAGTTGCAAAACTGTATGTTGGTTTCCTTTGAATTATGAATTACACAGCAAAGGTATCCTGATCTGAAACTGAGAAAAACACTTCTTTGTCGTAATAACACCCCACCATGAAAGATGTTGCAAATGCATGTGTAAAAGGCACATGGATAGGCTACAGTGATCTTTAAAGCTCAGTTCAATGATTTTCTACAAAATGCCAAATGTCTTAAAGGCTTCAGTTGTAAAGTGCTATGAAAATGTGTTTTAAAATGTTTTATCTGCAATAAAGAATTGTAAGATTGAATTATCGGAGCACTTTAAACTTTCAATTTCTGTATGTTTAAAAGGCAGGTAATCTCAGAACAGTTGCTGTAACTTCATCTCACTCCTTTCTAACCAGTGTAGAATGAAAAAACAAGAAGCTGCTTTTGCAATGGCTGCTGGACAGCGGTGATTTACTACAAACATGAGATGTTTCAAAGCTGAAATGGTCTGGCCTCCACCTGTGTGAAGTCCCATGAATTTATCATGCCTGTAAGAGCAGGAGTGCTGCTGTGGAACCTGCTGGAGCTGAGGAGGCTGAAGACTGAGGGGGAGAAGCAGGAGTAACTGCAGCGACAACATTATGTTGGAAGGATTAGTTGAGGGATGATGCTTCTGTTGATCCCTGCCTTCTATTGGAACTTTTTTGGTCACTTAATTATTCTGTTTTCAGGTCATGCTTTTGGTGCACTGGGTAACCTCCAGTAATTGCACTCTAAGTTTTACTCTTTTTATTAATGATCATCATGGTTGCAAAAAGCAGTAACTGGAGTCTAACTTAGGTAGCAACACCTTTTAGTCTCATGGCATAGAGGAATGGATAAAGGTGCTGGGCTGACCAGGGAGCAGAACACAGGAATGCTCTCTGAAAAGACACAGGGTCAGAACCAGAAGAAACATTCTAGAGGATGCACATTCTCTGAGCCTTCCTTCTGCTCTCACACACAGAGGAAGTTTTAGCCCCATTTTTAACTCTGATAATAGAGTGAGTTCTGTTTAATACAGGAAAAACTCAGCTGAACAGGCTCCATTTGACTTCGTGGCACTGGAGGCAGCTGCCCCCCTCCCAGCGGGAGCTGGTAAGTCACCTTCCTGCCTCTGAAACCCGGCAAGCTCTGTTTGCCACGATATTTTTAAACCTCACCTCCTATTTCTATATAGAATATATAACGATTATTTTATGTATAGGATATAAAAGCACAACGTGAGTATACAGGGAGGTCCCTTTTCCCCCAGGACTACCCTTTCTCCTCCTATCTCCCCCCACCCCGCCAGCGCCTGTCCCTTCCGCTGGGGCGGCTCCGGCCCTGGGTTCCCGGAGCACCGCGTCCTCCCGGCGGGGCGGGGCGACGCGGGCGGCCATCTCCCAC
>WBMW01000442.1:867710-1007555 GCA_013396635.1 Penelope pileata
CCCCCCCGCCGTGCGGGAAGAGGAAGTGGGAGCTCGGGAGAAGCGGAAATCGGCGCCGCCGTCCGCCCGGGAAGCACTGCGGGAGCCAGGGCCGCGGCTGCAGCGTAAGCGCCGGACGCCGGGCTCCGCCTGCGGAGCGCCGCGGGCCCTCGGCCGCCGTGGGACGGGCGGGTGCGGGCCAGGGGCTGGGACGTGCGGCTCTGCGGGGCGGGGGCTGGGATGGGGCAGTCGGCCCCGGATTCCGCTGCTGGAAGGCCCCGCGGGGCTGCGCGGCTCCGGGGTGCCCGCGGGCAGCGCGGGGCTGGGTCCGGCTCGCCGAGCTCCCGTGGGTCGCGGGGCCCGGGCGTGCCGGGGTCCTGCCGCTCCCGTGGGCCGCGGCGGGGCGAGGGACGGAGCCGTGCCCGTGGATCCAAAGCTTATTCCTGGCCTCGGTCCGCTTGGACCGTAACGTTCCGGTTTTCCTTCAGAAATGTGACCGTGTGAGTCAGTGACTCATGATCGGATCACGGCTGTCCACATCCTGCTGTGGAGGAGCAGCAGCTGCAGGGGGAGCCGGGCCTGATCCTGCCGCCTCGCTGGGCTCTGGGGCTCTGCAGCGAGGGCCCCGCTGCCGCGCCCCTCTGCACCCTCCTGGGTGCCGGGCTCTGCGGGGGTGCGCGCTGGGGGCCCCCTCCCTCGGTTGTTGCCTGTAAGGGTCTGGGGAGGCAGCACGGAAATCCCGACCTGAGGATGTAGCTCCTGTGCTTTTGAACAGCAAGCACAACTGAATGCCCAAAAGATGGAAAATCAAGTGAGGGCTTGAGCTGTGTGGCTGGGGAAAGAAGCTGACCTGGGGAGGTGGAGAAACTGCTCACAGGGATGTGCACTTCGGGTCCCGGCAGTGAGGAAGCACCGCAGGGAACTGGTATCTGACAGGGTGCAGCTGAGGGACCCTGAGTGTGTGTGCGGCTGTGGGCGAGGGCTGGGGCCTTGTGTCGAGTTTCACCCCTTAGTGGTTCTGCTTTCCAGCTCTTTTTTGGAGAGGAATTTGATTTTAGTGAAGACCACGTGGCAAACTGAAGAGAAGCCATGGTAGCGTGAGAAGAGGCTTTGGAGTGAGGATGTTCTAAGGAGAATGACAGAAATCCAACGTTCTGAAGGTTTTTGTTGTAAATACTTAGCCTTACAGGGTTTCTGGATATTAACTAGTTTACCAAGTGGTAACTCTTAATTGCTGTAGGGATTTGGATGTGAGAGACCGGAACGAGGAAGGGGAAACATACCTCTGTGTGGTCATGGTGCTCTCTGCTCTGCTCTCGCACCCCGTCCACAGCAGTCTGTGGTTGGCTGCCTGGGTTTGGTTCTTCTTCAGTCGCTCTTGCTCTTATTCCCAGTCCTGGGGTTTCTGAGGTGCTCCATAAAGCTGCCTTACTGGTGCATCCTGTCAGGCTGTAGGGCAGGCAGAGCCGCTGTCCATGTGTAAACCTCACCGTGAATTATTAGTGAATTATTAGTTATACATTTAAAAGGGAATTTCCATTACCTTCTGGATTATGCTTATGTGGAGGAAATAGTCCACGTTAATAATCCTTGTGAACTTTTCTTAGTTAAAAAGATAGAGGTAGGCGGACAGGATGATGGAATGTTAAAGAACTGTGCTCTAGTGGCACAGTACCAAAGAAAAATCCTTCCTCTCGTGAACCTGGAAAAGCTGGAAGAGCAGGAAGCTTTTCGTTGTTGTCTTTGTTTTGCCTTTTAGAAGTATGTGTATATATATATGTTTAATTTTTCTAGAAGAAGGTCTATAAGATACAGCCAGTAGCACGGGGCAGGTCAGGCACTCTGCTCTCTGGTCACGTTCAGAGGTGTTAATTAAAGTGCCCAACCTGATACTCCGCTGGGTGTAGGGTTTCCAGGAAGCGAGATACCCCAGGTGCCCTGGCTGTTGTTTCTGGGTGTTATTGCTTGCCTTTTACCAGTTTAGCTTCCTGCTGTCCGTACACCAGTGCTCGTCCTCTGTTCCTCCTGCAAGCCAGCCAGGACCCTGAGTTTGCGCACGTTTCACAGGGGACTGTCTGAGAAATGCAGTAACTTGTATACCCTGTTGTTGCAGGCAAGTGGATGAGTGTCTAGATTGTACGCAAATTCTTACAATTGTTTGGATTTCTTTCATCATGCTGAAACTCGTGGCACTTCAGAGGCAGCGCATGGAGGTGGTGCTGCTGGTGCACCTGCCGTGCTCATCCTTATGAGTAGCTGGGAGAAAACAGCTGCTGCTGTGCCCTGCGCGTGTGCGTGGGGTCTGGAGTCAGCAGTGCTCCTCAGGAGGGGACTTTGACTGGGAGAGCTGCCTGAAATGAGGTCTTCAGTGCAGAGGTTTAAAGCACTGTCAAGCAAAGTGAGCGACAAAAAGCCAGGTGTTTACGTGGGCAAGGAAAGGCTTCCTTTGTCCTTTTAAAATCTCATCGATGATTACTGCTAACCTGTGTGCAGTGCCAGGAGGGAAACCAAGGAGGTGGTGGGCCGAACAGCCTGAGAGCCAACGGCTGCAGAGATGGCATGTTTGTGTCCTGCGTTGGGAATTCTGGGTTGTGTCTCCATCAGCTTACCCAGAAGGTAACATGAGTTTCCCTGTAACTGGAGCGTGACAGTGCTTCTTCTGGTGGTGTTGCAGATGTGGAAGGCTACTGCAGGCCACACCATTGCCGTCAGTCAGGACGACGGAGCTGATGACTGGGAGACGGATCCTGACTTTGTGGTACGGCTTTCAGATCTCACCGATTCACCAGGACTGTGGGACGTAACGTGCTGAAGAGTAATTCTGGGGCGGGGGGTGGGGGGAGGTGGCATATCTAACCAAAATAAACTGAGAGGAGCATCTTCCTCGAAGAAGGGAGAATTAGGATTTTCTGTGTGGGATGAACAAAGCTATCTTGTCTTGCCTGGATGCTGCAGGGAAGTCTATGGAAGTGATTTGAACCGATCACTTCTGTATGGGAGTGACTTGAAGCAGCAGCTTCTTGGGATAGAAAGTGCTTCATGTATTTCAGTGGTGGGAAGCCCACAGGGCTCACAGCAGAAAAGAAGTGAAAGCAGGAGTAGTTGCCTTTCCAGCTCTTGGATCTCACCAACTTCTGATGGGTTTTGCTGTGGAGTGCAGATAACTGGTAACATCTTTGGGTTTTTAACTCTTTTTGTGTGTCCTTCGCAGAATGACGTGAGCGAGAAAGAGCAGCGCTGGGGGGCTAAAACTGTGAAAGGATCCGGCCATCAGGAGCACATCAAGTAAAGCAGCTCTCTTTTAAATCTATTAATAGCCACAGTCCCAGGCAACTCTTAAATCAGTTCATGTTCTCGGTTCCTTGTGTCTTCATAATTAAAACAAGACTTTCTGTAGAAGAGTGATTATTTGCCAGATTGGTAATCTTTCATGTACGTCAGCATCTTCAGATCTGAAATTAAGATCAGAACTATGATGTGAGAACTCTTCAATCTTGCTTTTTAACTGGCAGCGTTGTTCTGCCTGCCTCTTTGTGCCTGTGGAAAGTTTCTTTGTTATTTTTGGGTGTGAGAGCCAATACTGTCGGAGGAGAAGCTTGTGTTGGGTGAGCTTGTCTGATGCTTTAAGGGTAGGTTTAGTCTCTTCGTTCTCAGGCTTTGTTTAGAAAACTGCAACCAGACTCATAAAAATTCTGGCAAATGAACAGACAGACTCCCTGTGACAGATAAAAAAACTGAATGCATCACAAAGGCGATGTGAGACGAATGGTCCTTCTGAATCGCAGAATGCGCCTTATGAAAGATGTCTAAGACTTCTTAACTTAAGAACAATTTTAGGAAATCTATGATTTACGGAATACGTGATTATGGTTCTCTATTCGGTTTTGCTTGTGAATTTCTGGGGTATCCAGCCCCGTGATATAAAGCTGAGAATAAACGACATCAGCGTGGCTTGCTTGAAGGATCAGCTGTGCTCTGCCTTCTTTGGGGAGCAGCGCTGACACCTGCTGGCTGAGTTGTGCTGGGGACGCTTGAAACTCAGGTAGGAAGCGCTTTAAGGTGCAGGTTACCGTCTGGGCTTGTCCTTGTTGTATGCAGCATGCACTACCGCAGCGTTGGTTCCTGCATACTGCAAGAGAACGCCTGGGAAAGGAGAGGTGAATGCCTCCTTGCGTCCTTATTTTGCGTTACAGTTGTGTCCAAAATGCTCCTTTGGAATCAGAGTCCTGTTACCATAGGGACTGTATAAGAGATGTTCCCTATTCTGAAAAGTTGCCATCTAAATAAAAAGTGCTGGGAAGAATTTAAATTAGGACATAAGAAGAAGGAACATTTGAGGCACATGTGAATTCATGGTAATAGATTGAAAGATTTTTCAAATAGCAAAGTACTCTTCTGTGTTACAGTCTTAAAACCAACACTTTTGTTTTTTTTTCAAACAATGCTCTGCACTGGAATAAATTCTGATTCTCAGAAATGAAGAAGTGCTCTGTGAACTGAAAAATGAGAAGAGCTTCAAAAATATGAGTTGTCCAACTTTTAAAATATGTTATTATGTATTTTGCATCTTTTTGAGATTGTTCTGAACCTTTCTTAGTAAAACTTGCTGTTTAATTATCTGTCTTTAAAGTATTCATCAACTGAGAGAGAATGTGTTCCAAGAACACCAGAACCTCAAAGAGAAGGAGCTTGAAACAGGACCAAAAGCTTCCCATGGCTATGGAGGAAAATTTGGCGTTGAACAGGATCGCATGGATAAAGTAAGTATGCGTGCTCTCCTGGGATGGCGATAGCAGCCGTGCCTCACCTTGCCGGTGGTCAGCACGGCCACGTACGTGAGTGAAGCGTGTTGAAGGTGGAGGCTGTTGTTCCCACTTTGCCAGAGTCATTGATGTAGCAGCTCAGATCGTGGCATGAGCTGTGTACAGCAGCGGCTTGTTTTGAGGGCATCACCTTTATGGTGCTGTAACAAGGCCACTTGTGACCACTGCCACCCAAGTCTGGCAGAACATCAGCCTCTGTTCTAGTCAAGATTCTGCTATAGCAAAAATGGAGCTCAAACATATGATGTACCAGGGACAAGTATTTCAGGTGGCAAATTAGGAATCTGTGAATGATGAGGGGAAGTTCTAGGATGTGCAGTAGATCCACGTGGGTGTGATGCTTACGCTGTCTTTAAGAGCAGATCTACTTTCTTACATCCTGGGTGGATTCCCTTGGAGTCAAGATTCAGGTTTCCAAATGCATATTTCTAAACAAAGAAAGTACTTAATGCATGGACAAATCTAGCATACTTTTTTATTTCAATGCTGTGCCAGCTCCTCTGTGCATCTTGAGATTGCCAAAGAGTGAAGAAAAGGGTGTACCGCTTCTTTTAAATTAGAGGGTAGCTCTCTTAGACGGTGATAAAGTGTGAACAGTGACAAGTAATCCAAGTATTTAAAGAACCATTGTACTTCAGTCAGGTGGTAATGTTTCACATAAGGACACCATGTCTAAGCTGCACTATATTCACAAAAGTAATGATAGTTTTTAAGGTAACTCCCTTAGCTGTGTGATAATTAGACAGTCATATCAAATCCTGGCTAGTTTCTTTCACACGCTTTGTTAAAATAAGAACCAGACTGTTTCCTGAATATGAACTATTCTATTTTCCTACTTCGTTTGCTTTTTGTATTTCTAGTACTTGGACAGCCTTAAACTCTTGCTGGGTTGCCAGCAAGATATTGCAGAGTAAATTGCTGTTTAATTCTCAGCGAGCCTTTGAAATAGACTTACCTATCCAGCGAGTCTGGGGAAGGACCAGCTGACCAGGTTCAGTACTTCGGCCTGTTCTGCAGCTGCGTAGCTCTCTGGTGTTGGCAGTTTATCCCTCACCTGTGTCCATGGGAAAAAAAAGAAACAGAAATGAATACTGTTTCCTGTAGGCCAAAATTAATCAGGAAAAACTTGATAGTTGTGTCCATCTGAATGATATTAGTAGTGGGAAGCATTCATAATTTAGTTCTAATAAATGAAACTTACTTGTAACTATGGTTCTAAAACTTCATCACTGAGATGTTCCCTTCAAGGGAAGGCTCTCAGCCAGCGTACTGGAGCTCAGGTTTGACTTGGAGCAAATGGGAGCTCCTGCAGTGTTCATGGTGTGGTTAGGACAAAACCATGACACTGTCCTAAAATGAACAACTGTATAATTGCATACACCAGGCCTCCATCACTGATTGAAAATGTAGCTAAGTATTCTACTGGGGATTGAAGAGTGCCGTTTCTTGTGAACTACAGATTTTGAAGAAAATGTTTTTTCTAAGTATTTTTTCTAAAAAGTGATATGCTTGATATTTAATGAAATGCAGAAAAGAACTCTCTTCTCTGGTGTCATGTAAAGAAAACTTTCTTAACCTATCTCAATTTGGCAAATAGTGTAAAATCGTCTCCCCCCAAGCTGTGTACAGATTTTAGACATGGGGATGGCATGCCTTTGAGCAGCAGCTGTGGGTTTCAGATTTAAGTGGCAAATTACAGGTTGCTGTGGCTGGCGCTCAGCTTTGGCACTGGGCACAGAAGAGCACCTTGCTGTGGTATGTAGCACCCTCAAGGTGCTTGGCTCCAGCATTGATTCCAGGAGCTGGGAGGGCACCCGAGCTCTAGGTTAAGGTAACACTAGTAAGTGTTATCTGCAAGCGGGGGAGGATGCACTTTCAGGTGTGTAATTACGTATCCTCTTGTCCTACCTGAAGCCAGTGGCAGCATGGCATGACTGCTCCTGGGGTTGCTGTGTTTGGCTTGTGTTCCAGCCACAGACTGAGGCTGCGGGGCCGGGGCACTGGTGTTTTACCTGCAGTTAATCTTTATTTTAAATTTTGCAAGACACCGTCAAGATTTGGCCTGTATCTTTCTTGTTTCCCTGCCTGTGGTTTGAGGTAAAAATTCAGAGTGTAAAACAGTCTCTGTAAAATAATGTCATTGCTGTCAGACTGTTGGCGCTTCCCTTGCTTGGGCTGTACGGGTCGCGTGGTGACAGTCTCCGGAAGGCTCCCTAGGGAGAAGCAGTTTACAGGGAAAGTGGTTTCAGCAGGAAGAGGTGCGTGTTTGCAACCTCATCACCTGGTGCCACGTTTTCTCCTACATACAGATCCGTACGGAACTGCTGCCTATTTCTGAACTTTCCACTTTCTTTCAGTCAGCTGTTGGACATGAGTACCAATCAAAGCTTTCTAAGCATTGCTCCCAAGTGGATTGTGTGAAAGGATTCGGAGGCAAGTTTGGAGTACAAACTGACAGAGTTGACCAGGTAAGCAATTTCTTCAGCTACTGCTCATAGCAGCTGAGTTTATCAATCTGTATGTACAGCTGAAAAATTCCAGTGTCTGTTCTTTTGCCGTATCTGAAGTCTAACAGTAAGCTATCACAGACTGTTACGGAGCTATATTTCTATTTAAAGCAAAACAAAAGCATGGGAAATTGAGTAGAGTTGAAAAGAAAACTGGAAAGAGTTGTTAAAGTCTGTCTCTTAGATGGGCCATGCTCTTTTGATGAGGGTAAAAACAATGTGACTTCTAGAGAGAGGATGTGGGGATGGTTTGTCGTCTGTTGCTGTGTGAACTGCTGTGTGAGATAACTGGCATGCTGTGCCAAGAGTGCTTAACAGGCCTTGTGTGGAAATGCTCCATTTCTATTGTGTGGAATTTCAGTTGTACTAAATTGCTGAACCTAGCAAGACAAGAGTGTTTTGCTAGGACAGTTTGTTTTGGCAAGGAATGACGAAAACAAACACGTGTATTGATTGTCGAATGAATACGGCCTGTATATTTTAAGCAGGTATTGATGCTGCCGATCCAAGAGGTCAGAACAGTATGAAAAGGTGCAGGAACTTTCCATGCTGTTTATCCACTGAAGCACAAGCAGTTTTTCGACTACTGTCTAAACCTTTGTCACATGTGCATTGTTATTTGTTTTGCAGTCAGCTGTTGGGTTTGAATACCAGGGGAAAACTGAGAAGCATGCCTCCCAAAAAGGTAAAGTGATGAGGTGATTGCCTCTGTAATACATGTTTTTAAAAATATTAGAATAGGTCTTCATTCTTCAGTTGTTTGTGAAGGACCTTGTTTAGCGAGGCCTCAGTATGTCACTGTCAATTAATCAAATATTAAGAGGTCTAGGTGGAAGAGCAGATGAAAGAATGAATCTCACAGCAATTTCATGAGTCTGTGAGGTTTTAATAAAAGGAAATAGCGTGTCATTGTGAGCCTTACTCTTCAGGTACAAGTAAGGTTCAGGAACGTCGTAGAGTAGGAATTGTTCACTGGATTTATTGCACCCTGGATTTGAGAGATAGCATCATAAGCTACAGGGCTGTTGCATTCCTTACTTTCTGTTTAATTTTAGACTTCATTTTGTGTGCCAAAGAGTAATATTTCAGTTCTGAAGTAACTTTTTTTTCCTCCTAATTCCTAGAATATGTTTCTGTTGAGAGTTTCTTCATTTCATTTTTCTTGTGCTTTGCTCTCTATGCAGACTACTCAAGTGGTTTTGGTGGAAAATATGGAGTGCAAGCTGACAGGGTGGACAAGAGTGCAGTGGGATTTGATTACCAGGGTAAAACTGAGAAACATGAGTCACAAAAAGGTGAGTATGGACTCATATTCTGAAATGGTAGGCATTCACGACAGGCAGTGCTGTCATTTTTTTTTCCCCCTCCACTTGTTGTACTCCTAGCCTGCTGAAAATTAAGACTGTATACAGTTTGTGTTGCTGAAAAGTTTGACCATAAAGAAACCTAAAACTTAGTTTCTAACTGGTCTTAAGCGATGGATGGTCCTTCTGCTGTTACTTTGGAGGCAGGGCACATAGGTTTGTCAAGAGTTTTTTGCAGCTTTTGGAAAGATACAGATTAAAATAGTGAGACTGTAAGCAGTTTAACTACAAGAGAGTGTTTCTGTAAGAATCAGCTGTTGGTGTAATAAAACATTTCTCAGAGTCAGTAGTGTTTGGAGTTAATACTGGGTTGCTAATCAGGTTTCCAGGCATATTTGATCAAAAAATCAAGTATTTTGTAGGAAAAATGTCATTTTTGCCATCTGTTTTCTGTTTATCTCAAAGAAATATTTGCACTCTAGGAATACTAAAGAGGAGAAGGGGGTGTTTGTTTAAAAGCTTCCAGGCTGTTGCTGACATGGTTCCTGAAGTTTACTTTCCTATCAGTATCTTAAGAATTTCGTCAAGGAGTCGAGTAGGAGAATTGCTGCTATCATCCCGTAGTTGAAATACATATGATGCCATTTTATTTTCCATCCTCAGGGAATGTATTCTGAAGAACTTATGACTTCAATATCCCGAATCAAATCAGGGGGTGTCAGTACTTCTTTTAATATGTAATTTATTGTTAGCACATCTGATTATCACAATTTTTCAAGGTAACGTTTTGTTGTTGAACACTTACAAACAAAACTCTTCGCTCTTATCTCTAGATTATTCCAAGGGCTTTGGTGGTAAATATGGTGTTGACAAGGACAAAGTGGACAAAAGTGCTGTTGGCTTTGAATATCAAGGCAAAACGGAAAAACATGAATCGCAGAAAGGTTTTTATTATCTTATTTAAAAATACTGGTTCCAAACAATCAGCCTTTCCAACCTAGGAAGGCGTAATAATTTTTGGTGGTGGTGGTAAATGTGTTTGCGCTTTGTGTATGTAGATTTCTGTGTCCTTTAGATGTAAAAGAAGGCATTGGAAACTGTGCCTGAGTTTCACAATCTTATTTCCAAGGGATCTTATGTTTGTATGGACGTTATTGAAATAAGCTTGTAACTGCACAGATCTGTGGTTTTCAGAGGCAGTGGCAAATCCTTCAGTATTTATGTATCTGCGTTACGCATATATGTGTGCGTACTATATGGCTTTAGATCGAAAGTGATCAGATTCTTCAAGTCTCGGAATATTATTGAGTCTATGTGCTGTAATCTACTCTGGATTTGTGGTGCTTCCTCGCATCGTGGTCCTAGAGTTAGCGAATGGGCGTCATTCACTTTGGTTTAGGTAGTGCAGCAGGGGAAAAAGAATGGAAGTATCATTAAGAGGACAACTTACCCAGTGGCATATCTACCACAGTACCATTTTTTATCTAAATACTGTTTACAATCATAAACTGTAATAACGTTTTCTGAAACTTAACACATGCAGATTACGTGAAGGGGTTTGGAGGCAAGTTTGGTGTGCAGACAGACAGACAAGACAAATGTGCACTTGGCTGGGATCACCAGGAGAAAGTGCAGCTGCACGAATCCCAGAAAGGTATATCAGTTCAAGATTCTTAGACGCTCTTTCCATCTTCCCTGATACCCACTTTTCTCTTCCCTGTGTGAACCCTCCTCCCCTGGTATCTTCAGCTACAGTCTTACAGTGCTAACATGAATCTCCTTTTTCTGTGTTTGAACTGTTGCTGTGTATTGGTTGTACTGGTGTCTGCAAAGCAGGTTAAGCACATCAGCTTCTGAGTCCCTGAAAGTTCGGACTTAGCTAAGTTCTCACTGGAGAAGCCTTACAAGTCTGCAGGTAGCCTGGATTATTTTTTACTTTATCAGTTGATGTGTACAAGCCACAAATTAGCAATTTCTCTGTACTCTTAATGAGGACCTTCACAAATAATCTTCCTTTTTGTTTTCAGTTATGCATACCCCTATTTCCATACAGAGGAAATCTTAATATCTAATACTGTCCTATCTCATTGCCTGTGAGATATCTATTCCCGTGAAAGGCTGGTACCCAGAAGAAAAGTTCCAAAAGGACTATTGCTCCCGTGCCTGTCACCACTCTTAAAGAAATTACATTAATTAAGCTAAAATTTCTTAAATTAAAAGTGATCCTCAGAATATTGTTCCGTTGGATGCTTCAGAAGATCTGTTGCTAGAGGATGATCCGAAGCCCTGGCTTTTGTGCCCTCGTTTTATGTAATTTATTGCAATGCCTGTTCTAAGGCAGCAGTAGCCATAGCTCTTAGCTGAGAGGTTTTTTCCCTCAAGCCATATAGCAGCAGGAATATTGCTTCTTCCTTTAAACAATACTGTACAGGGATATCTGGTGGTTTGTTTCTGTGGACCCTATTTAAACACATCTTTAAAATTCAGATGTGTAGCATACAAATGTTAACCATGCTGATGAAGGAAGCTCATTTCACCCTTAACTGCTAATCCTCTTGTATCTTGTTTTGTTTTGGTAAATATACTGTGTGTGTTCGTGTTCAGAATGTTGATCAAATGCAAGTGCATTATGCAGTATGTATGGAAAAATGTTGAGAAGCGTGGTTTTTCTGTGACTGCAGAATGGTGTTCCAGTGTCTGATAAACTGCGTTGACCTCTTCCTAGTCTCAAGTGGAAACTTCTGAAATTTGCTTGTACAAAAGTGTATTGAGAACTTTTTAACCATTTGAAATTAATGGTAATTGAGAAATATTGCAAAATATTATTTTGAGTGTCTCTGACTAAACTTTTTTATTTTCCTCCTCTCGTTTTAATGTATTACATGTGGCTTTTTCAGACTATAAGAGTGGTTTCGGAGGGAAATTTGGTGTACAGACAGAAAGGCAGGACTCATCTGCTGTGGGGTTTGATTACAAGGAGAAACTAGCCAAGCATGAATCTCAACAAGGCACCGTTTTCACTTGTTACTTTCTCAATAGTGCAGCCACTTCTCACACAGTCTTAAATAGTTGTCTAAGTAGATCGATGCTAGTAATGTGCAGACACTTTCTTGCGCTTCTATTCCTACATGATCTAGCAATGCTCTTCCGTTTTAGTCTTAAAATGTTACATGAAACAAACCTGTATTCAGGAAAGGATATCCAGTGTTAACAGCTCTAAAACGTTATGCATTTAGTTGATAGCTATACATACACTGTAATAGTAACAACCTAATTATTAGTATGATGTTAATGACATGCTTACCAGTTCTGAAGTCGAAGCGTGAAACTTTGCCTGGATAAATTAGGAGAAGAATATTCAGATCAGGACCATGCATGCAACCCTTAACAAGCAATGGATTATGGCAAGATCATTTAAAAATGATTGTAGTCTTTAAAACAAGAAATAGGGAATGTTTGTGGTTCTTGGGTGAGCAAATACTGTTATAATGCTCTCTTTATTCATTGTGAAATAGTTGGGGTACAAACCATGAATTCCTGGTTTTCCGTTATCTTAAAGTGAGAAGTCTGGATCAGGAAAATGTAAGTGTAGTATATTTATTCTGGCTGAAAATACATACAAAGCTGAAGAGAATGAGGTTGTTCATTCTGATAGTTGATATTTTCCTGTGCTATGGTGACACAAATTCAAACTTTGAGTGTCCAGTGTGCCTTTAGCAGACCCCAGGTACAACACTAAAGCAGCTGGTTAGGGGACCCCAGGGCTGCGAGGAGAAGCAGTAGTTGTGACTATATTTCAGGGATGTACAGGAAAGCCTGCACCTGCAGAATCTAAGGGCGTGTTCCTACAGACAGTTTGACAGCTCATTGCCGCCAGAAAGAGGTGTTTTCCCAGCCACACACTCTTGCTTCTTCTGTTGCACTGGCTCTGGTGCTTGTCAGACGTTTCTCTGAGTACAATCCACTAGAAACAGCAGAAAGCTACTCTTGTTAGGACTTTGTTCTTTTTATGCCACTAGTCAATTAAGCCTCTTCTGGAGCCTGACAAGTGCTAGAGTCAGCATCGAGTGAGAGTAAGAGTGTGCAGCTCGGAGGTGGAACAGCAGGGCCGCCCAATTTCCTTGGTGATGTGTTGTCACAGTCACGCTGTCTCGTGGAACTGCCCCTCTCCATATGTATAGCAGGAGTTATCACCAATGACATTAACATTCGTCAGTTGGGTATCATGACCAAATCCACTGGAACAAGAAATTTGTTAAATTTTCCTGCTGTCTGTAGAATTTACGAATTTAAGGAGGAAAAACGAAACACCTCTGTGGTCACCGAAAACTGGATGTCCCTCCTTCGAGCAGAGCAAAAGTGAACTTAGGTTATATGATTACTGCAGAGGGCTAAGAATTGGTGCTGTGAAAGGCTGTGTTACAGAAGTGATGCATTAGAAGGGCTCATCCCTTACTCCTTGCTTGATTCCTTATCAATCCTCAGCTTAATGTTTACTCCAAGAATGCATGTGGCCCCCAGTCTCTCATCTGCTGGTGTCCCTGAAGGCTCTTGTGGTTATGTATCCTTTCTGCATCAAAAAACAAGTTGCATTTTCTTTGGTGGCTGTCACTGTGTCTTTGCATGCAGCTGAAATGGCTATTTGCATTTGAAATGGCTATTTGCATTTGGCAGAAAGATGGACAGAAGACTCCCTATCCTGACCCTTTTGTCCTGCTTTTTAGATTATTCCAAAGGATTTGGTGGGAAATATGGCGTACAGAAAGATCGGATGGATAAGGTAAGCTGTTTAAAACAGCTGTGACTTAAATAGGCTATAGGGATAAAAAATAATATGGTGAGATTGATTCTGTTCAGCTCTTTATTTCTGGATGCTTTTTCAATCTGTTGTTAGAATTCTGCTGTGCTTTTCCAAATTCTTAAAAAGCAAGTGAGCACGATGCTAGTTTATACACATGTGCATGTGTGTAGTGTGTATATGTATGTCTACATAAATATTTATTTATGTATATATGAAGTACTGACAGCTGAAGCATGGAAATGAAAAAATAGCAAAATTTTAATGAAAGAATAAGATCCCTTAATTCCACAGTTTCAGTCATGTTTTCTAACAGCTAGCACTTTATATGTTGAGAATATCTTTTCAGTGAACTGCTTAAAACAGGCGGCTTTGCCCACTTTGATTATCAGAGACCTTCTCTATACGAGAATTTGAGTATTCTGTAGCAGTCAAAGGTGGGGCAACTTACACCTCCTTTCTACCTTTCCTTTTTTAAATTTATAAAGCTAGAAAATGAAAAAGTCCACAGTGAGATTTATCTGCTGAATAAATATCGTCTCAGCTCATATAAGGCATTTTAAAGTGAGAAAGTAGAAGAGTTTGAAAGTCAGGAGACTCTTGTTTTTTAATTTATGTTAAAAAAAAAAAAACACGAAAAACTCAATATTTTGAATACTGTTTTCAAAATGCTGCCTCTGTTTTGGAAGTGTCTTCTTACATAAGAGAGCTGGATGCTTTTACCATGGTAGAGATCTTGCACCATGTGGATTAGAACAGCAACAACTGCACAATAAATTATTAAGGTGTTGCTTCATTTTCAATTCTGATGAGTCATCTGTTCATGAACTACATTTTCATTAAATAGGGTTTTAATGCATTTAAGTCTGTCCTTGAAGACTCTTAAGTAGTTTGACTTACAGAAATAATTATTCCATTTGTCAAATTTTGATTCTTCCTGATTTTATTTTGGTGATGTGAAAGAAAAGCTATGGGGGCAATGCCAAAATAAAACATATCACAGATTGAAGCTGTCTGAAGGTCGTCGTGAATTTGTGTCTTTTCAAACATACTTTTTTCCTCCTTAATGATAGAATGCAGCAACTTTTGAAGATATTGAGAAACCAGCATCAACGTATCAGAAAACTAAGCCAATAGAAGCTGGTAAGGCACTGTGCCCATATCTTTTTTCAGAATTCTAGGTTGTTACTGTTGATGTAGTTGTGATGAGTAAGGATCATCTGGAGGGAGCTGCTAGAGGGATCTGTTTGCAGATCTCTAGCAACCTCAGCTACTGTCTCTCCTGTCAGAGGTTGCTTTGCTTTTTTTCTTTTGAGGGTCAACACAGCTGAGGAAGAGAAAATAAAGAGCACCAGAGTGAAGAGAAGACTTAGTTAGTGGAGCAGAGTGGTAGAGACTGTACTGTGAAAGAGAGGAGGGAAGAGTATTTGCAGAGGTTTTTAAATAAATGTGCACAAGGGGTGTGGGATTGGAAGGGTAGGAGAGGAGGAGAAAGGGGTAGAATAACTTTTTTGAATAGGCCACCAGCTCAAAGAGAAGAAACTGCAGAAACATGGTCAGTCCTTGCAGGAATTTTTACCATAAACTGATTCCAGACTACTGTTACATAGAACCTGAAACAACATTTGACTTTATTTTTAATGTTTCAGTTGCTAATAAAACAAGTAACATCAGAGCTAACTTTGAAAACCTAGCCAAGGAAAAAGAACAGGAAGACCGAAGGAAGGCAGAAGCTGAGAGAGCACAAAGAATGGCAAGGGAGAAACAAGAACAGGAAGAGGCTCGAAGGAAACTGGAGGTCAGTAGGACTGAAATCCTATTTGGTTAGCATTTCTAGTGTTTCAATGTGAAGTTGGGAGAAAAGAACATCTTTTAAGAAAATATATTTTTCTTCATTACAGCTAGGCTTTAAAGATCTGTGTGTGTGTTTCTGCCTGTGCTTTACCTGTTTGCAAAACCAGCCATCCATCAACATGCACTGCATGTATATCAGACATCAGATATGGTGATGGAGCAGCAGCTAATAGTTTATCTTTTTTGTATATAGCCTATTCCAAAATAAGTATGCTAGTCGTGGGTGCCTGTCTCTGTAGCCTGTCCTTGCCCTACTTTAGCCTTGCCATACTTCTGCCTTTCAGTAATACCAGATTCTGTTGGGCATGAAGGAGTTTGCAAGGGGACAGACACGTTCCCCAAAGGCCTCATGACTGCTTGTCCGAAAATGTTGATTGTTTGATGATAGTGATGCTGTTTTTCTGGAGTCGATGTTGTTGAAGATGAAGGCGGTATCGCCCATTGGCATACCACACCCATGAGATGAGGGAAGATAATCTTCCAAAGGTTAATTAAATCTTGGTTTGGGAATTAAGAAAATGACATTTGGCATCAGCATGCTTAAAAGGTTAGTGATTTGTGTCTTATTCATATGCAAAATAGTTCCAGGAGATGTTTAGTCAGAAAGTGCGTCTTATCTGATTTATAGGATTTGCGTGTTTAGTCTAATTCTCCTGCTGGGTGGACAGACTAGTCCTTTGTGTCTAGTTTGTTTGCTTTGTTATGTGATGCCTGAGGTGCCTTAACATCAGAAATACCGAGGGCTGGTTATTTGCAGCTCTAGCCTTTCATGCAAGCTGCTGTAGCAGTGTTTGTCCAGAGTCTCCGTGGTAGTTTCCCTGTGGATGTATGCTGCTACGCTGATTTTATGGCCTTACACTTACAAGCCCTCGTATTCTTATGGTAGGGACTGGGAAACAACTTCTACTAGCATTAGAATAGTCTCTCTTTTCCTCTTCTCCACTTCTTGTTTCATAGATAGAGAAGTCTAAGCACAGTGCACAAAGCAGTAGTAGTCTTTTAGACACTGGATAAATGCTACCCAGCCATTTGTGTGCACTGAGACTTCACAGCCAACCTGGATGCAACATTGCTGCTCAACTAGCACGCTCCAACTGGTGCTAGTAGTGTCACAAGCAGGAATAACTAGCAGGGAGATAGAACAAATTTTGATGAAAAGTACATAGAACTCAGGGAGATGCACAGCAAAAACTGCTGTCCTCATCATCTTTGGTGTTGCCAGTTCTTATGTGGAGGAGGCACCCCCACAGGTCAATACTTCTCTGGGACCCTCATTACTGCTCTTCTCATGTGGTTATTGGAGTGTTTTCCCTCTCTCCCTCTCCTATTTCTTCTTTTTTGTTTTTCCCCAAAAGTAACTTTCATTGTTAGAGTCAATGGATGCCATCCGCTGCACTTCACTAATAAATTTTCTTGCGTTTGAACTTGTCTCAGCATCCTCAGCGTGACACACAGAATCCAGGAAAGACAGTCAGCTGTTTTCTCAAATCTGTTCAGTCCTCTGTTAGGACAAACAAGTGAGACAGAGCCCAGTGACTGCTTTTTCACGTGTGGTAGCTACTTCCCTGAGCAGGAAGCTGCTACAGGATGCCAGGGTGTGATGTTTGTCTCATTGCACGAGCATGGTCTGATTCATCACCACGTTAGCCTTGGTGTAAATTACTTGTTTTACATGTATGAAAAACTAAATGCATGACAGGCTTGCAGTAACACAGCTCAGATCTTCTTAGACTGAGGAAAAGACAACTGCAGTGAAACAGACGTACTTCACATCAACTAAGCTAGCCTAAACCAGCATGGTTTATCCGTTTATCAGCCACTTTATTTCCTATGCCAGCAAAGCAGTTACACTGCCACACAAAAGCAAAAAATTAACAGTACCAAATAAAACATCTGGTTTACCTTGCCTGGTTTGTTGATTGGCTTCTCATCTCTGCCGTTCACGGATGTGCAGACCAGTACTGCTTCTGAAATAGCTCTGTAGCTTTCCTGTGCTGAAACTGCATGGCCTGTGTGTTTTGTCTGTTGTTTGACTTCGGAAAGCTGCTAACTCCCTTTTGACTTCTGTTTCAAGTCGGGCAAATTCTAGCTTTATGGAATAGATCAAGTCTCTCCAATCAAAGTGATTGCTGCTTTTTTTTCAGCTTATGACCTCTTTTGCCTTACAGCTTCAAGATGCACAGTGCAAGTATATATTCACTGCATATGTTTATCTCAAGATGAATGGAAATTGATCTTTGTGTATCAGTGATTTCTCGTAATGCTGCTTTTCATCTCTGTGTACTTTGTGAACTTTAAATACCTTCCCAACCACTCTTTGGGTTTCTTCGCTGTCTTCAGGAAAAACATGTTACACCATCAACACAGCATCTGCTGCTTCTGCAGCTGAGAGAGGAAAGATCTGAAGTTGATAAGTCAGTCCTTTCTTTTTGATAAGGTCAGCAAGCCTGCTCCAGGGCACCTCTTTGAGCATTAGACAGCTTGGACTGTTCTGTATCATTCTCAGCATTTGCACCAGCCTCCAGCACTGAGCGACACAGAGAAGTTGAACGTTTGCCTCAAGGAGAGTTCTGTGGTTCACCTCTCCCCAGAACAGTGAAGCTGAGATGTGTCCCATCTGGGCAGTTGTTGCGGGAGCTCTTCAGATGAGAAAAGTTGAATGCCTCGGCATTTGCTCACTGAAGGCCGCAGCAAAATGTTAACAGCATGTCACCATCTTCTGGAGTGGCTGTTGAGCTGGTAGCCCCACAGCTCCTCTCGCCATTGCCAGGCTGTCAGTGCTCCTGAACTACTGTCTAATGTTCCTACCATGCTTCAGCCTACACTTCACTTTAGTATCTAGGTCTAGTGTGTTTTTTTCCCCCAACATTGTGATTTTTCGCTCCTCATCCTCCTCAGTCTCTATCTATGCTACCAGCACTGCAACCACAGTCAGAGGGCTGTAGTCTGACAGCTCTGATGTCCTCTGCAATCCTCAGCAAGAAGTGGGAAATCCGTTCTGGTGGCCGTGAGAGTTTTTTGAAAGGTTTGCACAGCTGGCCTAGAAAGTATTGATTTTTTTTTTGAGATGAGATTTGTGTCCAGGCTTGCTCTCAAATACAGTCCTGAGGCTGGCCAAATGGAGTGGTGTACACATTTCTTGAGATACCTCTGTTGCCAGGTGTTTTGGTTAGGGTAAGGTAGAACAACATCCTGTTGGCTGTCATTGTCCCAGTGTCACCTGTACCTTTTTTGTATTGGGCTGCCTTTGCCTGTCAGGACTTTTTCAGTTCTCTCAGACCTGACTTGTGTAATGATTTTTCTTACTTATCTCAGTCTTGAGATAATCCTCTTCATGCTACGAATGGTGAGTGACTCTCCATTAGACTCCACCTGTTCCAGCCTAGTTGGAGCCATTTTTTTTGACCAGTGAGGAGATGACTGGTTGTACATATGCCAGAAGGCCACGCTTTCTGCTTAGTATTCTCACTGGTCTGTCTCCCCTTTCATTTTTTCTGTTAGTCTGGAAAGAGTGGGTGAAGTTCAACCTCTCCATTAGCTCTCTTACTGTTTGTTTTGTGTGATCATGTGCTCGTAAGTGAGATCTGGGATTGAGGGTGGTGAATTTGGGCTTTTGTTTCCCATTTCAGCTTTTTCATTGCGGTTTCCTCCTGCTGAGGGAACAGCTCTCCAGAAGAGTTCAAATGTAGTAACACAGGTTCTCATGAGTCAGTGGGCTGTTGTCTTTTTTTTCTTTCCCCTTTCTCAAAATGGCTTTCTGTCTTTACTGTTATTTTTGCTGCAAGTGTGGGTTAAATTCCAGTCATTATGCTTGATTTTTCTTGTGCTTCATCAAAGATTCTGTTGCCTGGACACATTTGAAGTTTTTTCCAAAGCTGGTATTTAAATTTCACCATAACCAGATGATTAATGTTCTTCCAGACTGAGCATCTCCTCGGTTAATTGTGTGATTCTGTAGGCTCTGAGGGAAGGAGAATGAGGTTAAGGGGAAACTGAAGCAGCACTGGCTGTGCTGTCGCTCACTCACAAGCTGAGCGTGGAAAGGGGAAGGATGCACGTGCACCATCCACAGGTGCTGGGGAGGGGCAGGGGAGCTTTGACTTAAGCAGACTATTCCTTTAGAACTTCCTTGTGCAGGCACAAAGTTCCCTCACTTTAAGGAAGTACGTGGGCATATGCCCTCCCACAATGGGAACGTACATATGGACTGCATTCCTTTGAGAATCCTGTTCACTGGTAATCCTTCCTGCTTTTCACATGTCACGCAGGAAGTGGTGTTCAGGGAGCTCTTCTTGAACGGCTGTTAGGAATCAACAAGTGCCTCATGATTTAGCTAGCCTCTGCTACCTTGGAGAACCAAGCAAGATGCTGTTTCACATGCAGCATTTCCTTGTGGAAGAAACCCTGCTCTGAGGCAGCCTGAGGGGACCGTGCAATTTAAATGCGTTATGGCAATTCTGCTGTGGCTGTATTAAACAGCAATCTGGACTGCAGCGGCCTATTTCAGAGGAGAAATTATTAAATAATCATTCATTATTCAGTTTTTGACATTGTTAGTGGATTGATACTAGTTAGTTTCTCTCCAAACTTAGATTAGTGTTCTAATAAACACTTGCTGGTACTTTGTCATCTGTGGCACAGCGGTGAAGTGAGGAAGGGCATCAGAACAGATTTTTTCTGGAAAGCTCAACATTAGCTTTGAATTGGACTTCAAAGCTGGCTCTGTTCTCAGGACACTTTTTCCTTTCCTTGTTTGATGTATATTTTCTGAGCTGTGACAAACAAAGGAAGGGAAGAAATTTTTTGCGATGAAGTCCCCTCATTTCATCTCTGGTCTGTGATTTCTCCTGAGAATCCTTTGGGAAGCTGTGACTTGATGGACCTAAACTGGGTGCACAGTCTCCAATAATTTGTGTTCTCTGTCCTTTTCTATAGCATAAAAAGAAGAAAATTTGTCCCTAGATACGCAGATTTATTTCCTTTATGGCAGAGAGAAGCAAAATGAAATAGGTAGCTGACCATCTTGAAGAATAACCTCTTTTTTTTTTTTTTTTAAGTCATGCAAGCAGACACAATCCTGTGTAATGTGCTCTAGGGACCCTGCTTGAGCAGGGGGGCTGATCTCCAGAGATCCCTTCCAACCTCAACCATTCTGTGATTCTGTTGCGTTTCTTGGGGTACAGTATTCAGGCTTCCTAATGATAATGTGGTTTTTCCCTCTGATTCACAGGTGGGATGGTACAGTGTGAAATGCTGGAGTGCCAGAATGCTTGATTCAGGTCCATGTTCTTTGTGTTGCAGAACAAAAGAATGATATTGCTTTTATTTCTACCACATGGAACTCTTCGGAACATTTGAAGCCCTCGTTGTCAGTGTATAGAACTTAGTTTTGTACGAGCTCCTCATTCTTTTCCTTTGGCAGGCCTTTGGCAGACCTGCAAGAATTTACAGGATCATTTCTCATCAAGGGCAATCTATCAGTTGTATAATTAGAACATGGAGGATTCAGGTTCTCTAAACTTACGCTAAAATGGTACATGAGACCCAATCAGCTAATGAACAGAATGAATGTATTGAACACAGAAACCCTGCAGCTCCTGTGGAAATGTGCCAGAGAACACTGAGTACTGTTTTTAAATTCATGTATCCATACATACTGTGCGGTTTTGGACTCTTCATTTTTTTTTTTCTTCTCTGCTTTGCCGTATTGCTGAGACTTTGTCTTATAGCCAGCCTAAGCCCATGCATTCCAGTTTATTTCAGAATATGCTGTTTCTCTCTGTTATTGGAGGATTGCTTCTTGTTTGTTCATCAGTGATTACACTATGCTGAAGGTTTTCTTTCTCTTCATTTAAGGAGCAAGCTAAAGCCAAAAAACAAACTCCACCACCATCTCCTACCACGCAGCCAGCTGAACAGAAGGCACCCTCAAGCCCAGTCTACCAGGTTTGCTAGCATCACTCTCAGTACCTAGTTTTTGATCTGAAGTGCAGGAACCTCTTTCCAAAATCCTGGCGAACCCCGCTGATTGTTTTTGCAGGATGCAGTTCCCTGTGAGGCAGAGTCTGCCTACAAGAACTCCAGCAACACGTATTTAGCTGCACACGAGCCAGAATCCGGCTACAAACCTGCGGAGTCAGACTACCAAGAAGCAGTGAGTCAGCGAGAGGCAGAATATGAACCGGAGACGGTCTATGAAGTGGCAGGGGCAGGAGACCATTACCAAGCAGGTAACGTCTTCATTTCTGATGTGAAACCCTCGAAGATGAAGACTTAGTTCCTTGTGCAGTGATGTGAGGAATAGTTGTGCCAATGTCACACTGTCCTCGTTTTCTGAAGTCACTGTCTGATGAGGCTTTGTAGGTTCCCTGCCAACAAACTTGGAGATGTAGATAATGGCTAGAGCAAGACTGAAATCGCTTAACTTTTGTGAGACAACGTTGGAATAATTACAGTGCTCTCTAGTATATCAGTTCAAAAAGGAATTTAAGAGTAACCATTTCCTCCTTGTGTAATGCTATCCACCTTCAGAAAAAAGCATAGCGATTGAGTTCAGGTGTGTGTTGAGCGAGTGCTGGCCTACCAGGCAAAAAATTCTGTCAACAGTTCTTGGACTTCGAAATTGGCTGTTCTGTGCTTATGGGGGAGTGCAGTAAGGATGTCCAAAATGGCACTAAAATAATACAGTTCTTTTGAATTCCTATTTTTCTCACCTCTTCTGGTTACTAAAATTGTGCTTGCTCTGGAAATTCTGAACAGATCACTTAACACACACCCCCCAAAACGCACACGTAACAGTTTGTATTAAATAGTCTCTTACATGCTGATTCTGGGCTCAGTTGTTGTTACGTCACACTTTTAAGTGTTATGAAGCTACTAACTTTTATTTTTATAGTGCATTAAATGCCTAGTTGAGAACACCTCCCGTCAGGCTTTAATTATATGTGATTTAGGAAAAAATAATCCGTTTCAGAAGGTACATCAGCACTGTTCAAAATTTGCATGATTTGTTCCCTGCTTTCTGTGTGGGGTTAGGATTCAAATGAAAGGTGGAATGCCATAGAAAAAACTCAGAGTGGTGGGTAGCACGCTTTAGGCTTTTAACTCTTCTTCTTTCTCTCTCTCTCTCTCCCCCTCTCTCCCCGCAGAAGAAAATGCTTATGATGAATATGAAAATGAACTTGGAATTACAGCCATAGCCCTTTATGATTATCAGGCTGGTAAGCAAAGTTCTTGTTCTTAAACTTGTCTTAGGAAAATTCTTGTTTTTTGAACTCCTCTTAGATTTTTTTTCCTTCCATCTTGTAGTAATGTATGAACTGAAGATATGAAGCATTAGGAATGTTTAGTAAGAAGGCAGTGATTTAACAGTGGCATTGAGACATTCCTGAAAACCACCATCCACTGTTTCTAGAAATTACAGAGTTATAAAAAATCTTTTTTATCCAAGTGCTAACGCTCTTATTAAACCCTTAGTACACGTAGTTGTTTAAGATTTCCACTGGAAATCTTCTTTCTGAAATTCTTCTTTCTGGGGAGAGCTCAAGAAAGCAGAGTGGTTCTCAGGGTGCTAGGTAGCAATTGCTGCTCTGAGTTAGAAATGCACCCAGAACGCAGCAGACGAGAACTGACCACTGTGTCAGTTCTGAGGATGAGAAAGCAGCTGTCTGTAGCAGTTGTCTTTGCCCAGTGCCCTGTTTCACACACCCTGGTGGGAGGGAGGAAGGTGCTGGGTGCCCATGAGGTCTTTAGCGGGCTATAAATGGGACCACTCCTGTGGGAATACTGAGCCTCTGTCGCTCTCTCTCCAGCGGGTGACGACGAGATCTCCTTTGATCCAGATGACATCATCACAAACATAGAGATGATTGACGACGGCTGGTGGAGGGGTGTCTGCAAAGGCCGATACGGGTTGTTCCCAGCGAATTATGTGGAGCTGAGACAATAGAGACTATTGTCTACTGTTATGCCTTAATTCCCCGGTCAATAAATCTGACTTAATACACTACAAATCATGATGCTTTTCAGAGGATGGAGGGGTATATACATATTGCTTTTATATTTAATACTTTGCCGACGCTTTTTAAAATGTTTATGCCACAGAAGTTGCTGATATATTGTAACTACTATGTTCTTCACTAAGGCTCTTAAAATGATTTTCATGCATTTGGAAACATTTCTTCTCTGCCAAATTAGCGATTGTCATAAAAAGCCTTTCCAAGGACAGTTAGCTGTCTGTCATAATATTGCATGTTTTACTCATAAGTGAGCAGATTTACCTAGTATTTAAGTCTAGTTAGTCTTCCACTAAATGTCTTCGGCTAAGAAAATCATGGCTGTGCAGGTTATTCGCATTTCCACTAAGGTGGGGAGGTCTGGGGAGGGGCATAATTTTTTTCTTTTCTTTTCCAGGTAGTATGTGAAAAAGCAAACAGAATGCTTGAAAGTTGCAGCTAATGGCAGTTAATCAAGTACTGTCTGATATTTACAGAATATTAATATTATGAAGGAAACAGTCTGGTTACTTTTTCCTTCTCTTTTAAAGTGAAGTTCCTTGGATATTGTATTGATTTTGTTTTTTTTCCTGATCTTGCTCCTTCTCTTCATGCTATCCCAGAGGAGGGCTGCAAAACACTCTAGCACTGATTGTCCCAAATTTCTCTTTGCTTTTTGTTTCATCTCCCCTCTCCTCATTCACAGGAAAACTTGAAAAAATTGCTATACAAGGGTTGAGTTACTCAGTGAAAATCCTACTTGTTCAAAGGGAAACTGGCATCCAGATGTGTGTGACTACCTACAGGAATGGTCTCATTGCTTTAAAGGGGAGGAAAAAAGGCAAGATGGAATTGGAGTTGTTCTGTGTACAATGCATCCTTTGTTCATGCAGTGAAACAGGCAGGCCTGCTGTGCGGTAATAACATTTTACATAACCACATTTGAGTTAAGGAGTGTTAATACAAATGATTTGATTATAAATAATCTCAATTTTTAAACCGTACAAGAGACAACTGTCCTTTTTTGTATGTTCAACAGAAACTGCCAGTATCGCTCTAGTAAACAATGGGTTTAAACCTGTTCTTTGCCAAAACTAAAACTGAACTTTTGGTCATTCTAGATAGCTGACTTCACTGCAGGTTTGGGGTCCCTACCAAAGATACTAAGTTGCATCTAATAGTGCACATGTTAAATGTATGTACTGTCTGTTTCCACCTTCTGATCAAAATGAGAAAAGCAGAACCAGAATGGTAGCTAAGACAGAATGCAAAGAATTTTGATAAACTGTAGATTTGGACCAATGGAGTACAGAAGACCTGTATAAAATGGTAAAACATATGTGTCTTGGAAGGCATTGTGTTGAACCAATTCTTGGATGGTTGGGACAATCCTTAATGAATGTCATATGTATGTCATGATTATATATATTTTTTCCTTTCCATGGTCTCATTTCTGTGTTGTATTTGCATTACTAGGGTTGGGTTTTATATGCAGTTTATTTTATCCAATTTTGCATAGAACACCTCATAGGGGAGATATGATTTTTGTAAATTAAGTACTCAATAAACTTTTTGAACCATTTGCATGTAATATTTTTGTATTTTTAAATTCCTGTGTTAGTCTGTTACAGGTAGTTCATCTCATCTCAAGCCACATCTGAGACCAGCTTGCATGCAGTGAAGGATGCTTCCTGTGGAGAGCTGCTGCATGGTGCTTGGTACTGTTGTGAAGGGCACCTGCGTTATTCTAGGTTGCTGCTGCCTTCCTAACAATTCCCTTCCTCAGAAATGCAGCAGCTTTGTCATTTACTCCTACTCCTACAGGCGGAAATATTTAGACCAAAATTTGACATTAGGTGAAGTTGAAGGAGAGGACTTTTCAAAGGATCTTTAGCATCGTGGTCTGTTTTGCCTTGTTTTATGTGCCTGTTACTCCTCTTTAAACTACTTGGTGAGCTGTGGTTCTGCTGAGAAAGATTCTTCCTGGCTTTTGGGAGTACTGATGGCTGCAGGGCACTGAGTGCTCTTCAAAACGTGGCCACTGGTTACAGTTAAATAAAATTTTACAGTATCTAAGCTTTTCTGCTCTTGTGCATAACTACAGAGTATAAATGTCCTAGGAAAGTGGTCTATAGTCTTCTGTCTGCCTGAATAAAATATTAGAGGAAGTGCTGTTTTTTCCACAATTCCAGTTGCTGTGTCCTGCTCTGAGTATTGTTAAGAGGAATGCGAGACAGCGCTAGTGAAAGTTGAACTACATTCTAATGCTGTGCAAAGTGTCGGAGGTTTTAGCTTCTGGAAGGAAGTGGAAGATCCCAAATGACTTCGTACTTCAGGAGACAAGATCTGTCCCTCGGACTGTACCCTCTGTGGTCAGAATCACAGGAGTGTTCTGGGATTTTCAATGCATTTGACTCATTTCCTAAACTTCTCACTTCCATAATAAGCTTAAAGGCATCTCTCTTCCCTTCCCTCCTCTTCCTCTTGGGTCCTGTGTCATCCAAAACAGTTATGGTATGCACCTGCCCAAAAGGACCACCTGATGACAGAGATCCTTATACTAGCTGCTTCCCAAAGCTCTGCTTGGAGAACTCTCAGCTGCAGAAAGGTGTCCCACCTTGCTAAGACCGTATTTTGCAGTTTCTAATCCTGAACTTTTTTGAGCAGGTGAGAGCATGCTATGCTAAGGGTGGCTGCATCACAGAGCCCTTCTGGTGTCTTTCTTCTGTGAATCATGGGCACAAGGCTCTCTCTGAGCTTTGTTACGAATTTTGTAGCCTAAGAGTCAGTAGGGAGGCCAGGGTTTGTGTACTTGGAGTAGCAAAAGATGAGCTTTGGTCATGAAAGGGAAAAATCAAAGGGAATGAAGGACTTGCGCTGCACTTTGACTCTTGAGGATGCTGTGTGTCATCTTCACAGGCAGTTCCGTGAACAAGTACTGCACGCCTCTTTTGTCTTCCCATGTCCACGTGTGAAAGAGTGAGGACCTGAGCTGCTGGAAGAATGCATTTGGTAGCACTGTCCAGCAGTGGTATGGGGATTAAGTTTTGGCAGTATATTCATGTGTTGCTTTGCCTAATGGACAAGGTTTCATCTCTCAACTACTGATCTCCTCACTTATTGCAAGTGAGGCAAGATGTTTTCTACTAGATTGATTTAATACCTTGTCAAGTGTATGCAGGTAGCAGTGTTATGACTGTACTATCGCAACTATGAGGTTAGATGCATTCGAGTCTTTGAAGTTTTAAGATAACTCTTACTCATCACTAGTAATTGCCCAAGCTGGCTGAAACACTCCTGGTGAAGCACACCCCAAACTCTCTGAATTTATCATCAGAAGGGCTGGCGCAGCCCTCCTTGTTCTGTAATATATGTGAGGAGAATGCGAGCCCTGTTAATTTCTGTTAATAGGTTGGGTGAGCCATTTACTTTCCTGGCACCCTGAACCCATTCACACCTCGGTGCAATGCAGTTGTCACTTCTCAGCCTGCCAAGGCTTCAGCTGATGGAAGCTAGCAGAGGCACTGATTTTATTCGTTGCCTAATCAGTAGATTATTTTACACTTCTGAATGTCATTTGTCTAATTAATTATAATTAAGCACATAGTAAGAACACTTGAAGTGTATATATAGCAAAATATTTTATAGTATTTTATAATATTTTCTTTGTCTGTTTCTATGATAACTGCTAGTAACAACAAGGAGGGAAGACCATAACTTGAAAGGTGGTTATGTGAGAGGGGGGGAAACTCACAGAAGTGAGATGCCTTTTATTGCCCTGTGTTCCCCCTGTGCTGTGCATCTTCCATCCCTCATGAGTACTTCCCTCCCCATGCTGGCTTTAAACCCGGGCAGCATGTGGGGTTAGCTCAGCACAGGCATGCCAAGAGCCTGCCACAGCTCTTCTGTGCATTTCTCGGATGCATTTTATCAACCCTCTCCTTAAGCTGCTGCTTTATTTTTAGTCTGCACAGATGGCAGGCTTAAGAGGATGGTGAAGAATGCTCCTGCATCCCATTTATTTTATGTAAAGCCTTGGAGCGGTGGAGTGCTTTGCTGGGGTTTTATGTGCAATGGGCCATTTACAACGCATTAATTCTGACTAGTTTGTCAATAGCAAGCATCAACCTAACCAGTTTGACTTCTAACCAAGGAAGGGGAGCTGGAAGCAGGGGCATGGCAAAGTGAAGCAGAGGGAAGTTACTTGGAAAAGGGGCTTTGGCTTAGATAAATGCTAAAAGCAGTGTGACTCTGCTTACTAGCAGCATTTTACATTGCGTGTGGGCTGTGTCCTCTGCAGCCTTTCTTGAACCTGGAAGGCTGTCACAGTGACCTCAGCATAGGCTCATTTTTAAATCCCTTTCCTATCGAGTAGCACCAGTGCTAGTTACCAAGGGTGTTCAGCAGAAACATTTGCTTCTGAAGAAATGCTTTTGCAGATGCTGCCTCAAAGCCACCTGTGGTTTCTGAGCAGCCTCAGTCTATAACCAAAGCTTCCACAGGGCTGCAGCAAGGCAAGGGAACAGCAGAGTCGCACAGCTGCCTGCAAGTACCTGCAGTGAAAGATGAAAAGAAGGATTTCCTGAAATGCACCATCCCTAATGACGCCCACCCCGTGTGTTGTTTCTTTGTGACGTGAGGGCCAAGAGTGGTTGCCATTTTGTGTAGGCAGCACTCACCTTGCTGCGGGCCTTCTGCACTGCACAGAGGGTAGAGCATGCATGTCTGAGGACACGTTGCTTGATTTTTGCTAGATTTGAAGATGCTTCCTCATATTCTCTTCACGTTGAACACACTGCTTCTACCGTGATTTACAGGCATGGCTGTGAAGTGAGTTGGTGAGAGGGAACTTAATGTATGAGTCCGTGGAAAGAGGAAAAGAACAAAAATCGATCTCAAGTGCATAATGCTAAGTGTGTGGAGTAGTGGCCTGGATGTCGGCCAAAAAGGGAATTGGAATTGATTAAAATAGCTTTCCTTGATGGATTTGTTCCAGACTTGGAAAGCTCTGGCAGAAAGGGGCTCTGCATCTCCCACTGCCTGGGAGCCTCAGGGGGTTGTGTGGTGGCACAGGATGGCTTTCCCCAAAAGTCAGCTTTTAGGGGAGGTAAAAACTGCAGTGTGCCAGCTCTCAGATGGGGCATGGTGACAGCCTGCTCCTCCGAGGGTCTGCGTTAATGGAACACCAAGATGGCTGTGCTACCAGAGGGAGGGGAGGGAAGAATGACTGCAGGGTGAGTGGTGTGGCTAAAGCCCTGGCAGGAGCTGGGGCATTGCTGAGAGCCTTAAACACTTTGCAAGGCCTGCAGCTGCACACGCTTCAGACAGATTATGCTGTTTGCTTTCTGGCCCATTTTGGTGATCAAGTCGAAGAAGCTAACTAATATTGCCTTTGCCCAGAATAGTTGTAAAGATGTCAGGTAAAAAGCTTTATAGTTTTTATTAAGAGCAGTTTTCCTCACTGTTTGAAGTCTAGTAAAGCTGCCAGTGAATAATTACTAAAACTTTTTAACTGGATAAAGAAATATTTTGCTTCAGTGATGGGAGCTGAAGCTCAGAAACTGTCAGATGTGTGAGCTTGTGCTGGAGGCACTGAGGCAAGGGCATGAGCTCGATGCTGGCCTCCACCCCACTGCTACAGTATTCCTGTGAGGCCCAGGCGTCCTCTTCCTCGGCCACTTGGCCTCTTCTCTTGTTCTGAGAAGGAAACAATTAATTTCCAAGATTTCAGATGTGTGTATGCATAAGTGTGCACGTGCCTGGTGTGAGCTGATAACGGAGCCATGAGGAGCAGGCCGGGCCCTCACGATGCAGGCCGCATTCCATCGATCGTGCTGATCCTGTGGGAGTGCGGGCGGTGGGCAGGGCTGGCTACAGCCATAGGCGGGTTTATCCTGCTGCAGCCTTCAAGCCGTCAGATGTGGAGCCCAGCACAGCTCTTGGGCTGTGCAGAAAACTGAGCTTGGGTGCAGCAGGGCGTGGAGGGGCCATATATCGCATCAATGCCCTGTCTCGCCGTCAGCGTGTTGCCATCACAGCTCCTGGTGTTGCTGGTGCAGCATTTAACTCAAAGAGCATTGTTTACCAACTTGCTTGACTTGTTTCCTTCTTTGAAGCATTGGGCCCATTGCTTCTGCAGATGCTCACATATCTGCTTGCATGTGTGGCACTCCTGAGCTGAAAGTGCTTCTGGTAGATGCAGACACTGTTACGGCTGTAGGGGTGAGTATACTAGCTGTGCATCTTTTTCTAGTTGTCCTTCTCATTCCCCATCGAGATCTGGATATTTTAGGATGGCCAAACCATTGCTGGATAATACCATTGTGAGCTCTACTTGTGACTTTTTAAATACATTTCAACTTTTCTGAGCACCACTGGTCAACCTTGTAGTTGATAGCTCTGTAAGAAAATCCTTCAGATCATATTTAGATCTTTCTACAGTGCTCTATGGTAAGTAGTTGCTGTTAGTTGCTGTCATGGTATATTGCAAGGAAGTTCCAGACTTCTGCATTTAATGTAAAAGATCGTAACTTAAAGGCCTGAGTTTTCTGGAATTGAAGCCTACAGGGCACTTGCCTAATACTAGTAATTAATGGACTTTTTTTTGAAAGCAAAACATACAATATACTAAAATTCAGGTAGGTCAGCAGAAGTGCAAAGATATTCCTAACTTTTTTTTTTTCTTTTCTTTTCTGAATCTTGGACAGGAATTATTCTTTGTTGAAATTTTGGAAAAGGAGCTGCTGAAAATCAGATCCAGAGCCAAGGAGCCGCCATTCATGGGTAGGTTCATTCTCTCAATAATCACTACTAGAGCTCTTGTATTTCACAGTTGAGACCAAGAACAGCCAAGTTACTATCTATTACTGAAACAAAACAGCACTTTTACGTGCCAGATCTGTTAATATTACCTTGATATGTTAAGAAATAGCAAGAGAGCACAGTTCTTTCCCCAGGGCATGTTTGTCAGGTCTGTTGGCCATCTTCTCCTTTAGATGAGCTGTGGACCAGCACACTTCTTATTTTTTTTCTTGAATTATATATGTTCATTTAACCCACATGGTACTGGATAGATATGTGCTCATTACCATGTGTACTACTTCTGCCCTAGCATTGTTATTAATGTTGCTACTAGTCAAGCTTACGTGTTCCTCTGTGTCGAACAGCCCTGGACAGTGGCCTACACGCATTGCAGCCTAATAAGCATTAGTAGCTTTATGCTCATATTCAAGATCAACTGCTATTCCCAGGAACACAAAGTGCTATTACCATTTCTAGTAAAATGTAAACTACTCCATACATCATCTTACCCTGAATTCATCTGTTCATGCGAGCAAGAAAAAATCCTAATTAAAAAAAAATCCTCTTAGGGCTCTGACTTCCTTATGTTTGCACAACAGTGCCAGAAACCTTAATGTGGCCAGCAAAGCCCTGATAAAAATAAAGACAACTAAAATCTTCCTTAATGTAGTAATATACAAACTCAAATACAGATAGGTAGTATTTCAAGTTTATAATAACATTTCTCTACTAAATGTTGGTTGTTATTTCCACTGCAATCTGGAAACAAATTCTCCAGTGAACTTGTTCTACATGAGTCTCTTCCTTTTAAAATTGCCTTATTGCTAATTTGCACTTGAATAACCTTTTCCTTCTGCAAGAAAGTTGGTTAGTTTTGGCCTTTGGCTTTTCTAGCTGAAAGCGATGCTCAGATCCAAATTAAAATGTGCTTACAGTGAAGCTGTACGCCTCCATATTATAAAGAAAAATGCTCTTTATATTGAAGGACTCTAAACATATTAGAAATGATTGATTAAATCCTGCCCTTTATTAGCTCTACTACATAGACACTGATGTTCTAATAGTTTGCTTCTGTTTTTAATAGGTAGGCATATATGACAAGGAACATCCACCCTTCCCAAGGGTAAGTATAAGCAGAGAATCATAGGCAGTGGCGGTACCTACTAGAGGAGGTAGTATGTAAAAAGGACCAAGTCATCATTCAGGTCAGGATCTGAGCAATCTGCATGCACTCAGAAAGAAGGAAGAGGTTATGCCCAGCAAATCTTGGCTGCAGATCCAGCATTCCCAGTCCAGACAGCTCCGCTAGCCACTGCTCTACATCACATTTACTCTGTGTGCAGAACCCGTCTGCACACAAAGGCCATGTTTCTCGTGCTGTCCTATTGCCTGGGGCAGCTCTGTTCCCCTGTCACTCCAGGGCAGGCAGCAGCAGGGGTGGCTGTGCCCAGGATTCCGCACCGAGCCCTTGCCCTGGCTCACCCAGGAGTCTGCAGCAACACTAGCTTGGCTCAGGAGAGCTCCCCCATCACTTATTTGTATTGTTAAAATTAGTAGCATTCAGAATTGAGATTTTTTTTTAAAATGATAAAATATGATAATAATACATTGCCACTGTGCCTTACCACCTAGAACACATATACTTTCCCTGAATATAAAATGGTCTTATCTGTGCCCAGAGGAATTCACTCACAAACATGACTTTTGCCAGATCCTCTTTCAGCCAATGCATTTATGATTTTGGTTGGTTGTTGTTTAAAAAGTTTTGTTTGGAAGCAGTTAGTCATGGAGAAGTACTCAATGTGAAGTAGAAAGCATGAGAAGAAAAATGAGGAATATGCATGAAGCACAAGAGCTTAGTCAGAAAAAGAAGCTGTCCCAAGTAAAGAAGAACTGGTGGCAGCTGACCAGCTGTGACGATGGGCTTGGTGTCTTCTTCGAGTGCTTCCATCTTCCTCTTCACCACTGCCAGCACGTGTCAGCCACCTGCGTGCATCTGTACTCACCTGCATTCCCCTGTACATCCTGCCCCAGGTGACAAAGTCATTCAAGTGCCCCTGAAAACGTCACAGAGATCTCTGCAGCCGTGATGCACCGTTGCTCTTACTTTGCTGTGGGAAAATGTGACTGAACAAGCCAACGCTGTCCCCATCTCAGTTGTGCCGTGTGCTGGGAGGACCTTGCATGAGCAGGTGAGTATGCAATTCCCACATGAGGCCCAGGGTTATGGTGCTGCTCTTTCCACCCACAGTTAAGCAGTGCAGCTCCTCTGGCTCTTCTGCTCTGCACAACCCTCCAACAGTCATTGGTCTCGCAGACAAACCAGAAGGAGCTTGTTTGATTTCGAGGGAGGCTTTCTTTGAGCCTCCATTTACAGTCCATAAAACTTTCCCTCAAAAGAAACCCAAGAGTCTCAGATAATTAAAATACTGAAAGCACAGGTTTTACCTACAATGAGCAAATACTATGAAATATTGTCATTATCCAGCTGGATGGCTACACTGATAAGCACTGGGGTGGGGGGCGGGGATGGATCATCCACAATCATATGTTGGTTTCTGTGTGTTAATACTGTTTTTGCCTCACAAGTCTCCAAAAAGCATTCTTCGTAGCATGTTATCATAGTTAAATCAATAAGGTTTTTTTTCCCATCTGATGGGACCCTTTGGTTGTAAAGTTTCCTTCATTTGTTACTTAATGGTGGAAAGCAATGTGAAAATCAATATTTTTGCTAAAACTTAAGGTTTAAGGCTTTATAGAAATTACTAAAAATGGACTGTTATCCTTGCATACAAGCTGAACTAAAATCCCAACCCTAGAATTTGCCCTAATGAGGTTTATTTAATGTGAAGGGGGATCTAGCATCAGACAGCGTGGGGAAAAAAAGGAAAAAGCGTTGAAGGAAGACGAACAAACTGTAAGTAAAAATCCTTCCTCTTAAGTGGCGCAAGGAAAGGAGAGGGCATTTATTTCCAGGGCCAGAGCTCTGAGCCCAGCTCGTCCACAGGGAAGAGGAGAAACGTCCCACGCTGAGGTCCTCTTCTGTGAGCCCAGATGAGCCCCATGGCCAAAGCACATAGCTGGGCAACGAGCAGTGAGCAAATGGGGCAGGCTGAAAATACTGCCGAGTGGAGTCAGGTGCCTTTGGGACACCTCCAGGATGGTACACGTGAGGGCACCGTGCTATGGAGGCTGTGAGAGAGGGCTGACAGCCATAGCGATGTCTAACGGGTGGGGGTAGGCGAAGCTGTCAAAAATAACGTTTGCTTCTCCCTAATTCAAGTAACAGAAATTTGGGTGTTTATGTCCTAGTTCTTTAATTAATTTTTTATCTTTCCTGATCAGAACAGTTGCCAGTGCATGACTGCCTTCCTTGAAATTTACGAACACTGCAGCCTCACGTTAGGTTTTGCATCTTTCAGGTGTGTATTCCAGGTCTTTGTTTTTCTCCTCTAGTGTTTAATTCAGTACTTTTCAATCCAGGGTTTTTGTTTTGTTTTGTTTTGTTTTTCCTTATGTAGAATATGTGATAATGTCCTGTAGCGAGGGCCAGAACTGCAGTCTGTGTCATCCGGGCTTCCCAGCTGCAAATCCCTCATGTCCCGCCCTTCTCTTGAAGCCTGAGACTCGTGTTGCCAGGATGGTCCAAACCAGCCCTGGCTGGGCAGGGCACTGGGCAAAGCAAACTGTGTGCCCCAGTGAGTAAGCACGGGGCGTCTCTTGACTTCAGAGACTTTGGGGAACACTCATGTTCTCCCTTGTAGGAGGTGGTCCTGCAGACCTGCTCTTCTCATAGTTGCAATGCTGTCCCAGTTTCCAACCTGAACTTACTCATCACCAATTGGTAACGTCTCTTAGCGCCGACATTCCTTTTAGTTAGTTACAATTCATCTCCTGGCTGTTCACCCACTCTTGTGAGTTGGAAAAGCAGACATCTCATTTCAGCCTTCTCTTTGCTCGGTTAAGTAGACCGAGTCATTTCAAAGCCTGCTGGAAGCGCCCACTGCCAGGATCCCGCCAGCAGCTGTCCCACACCCATCCCGATGAGTTCCAATGAATACTCTCAGCCCCCTCAAGGAACAGGGCCTCAGTCCTCCTTGAAAATACCATCCCTGGCTACGAATTACATACATTGTTATCTTAGCAAAGTTTTCCTTTCTGCCACCTCCTACAGAGGAGTCCCATGGACTCAAGGCAAGGATTGCACGTGTTGTGTTTTGTTCAAGCACATTTTTCCTGTGACGATTGCAAGTGTATAATATGCTATTTGATTTAATGATCTTCCCAGTGAATTAACCAGCCTTGTCACCAGCACGAGCAGTTAATACACAGTGTTAGCTCAGTGACTTTTCTTCAGAGGGCTTAAGACTGCCTGACAGTACTAGGGTGTTCTAAAAACATTGGTTTGAGTGAGGAGATGTCCAGAAAAGATAGACTAGACTAAAAGGCAATGTGTATAAATGATCTGCCTTGAATATAAACCAATTGCGCAGAATTCTCTGCATGAAAATTTCTTTTCTAAACATTGCAAAATTTCATCTGTAAATCACCTACCCCTTGGTGATTATGAGTGTTCTGTACTTCAGATAAAAGAATGTTAGAGATTTCAGATATCCTCAGGTGAAATGTAGAACACTTACACTGCTACCGTCTCGCTGTGGAGTCTTGCAGGTACCTTAAACAGAGCTGCAGAATGGTGCACATCTTAAAGGATGCATCCTCTGCTTTGTAAAGAAAGAGAATTGCCGAGATGATGGAGCAGATGGAGAACAGGGGACACAGCACTGGCTGAGGTGAAAAAGAAATTCTAATCACAGTATTGTTTTATGGACAGTTGGACACAGAGCTCAAATTTGACTATGTTCAGATAAAAAAGGAGTTTTTTTTTTTTTTTTTTTTTAACAGTGCATGTGGACTAGTAAGTAAACAGCATTTCAAACTCTGTTTTGGTCACCTGTTCTCCTCTGATGAGACCTTTCGAGCTCTCACCTTGACTTTGTCCCTGCATAGCATGAAAGGTTTGATATTAGCTTCAAAGCAGACCTCAAGATGCACCAAGGTCAAAACAAAATGAAAAATGAAAGACATCATCACAGTAGTTCCTCACTGGGTATTTTGTAGGGGTCTGGTTGGGAGGGCTGTACTTTGTCCATTATGGACAAATGAGAGCCCATTGAGAGAGCGGTGAATTCTTTACATCCTTGTAATGATGCTATGTTACCCTAAGGCTTTGTTTTGAGGAAGAGCACCCTTAAGAAAATGAATCAAAGACTTCAGAAGGTTGTGCAGCAGAGAGGTTATCATCTGTCATCTCTCAATTTCACAGTGTTCAAGACTTTCAGAAGTCATAAGAAATTACATTAAATTACTTTTAAGTATATAAGGAAACTAGCAGATTAGAGACAACTAAATAAGGCAAGGAAAAAAACAGTGGAAAATAACCCATTAAAACATGAATTACATTTTGAGATTTCTGTATATTGTATTCTCTTCAGATTTTCAAAGCAAAGAGGTACACCGCAACATTTATTCCAATACATTTTTAAGCACATGCAACACTGGTGTCCTGTTTGTACATGGATTTCTAATGCTGTTCAAGAACCTTTACATTAAAAGCATACAAGAACACACACACATGCACGTATCCCTTCTAGCATTAGTCCTGAGGAAAATTTAAAGTTTACTTGAGAAACCAAATGTCAGTTCTGCAAGTACACCTGGGAAACAATCCTCCAGCTATTATGAACTAGTTCCTAATCTAAATACCTTGCACTCCTTTGCAGTTTGGATCTGAAATAGCTGTTCATCCGATTGCAGTGTTCAACTGAAATTGTTCAAAACAGTCCAAAATTTGCAGCACTGGAGACAAAAACTGTATTCTGTTTTAAAAAAAAACACATGCTCAATGCAGATGAAGGATCATATGGAGATGCTGACATTTAAAACATAAAATTGATAAAACATACCCACATATAAACTAGAAAACATTACAGTTCTTTAAAGATTTATCATTCATTGAATAATTCATATAATCATACAGTCAGCCTTTTTTTTCTGACTTAAACATCCAGGCCAACTTACTTACAATAATAATAATAATAAAAATCACTAAAATGACTTATTGTAAAAGAATGACAATTTAAAACAAATACATATTTTAAGATATTGCTCTGAGACCATGGCCATCAAATTCCACTAGATGTCAGCATTATAGAACCAGCTTGTTCAGGCTTAAAAGCGTAAGTCCACTCCATTTATTTTTGTCATCTTATCTTTGAAACATAGTACACATGTCAACTCCATTAATAACTAAGCATATATTTACGGTGGTAAATTGAACCAAAAATAACAGTCTCATTTCATTCCCCCTCCGTGTCCCCCTCATTTAATGTATCTGAATAAAGCTCTTCGAATCAGTCTCATGATGCCAAAAAACTTTCTAAATAAGATGTACATCATTTCAGTTTTTTTAACTGCTTTTCTTAATGCAGAGATATGGTCTTCTCTCTTTAAAAAACAGCGCAATAAGCTCTTTTTTTGTCAGGTACTACAGTATCTGGAAGATAAAGCTCTTTGCGTTAAAGACAGTGTAGTTGATCCATGTTGAAAATTATAAGGCACATACTTTTTTAAAAAAAAAAATCCCATCCCATGTTCTGAATTATTTTTACAATCTCGTTATTCTGGATGTACCATCACAGCTACTGTGGTTTTTTTTCATGTTTTTTGGACAGAAGGAATGAAAGACCATGAAATGCAGGAAAATACAGAAAAACAAGAACAAACCAAAACACGACACATGGATATACAATGTACACCACAACAGCAATGACCAAATCTTCTAATTTCTTTGACCAACGAAGCAGTGACAATTGCAAAGCACTCTTTGTTTTGCACAGTAAATACCTGACTTTATTAAGATACACAGGTGTTTATTACTGGATTGTCACAGTACTCGAAATAAAACAAAGGCTTTTTTTTTTTTTTCTAAATATCTTTCTTAACAAAACAAAGCTGCCAAGTAATTGTTGTTAGAGAAATATGAGAGAAATAATAGATAACTACAAAAAAAGATGAACTAGAACAACACCTGTGGAAGAGAATAATAGTTAAGGAACAAATGAACTCAAATGGCAACGTTTCTAGGCATTTATTCCAATAACTTAGAAAATAAAAATTAAAAAAAATCTTAATTTCATCACCATTTAAAGATACAAAACCAATTTTTGTAGATTAAGCCAAAAGAAAATGAGATTCTTTTTTTTCCTTTTCCCTCCATTTTAAGCTTCATTTATTCACAGTACAAATATACCCTGCCAGTATATTTTATAGTCACATGATGCACAAATTCTGGTGAGGAGAACAGTTTCCTGTTCTCCTCTGTAGAGCTGCTCTTCTCTACAACTGCTCCAGCCCCCCGACTTTCCAGTGCCTTACCAAATTGCAGAACAGATCCCCAGGCGAGTGCCTCGTACGACCAGGAGTACCAAGTTGAGAGCAAGCATTCCCACACACATGCTCAGCCAAGAAAAAGCATTCAATGATTATTAGAACTCCACCTTGAGGCAAGTAGATACCATGTTCAACCCCTTGCTGAAATATTTTTGCTTGTCAAATTGGAAACATGGATCTCAAACTCGGTAAACGAACTAATGTTAGCATGAAGAATGCTTTAACCAGAAAGAAGAAATAAAAAGGAAATTTTTTCCTGACCAAAAAAAAAAAAAAACAACAATCGTTTTGCCTTAATTCTATCTACATTTTGTTAAAGCATTCTATGCTTTTTCAATATACAACATCAGATTGCAAGTTCGGCAACTTTTTTTAATAAAAGTTCAGACAGTGTTCTCTGTTTGCAATCAGAACCACAACCTTAGTGCAATATTATATTTATTTCTTACAGTAATTTTGGTTGCCATACAAGAGTATTAAGGATTGGGGAAAAGTGCAAGTTACAGGAGCTCGATTTTTTAATCAGTCGAAATAAGAGGAATTAAAGCACAAAAATTACAGCAACATAGATAACGTGAACACAAGTTCTTACACAAACTATAGCGAGAAACATATTAATATCATCTAGAAAAGAAAAGAAAAAATGTAATGGAAAAATTATCAATATTTGTGGCTCATACACATAATCATCGCCAGATCAACTGGGTAATGCCTTTTAAGAACTGAGAAAAAAAAAATCACTACTTTATTAACTTAAGTACCACAAATAATTAACTTTTGTGATATGTAAATTCTGTAAATCAACAGTCACATCTAGTCATTTTATAATATATGAATTCAACTTAAAATGTTCTCAGACACCTAGGGAAAGGAGTCTGTGCAGTTATACACAATTTACATCTTGTAAGATTTTGGTATTGTATACACAAATATTACAGAAACTAGGCATGTAAATGCAATTTATTTAAATTACAGTATATAAACAAAAGTTGATCCTAAAACCCAGAATATCATAACGTATTTCATAGATCTCTAACAACTTGTTTTTCACTATCATAGAAGCATGAAATAAATGGGTCTTCTCTCCTCCCCCCCCATTTCCAGACTGACGAAAATACTCGGAGGCAACGTCGTATCTGTTACTATTGCTTTCTGTAGCAAAATCATCAAACAGAGCTAGAGACCAATTCATCTTGGCAGAGGTGCATTTATTGGTGAAAGTAGGTCCTCTCAGGTCTCGTTACGTTTACTTTGTAAGACACAATGTAAAAATAAACTATTTCATTAGCTCTTTATTGTTTCAAACCTCTTTTCTGCTAATGATATTGTACCTATTCTTTCAGTACCTGAAAAGATATATGAGCAAGAAACACACCTGTGTTAGAAAGGGATTACCACCAACTGTAATTTACTGTGTATGTCAGCACTCATTAAACTTAAATTCAACAGTAAAGTTGTGAGTAAAAAGCAGCTTAAAAGTCAACTTCTACATTGTTTTTACTACTGTAGTTTCTAATGTATTTTCTGGCACATATTATAGAGGTAATATCAACGGTACCCAAAGAAACAAAAAAAAAAAAAGAGCATGGCATTAGTGGTTTATTTACTGAATTCTGTCGTATCACCAAATGGAAGACAATGATGGCTAAATTACCATTTTTACACTTCTTAAAAGTATCTGATGGCCTCACGTTGCCTGTATGTTCTATCTGAATGAGACTGCCATTTTCTACACCACCTATGGAAAAATTCAGTACTTTTGAAAGTAAAACACCTTAGTACTTGATTTTTATTACAAGGTTACTTGGAACTTTCAAATACAAATATAGCGTAGTAACAGATGTTAGGTCAAAAGACTTGTTGTTCCGTAAAGGGGGCAGGAGGCTAAATAAGTTGCTTTTTATGAGTATCCAATGCGTTGGTAACTATAACCACTTTTGAAGAAATATTCATCCTCCTTTGTAGAAGTTCTAGCAAAGATAGAAAATATAACACAGCTCTGCTGGTTCAGATGCATCCAAATGAGGTTGATTTTAAAAAGGTCAAGACTTTATAATTATTCCACAGAAATAGTATTAAACCACAAAAGTTTTTTTGTTGTTTTTCACTTTCTAGCACTGAAGTGGCACAAAGGCTGCCCAGTAGACCAGCCACTTATTTTCTTAAAATATTGTGCTTATAAACTATCTGTACAACTATTTAAACTTGCAGTAAAGAAAGATATTTAAAATGCTAAACTTTATGTACTCATACTAGGGCTGTTGCAGACCTAATTAGACACTTGTTTGTGAGCAAAAATAATCACAATAAAAAATTAGAGATAGGCTGGACCATATCAAGGAAAGAAAGTTCAGGTACCTTGCGAAATGTAAGAGAACCTGAAAGTATGGTAGGTAGGCAGTCTAGCCATCCACACACAATTTACCCACCTTGAACATCTTGAGTATTATGTTACTAAAGACCTACAAAACTCACAGATATTTAGAGGTGTTAATTACAAGGGGAGGTCAAACATGCAGAGAGAGACTTGTTAACTTAAAAAAATGAAATAAAATGAAATAGTCAGACTGACCAAATGTGTGTGTTCCCCCTGCTGCCTGAGGTCTCCTGGAAGCTCTGGGCCACGCCACCCCGCGCTGCAGCCGGTGCTCAGTCCCCTGGCCCAGAGCAGGGCGTGCTCGCTGCCACCTGCACAGCAATCGCAGGAGGCTGCGGGAAGCGTTTGGCCCCCTGGGAGGTGCTCAGTCTGCTCTCCTTGTTGAGAAGCCCATACTTGTTAACAGCGATAAAAATGAGAAACCGGATACCTACCAGTTCCCCTGGCCCCTGAAACGTGTGCACACTGGCAACCTTCCCACTGACTTCAATGGGAACATCCATCTATCTTTTTACTCTTTCTTGGCCTGGTGTTCAAAATAGCTAAGCACTTACCACTCACTGGATTAAACAATATCGCTCGGGGTTCAGCATATTTGAGTATCTGACTGTGAAGTCCAGAGGATGCGGCTGTACATAAACACAAATTTTTTCTGGTTTGCGGAGTTCACATTGCGACTTAGCAGTAGTTTAGCTGGTTGAAAACTGGGGGTCTCAGGTTCAAACTAGCTTCATTTTGTTGTACCTCTAAGTGAGCATTCCTTCTCAGTTTTTATGAAACGTCTGCATCGTCTTACAGGTCAAGTCAATGGAGCATGTATTGAACTTGTTCTGCCACCTTGGAAGAGTGCTAAGTTTAACTGCAGAAATAAAGAAACACCAGGTAAAACAGAGCAAGGTTACCTTTGAACTAATTCCAGCAGAACAACCAGCTTCTCTGCCAACAAATCAGAGAGCTAAACTTAGTAAAAAACAGTAATATGAACTCCTGTACCGGTCTCAATATTGTGCCTCTGCTAACAAAAATGGATTTGAATGGTAATGAAGCAATCTGTCCTCTTTAAATAAACTAAAGGCTGGGAAAGGAAGCCTGCTGGGAGACTGAATGAATGTGAAGAAGAGAATACAGCGCTTTTCGATTAAGAAAAATAAAATGCTTGCAATTTTAAGTTGAAAGAAAACTGTCTGTAATGGTTCCAGCAGAAGGGCATTATCAATAGATGATGGTAGTATTTTTGAAGTTAACAATTTTCTCTCTCTCTCTCTCATATCTCCCCACAACTTTGAAATAAAATGGCCCCGCTCGTGCAACATGTTTAGATTTATGTTTGGGCATGTAACATACAGTCTGCATTACCCGAGTACCAGGAATTAAACTGTTTTATTTTTCCCCCCTAATTTTGCTGGCACTCGCAGACAGACAAGGCATTTGGGGTATTTCAGTACCAGCCCATCTCTAGTTATCAACAGAAGTTTGTGAGGCAAAGTAGCTATTCTTATCTGTCCAGCAGCTGTTTCAAAGCTCTTTCTATGTTCATTCTGTGCCCAACTCTAGTCACTCCAAGGTCTATCAGATCTTCCTTTTGTAGATTTGGTAAATGAGTGCCATCTATTTCATTGTCCATAAATGTTTCTTTATGTTCACCTAAGTTTAGACTTTCCAACCAATCTGCCACATCTGGTTTAGTCCACAGGTGGACAGGCTTAGTTGTAAAAGGCTTATTTGAGATTGGCTGTTGTAATATTGAGGGAGAAGGAGACCTGCTGCGCCCTGTGGTCAAGCCAAATAAGTCCCCAGAAGGGGGCTGGCTGGGCAGGCTAAATACATCGGACAGAGTTGGAGAAGGAGATGAAGCTGAAGCGGAAGCAGTCAGAGGAGCAGGAATGATGTCTTTATTAATCTCTGTTGGTGAAACCACAGGGCTTGGAGCATGTCTTGCTCCTGAGGTCCTACTGTCATAGTCTGGGGACCTGCTCTGCAGTGTGATCGGCTGGCTGGTTCCAGGTCGGACAGTGAAAGTGATTGTTGTACTTCGTGTACCTGAGACAGTACTCATGACTTCTGTGCTCCTGAAATTGTAAACAGACACGGAAAGTTAGACACATCAGCTGACAGCTTGCCCATATCAACACATGGTAAGGATGGCTTTGGAATGTTAGAAAATTTTCGTTTCTTGAAAGAGCAATATCAGGTTGAAAGTACTAAGACGGTATCATGGAATCTTTCCCATAAAACAATCATCAATGGTACGCCACAGTTAAAACCAAAACCTTTGCTTATCAGCAGTTCAAAAGAATACTGTTTCTCCTTTTTAAGGCTTTAACAAGTTGACTCATGGCTAAATGAGGAACACTGTGTGTAATAGGCACATGGGCACTTTGGGTTACCCATGTACTGCACAAAGGGGTGGGTCCTTCATTTCTGTTTTAGCCTATCAGTCTACATTGTAAGGTAACATAGCTAACAATAGTAGCTATGGAAAGTATTGGAAGCATGTCATTGACTCGGGTTCTGGATCTTTGTGCATCTACCCAGTCAATTTTAGGTTATGTACGTCTGTAATTCTACTCATTCACAGAACATGCTCCCCAAACCCCTCTCATTTCTTTTTCTGTTCAGCTGGCCTTTTCATGATTTAAAAATGAAACAGCTGTGAATCTTCTAAGGTTCATAAAATGACTTTTTTTTTCATTTTTTTCTACACAGAAATTATACTTTGTCAGATTCACTACAAAACATATGGAGACAAAATTCTTGCCACTTTGCACGCCCAGAGGTTATGTAGTTGTAATCAAGTCACTGGCACCTACCTCCTGCCTAAAGGAAATCTGAGATTACAAACTAAACAGGCATGAAACTTGCTGAGAGGCAAGTTCTCCTGCCAAGGCTGATGGGATGGGTGAAGGAGCAGACAAACCTACTTTTGTCTAGTGGCCACAGAACAAATTTAGAAGCGGAAGGTCTGGGTTCAGGTCTGCTCACACCATAAAATGCTTAACCCCACAGCCCTTACTTTTCATGAGACAATTGACAGTCAGCGTGTGCAATACAGGATCTTCCACTGAACTTTTGGGTGCCTGAAGCTCCCGAATTTTTCACTTTTAAAATACCCTACCAGTTAGGGACACTTTCAGCCAACTAATTTCATGCACTTCCAGACCAAAGGATTTATTTATCTTTGAAGTGATGCCACAGACTCCAGGGGATCTGGAGGATGCTGTAGCTGAATTTCTCACCCAGACATTGGCTGAAGCCCTCTTTATCTCAGTGCCAAACTGTCCCCATGCCTACCCTCTCATGCCTGGGGCAGAACGGAGGATGACTTTTGTGCACAATGGCAGATACAAACGCTTTTATTAATAATGCAGATTCACCACTTTGCAGAAAACCAAAGAAAGAGTGTGGGTTCTGGAGTCCCCACCTTTAAAGTGCTGCTGTGGAACAAGCTGCGGTCGCTTCCTGAACAACTGCTTAAAGATTTTGTGTAAAGTGCCAGTAAATGAAGTACCAAAAATGATCCACGCAGCAGGGGTCAAAGCCACAGCTGCTCTCTCTGGCTCATGCCCCTCACTACACAATCTGCTTTATAAATGAGAACCCCTCTCATGCTCCTCTGTCATGGAGAATCACAAAGGCTTGGCTCCTGCAGAGCACTGGGAAAAACATGGCGCGTGGGCTCAGCTTGCCTCATTGGACCTGGTTCCCATTGCAATGAATGCCCATGGAAAGTGAGCGACTTGACTTGGGTTCCTCAGATCCTGACTAAAATAGTGGTTAAAGTTTTAATTAAGAAGATGGTGATCCCAGCACTTCCCACCATCTAGCCTAACCCGCTGTCCCTGTGAACTACTCAAAAAGAAGAAATATAGGCAGCTCACCTGAGGCAATGATAATGGGCTATTAATCCCCTTCTCTCATATGAGGCTCACTGCAGCCATAGTTACTCCCCTGAGTCCTGGTAGCCTTGATCTGGAGACTTTCTTCAGTGTTTGCTTGGTTCGCTGCTGGCTGTTCTCTTCCTATAAAATCCCCGCATCACATCTGGGGCTTCAGCCCATAATTAACAAACCTAGATGCCAGGTGGCCTACAGCACTGCCGCACTGACATTCAGAGCACCCCCACAGCACAGTGAGCCTCATTCAAATAAGGCTCCAATACCATGTTATTAGAAAAACACTGGGAATAACTTTTTGGAGAATGTACATGTTATTCACATGAGCAATCCCACTGATTTCCCACAAGTTGTTCCATATATTTCAAAGGGAACAGGGGGATCTCTTTGAGAGCTGAAAGATCAGCACTTCACTTAAAACGCAGCAGGAACAATACTTACAGCACTCATGTCTTTGTAATTTAACAAAGAAAGGAAATGCTTGGCAAGATTTTGAGTGTTTCCTGTGATTTGTTTGGAGCTTAATGGCTCTCATTGTCTTCCAAGACTAGAGCTAAGCATTCTTGCACATAAAAGTCAATGGCAAGAAACGATTAAATTCTACTGATCAAGGGGAAAAATTATTTCTACCTACATAGTATTAGGAGTCTCATGCACTTTAATAAGGCAAGATATAATTTTGAATAAAAAAAAACCCTTGCTTTGAAATAAGTTGGGTCAATTTTGTCCTACTGATTGAAATTAGGGCAGGATGAGTTTTGCATAAAAGCAGAAATTGCTCCCTTGCACTTTATTTGTAGTGACCCTTTTACTTACATTTCCTGTATTGCAAATATGAGAAATTATGGTTTTGTATTCACATCCTTTGTGGCAATATCAAATGGATGATGGAAATTTATCATCAACTATGGTAGACGCTGGCAGATTGCTTCTGTTACTTGACTGACAGCTCCAGGTTCAGTGTACATCTTCTGCGTTGTAACTCACTTCTGCTGCTGTTTCTCTCTGTTGTTCCTGCACAGACTCCCTGTACATCCTCATTCAGGAGATCATTGTTACTGCTCTTTTAAACAAACGACATTAAGCCACTAAAACAAAATCCCCAAAAAGTAAGCTGTGCACTCTTATTTTAAGCATTCTTTAGACTTCTCAGATGCACAGGCAGAAATACTGGGCAAGCAAAGAAATAGAGGCGACACTGAACTTTCTACTCTTTCTGTCAGCCTAAATCAAAGCAATGGCTTCTCACGGCTACATGCAGTATTAAATGATCTGTGGGCATCTGGATTTTCTCAAGCCATGAGTTCAGGATTACTATTAAAACATGACTCGGACTATAATAAAAAGTAGCTGATGAATGAGGCTTCAACACCAGCTCAGTTTGTAGCCACTTCAGTACGTACTCAAGCTAACAGAAATATTAACCCTTTTATCAGAAAACTCGGAGCACTTCATTAACAAACTTAATCCTCCATCAGCACACCTCGGTTGCTCTGCACATTGGGAACGCAGACGGGTCTGTAAGTCACTACACACTGCCACAGCAGTCCTATTCAGGACCAGTTCTACAGTAACCAGCTGAAGATGAGAGGAAATGTAACCACAGCAACTTGAGCTCACTGTTGCCTGCAAAATTCCTCAGCAACCTGCAAAACGAAGGTTGTGCTCTGCTCCTGGCTGCTGTTCTGTGTCTGCAGCCTTTGCAGCGCAGGCTCAGCCTCATGACAGACGTGAGCCTGCTGGAGCCCACAACTGCATTTCCAAACTTCTTGGGTCTGTCATTCCAAGATTCTTTTTCTCATTTTTCCCCCTTCTTTCACTTGCTGTATCAGCTGAGACTGCCGTACCGTGCTTGTAACCCAGAGAAAAAGTACACACCTTTGTGCAACTCCTGTCCATCCCAAATTGTGATTTATGACATCTACAGTATCGGTGGTGCAGACACAGCCATTAAACTACCAGCTGCCTTGCTTTTTACAGATGACTGGGATCCTGGTCAGCAAGGGGGCAAGCACATTCCAGCTGGAGAGCAAGTGTGTTTTCATTGCATTCTGTGTTTTCCAGATTTTTAGTAAGAGCAATTTCTTATGCCTTATTTGATCATCTGTTATATTAAACACATTAAATCCATATTAAACCTACCTAAATCCAAATTTCATTTTACAAAGGCGAAAAGTCTGATAATTACTTTAAATAAAATTTGCCCTGTTAGAATCAGCATATGGTACTATCTGTAAACATTTGCTGCTGTAAGGCTGCACTGATGGTAATGCCCATTATGTTGCCTCATATTAAAATCACAATGTATAATTCCTATGTCTCCAAGTAAAAAGCCATCAACACAGATTGTAGGCAAGAAATTCTTTTAAATTTTATATTAGATTTGCAGGATTCAAATTTACTGCTAACTTAATATTAAAAGCAAATCAGTGAGAGATGGCATGCTGCAATAGGTCCTAGGAGCCTCTTATTTAAAAAATACCCCAAACCCTAAAAACATTATGGGCTCATAAGATCTGTTTTATTCTCAAACTTTCCAGAAGACTTGCTCTCTCTGACAAAGCCCTTCTATTGTGTTGAAAAGTTTATCAGAAGAACCAGTGGGAGAAAAGATACCCAGCACAGAGGAATTGTGGGAAACTTTTTACAGATTTCTGGGAACGTGCAAACCCAAAACTTTGCCTTCATCTCTTGTAATATTTTTATTGTATTATTGGACTGTCAAAGGAAAATTGCATGGTAGGAAAGTAAGACAATAATTGTCTGTTTTGGGAAAAGATTAAGAACAAGCGTTGATGTGATGACTGGCAGGATACAGAGCTTCTTATAATAGTGTTATTTTAGTGAGAAGAACTGAGAAATGGTTAGTGTCTGTTGCAGGTAGCGCTACTCAGCTAAAGTGAGGAATAATCACTAAAACTCTGTGGGAGGCAGCTCGAGAACAACAGTTCCCATGCAAATGGCACAGCTGTACGGAAGCGCTAGCAGGGGCAAGGTGCTGCTGGGGGCTGAGGACCAGGAGATGGTCTCAGCCCACTCCTTGGAGAGCTGGAAGGGAAAAGGCCAAGGCAAGCTGGAAGGAGAAGGGAAAATCTCACAGCTTCCAATGGGGAAAGACTCAGCATTTACCACTGCAGCACAGCTTGATTATTTCAAGGGCTAGTTTGTCTCTACTTAAGATAAACACAAGCATTTACGTAAGCATGTCAAACTGCACTTATCATTCCCCCTTCCCTCAAAAAAAACATGCTAAGAATCCAGTAGAGTTTTGGTACGTGAAAAATCATGTCCCTTGTTTAGGTGCTTAGGCATAAATTCAGGAATCCACTCTTAGGAGCTCACATTATAAAAATCTTGATAGAGTTGATAGAGTACTTGTCTGATGGCTTTAATTTCAGTTGGAGATGACATCCCATCTCTGGTTTGAGAGTGGCTACCATTTCTGGATTAGCGCAAGCTAATCCACGCTGCACTTCATATCAAAGTCAATACCAAAATCACTAAAATGCAATAACGTGGAGTGAGCATTAAAAAAAAGCAGAATGTACAACATAGAGTACTCTGCGCTTTACTGTTGACACTTACTTCATGGCACTTCAGCATGACCCACTTCTGACAACAGCAGTCATGAGAGCAAACAAAAATGACAAAATGGAATCACAGAATCACTGAATGACTGTAGAATGACTGAAAACACTGCAAAAATTATTGATAAAGCAACCAATCTGAAACTGGGTGACAAATGGTTAATGACACGAAATGAAGCTCACGGGACAATAGTAAACTGAAAAATCAAGGCTTGAGATTTATCAACCAAGATACGTGTTTCACAACCTGTGAAATCCTGAGATACCTTACAATAAACCAAACGTGGGATCAGTCCCCATGCAGGACTCACTGGTCAGTTCAGTTCTGCCTCACCTGTTTGTGAAAAGATGGGAACTTTTCCAAATAAAAAGCCCTCAGAGATGCACAAAAGCCCTCACCACGGACAGCTTCCCCTTTAAAAGTCATTATGCCAAGACAATCCAGGTTATTTTTCCCAGAGGACTTGATCCTGTCTGGTTAAGCACCCTGCAGAACTCCCACATCTGCAGTGAGCACTCCCCACTGCCGGAGTGCCTGCAGGGAGGTCACGGGATGCTCTGCGAACATGGCTGGAGAAGCATGAGCTCCCTCTAAAATTATACAGCTGGCTCCTCCCTATGGCAAAGCTACCAACCATCTCAGTGTGGTGATGGCAGGGCACGGCGGCGGCTGTTTGCATTCCTTATTAGCACTCGGGAGTGGTGGCGGAAGCATGATGCAGTCACTGGGGGCTGTGCTTCTCCCTCACAGCCACGGGGTCTGCCCTGCGCTAATGCCGCTGGTGTTACGCAGTCCAGCTTGCAGCTTGCTCTTGATCATCACGTCGCTAAGCAACTGCTAGGTTCACAGAGCGAGCACTGCTCTTAACCTGATAAAAACCTTGCATTAGCATTCTCTCCCTTTCTGTTATCAGCTTCATACAAAAGTCTGTAGCCTCTCAAGTGAATCTGTAGCACCGCTGTATTTATAGCGTAGGGGTGAGTGATGCAGCTATGCTTCCCCTCCTCTCTGCCCGGCTGCGGGGAGCACAGTCACCCTATGGGCTGCTGCCGGGCTGTGCTTCCAGCTCCCATCCCCAGCTCCAAGCCCTGGCATGGGCACTGCAACCCAGGGCTGCACTGGGCCCGATCTCAGGTAGAGCCCTGTACTTGAATGCCCCAGACAGTTGCTGTAAGGAGGGCTGGGCAGAGTCAGAAGTGATGGTCGGGTTTTGTGGCCTCTGATCTGAAAGCCTGACTACATGGATGGATCAGATAAAAACCTGTGTCACCAGGACTGAGCTCCAAAATTTCTTAAAGGGGATGATGGCCAAAATGAGGTGTGAGATGGGCCCACATGAATTCAAAACCTCTGGTCCAGAACCTGCTGATCAAATCCTTCAATCACGCTTGTATTTGCACAAACTAAACACACATCCTTTTGCTTTCTCCTTTTTCCTTCCATTATCAGGCTCCTCTTCGCATCCTGTGGCTGGTCACTGCCGCTGAGCAGCAGATGGTTTCCAGCCAAACATTTCCATACTCTATTTCAAAATCTTCAAACTCAGTGCCTCCATGAGAACCACAGAAAACTATAAGTACATGGTGTAGAATTACTGCTAAACCGATGTACGCTGAAAAAAGCAAGACTACATTCTTTTTAAATGTAATAATTGAGAGAGAAATGCTGCTCAGCGCTGTAGAACAATCTCTTCATGAGCTTCATTTATCAAAAACATATAAAGAAGATCAATTTCACAGGTTTCTGTAACAAGCCATTACCAAACTATCTACAATTTAATTCACCTCTCTGCTACCCAAATGGTGCAATTGCCGTGACTGAACTACATTTATATATCTACTGGCTGTACAAAGGTAACTCCTAGAGGTATTTAGAGCTGCTTCCTGAGTTTTAACTTCTTACGTTTCACAGTGAAGAAATACATATTTTAATTTCACCCGGCTGCTAGTGCTATGAGCAGAACCCAAGTGAGCCTGAGAACAACGTTTCTATTTATAACAGTTCTCACTACTTCTCCTTGGCTGAGGGGTATGAACAGACCTACACATTTTTTATGACTTTTCTTTAATTCAGCAGAATCCTTGCTTTCTGAGAACTAAAATTCCTTGCTCCCTTTCTATTGCGACCTCACAGGAAAGGGCTATAGGATCTACAATTGGCTGATGTAGGTTTTACAGTGTGAGAAACAAGTCACGAAACTGTAAGAATTTTACCTTTACAATTTAAATATTAGCTTTAACACTTTGGCAAGATGGTATTCCCTGATCATAATATATTATGACTTCGTAAAAATTGTGTCAGTCATGCAATGAGGCTAGAAAGACTATAATTTATGTAACTTTTTTAAAGGTAAGGTAGGAGTAAAAGCAGTAAAAATAAGCCTTTGTCTGGAAGCATTTACCATGCACCCATCGCCTTTATGTAGGTACCTTCAAGAACAGAACTGAAATTTAACACAGGCAGTCCAGGGCATACAGTTACACTGCACAACAGAAAACAGAGATCGGAGCACTTTCTCTGCTGCGATAATGTTGCTGTTGGCCTTTTGCTCCCCCCTCCCCACTCTTCCCCAGGCTCAGCAATTGATCCCCCTCACGCTCCGCCACGGCGAGGCAGGCAGGCCCCAGTCTCAGTGCTGGACAAGGTGTGCCTCTGAGCCTGCCCGTGAGCTGCTCGGCGTGCAGCTCTGCCCTGCACCTGTTAGCTGAGAAAGAATTGCCTGAGCACCTCTGACTTCAAATATCTGTAGGCAGCCATGTCTCCTCTGCTGCTGCTGCTCATTTCTTACGTAGCTTAAAAATTCCCAAGTAACCTTTTCTCATCATTTTTAGTATCTTCAAGTCACCTAATTAGCTGGAGCTGAAGTAAAAAGTAATGTAATTGCATCAGTTTTGAAAACAAAGGGAAACAAAACACAACCCTCTCACCTTCCATCTACGTACAAGTACCTCTCAAGGCATTCTCACCAGCATTTCTGTGGAGGCATCGTTTCTTCCATAATCAAATGGCAGACAATAGCTTTGCTGCTCTCTTCCACTGCCAACTTTTCTAACTTTTCTTATTTATTAGCTCTTAAGTCCTTCATTATTGTTATAGCTCAAAATCCTCTCTCTAGTTTGCAAATAAACACATTTGGGGAGACTTTTCAGGAAAGAAGTAGGATTTCAGCCAGATTTAAATGATTCTTTGCATGTTTTTGTTTCCAAATGGAGTCTCTATAGTCCATAATGAAAATTGTGTAATTTGCCAAAGCTGAGATAAAAGAATTAAAAAGACTAAAGGACAGAAAAGCAAAATAATTTCCTATTGCTGTCCAAGTCAGATTTTTCTCTAAAATATAATGCATATGGGATGACTCTTGCTTACATGATAGTTTGCTTTTCTCAAATAAAGTAAATTAGCAGTTCTTCAAATTTTTTTTGTAGCCTTTATACTACTTCAAATTTCCTTTCACAAAAAAGAGGTAACTATTTGCTTCTACTTTTCATTTTTTCCCTCACAAATGCAGTACATATTTACAGTACATTGCCTCAGTTATTAGCTAACAAAATAGTGATTACAAAGGTCTGTACTATAAGATGAAGGTAACTGTCAGTCTAAAATATACAAGACAATAACCGTTTCGTACATGTGAAGTCAGAGGCAACATGTTCATGTGGCTTAACAAGAAACACAACCAAGCCCAAGTAAAAATAATGTTCTTGAAGACATAGGGAAAATAGTATGAACTGAAACTGTCAGAGTCATCTGCAAGACAAGACTTATGTAAATTCAAGATCAGTTCACAAGAATTGATTTCATGATTACCTGAGATATTCTCAAATGCACAGGGATAGGGTTCAGCTGTTGTGCTAACTTTGGTTAAGATTGTCTTCATCAAGCAGTGAGTATATATCTTTTTCTCATACAGTTTTCATTGCATTAAAGGATTTTCCCATACAGGCAAGTCAATTTATACACCATTTAGTCAAGCACTACTGATAGGAATTTCAGAATTCTGGCATTTTTCATCTATCTCTTAATTCTAAAAGATATATAACTTCCCCGTCAGCAGTTCAACAACTTTTACATCTTGCAAGAAACAATGTAACTACCTGACCCTGAGGCTTGTGGTCACACTGCTTTCTGAATAAGCAATCATTAGCAATTAATGAAGCCACCCTTTCCCAACAAGCAAATCTTCTTTATGCATGCAAAGAAGTGTACCTTTTCAAAGGCCAGGTTATTCATTATCCAGCAGAATAATTCTAATAAAATTTACTCAGCTGTTACCTTTTTTAACAAATAAAATCAGCACTACTTTTCTGCAAAAAAATCCATTTCTATGGAGCAGGCCAGGCCAAACAATATCTAATACTTCAGTAAAAGGTCCATTTGACTGCTGTATGCAAGTCCAAAGCATCCTATGACACAAAAAAAGTAATATCTCAGGCTCTTAACAAAACTAATGAAATCACTGTTTTTTTTTTTTCTCATAAGTGTGAATTTCACGATATTATACCCACATTCCACAGAAATGTGACTACATAATTACTTGTGTGTTTACCTACTGGTGTCTGACTACTGTAAGGACCTTTTGATAACACTCCTCTGGAAAAGCGTTACACTGCACTACCAGGACGGTGCTGTTGGGAGAAATGAGCCACACCCTTGAACCTGTAAACATCACAGACTATTCACTAGCAAGCACAGACAACAGAGAGTAAGAACTTAAACCCAATAACATCCAGTGATAGAGACAATAAATTACCCATTTAGCAAAACCATGAGCAGTGCAAAGCGATTCCAGAGAACAGCTCTCTAAGATAGCTTCATACATACTTCATGATATCGTGGATTATTAGAGATACCAGCAAGAAACACATATCACACAGTGAATGCCAATATGCACAGTAAGCCTAAATAAAATCACTTTTTTACCTGTTTGAAGCCAAAATAAGTTATGAGGCTGAGCAAAAATTAAATTATCACCACATTTTGAAAGGAAAAAAAAAGTGTTACTTAAACATAAATCTAACTTACGTCAAAACAACTGACAGGCTTGTGGAAACTGTCTCTGAAACTGGAGAATACTGAGAGAGCTCCTATCCTAGGACGTGGACTATAGCAACATTGGTAATATACAAAAATCTTCCCCTCTGTAAAACTGTCAGAGACTGACTACTCATTAAACAAGTACATACAATAAAAGGTCCATTCTTCGTTAACCCATAGAACAGGGAAAGTTAAGGAAGGGATGAAGAAAATCAAGCCTTTTTTAGAAAATTATTTGGTTATTTACATTTACCTTGTACTGAGACTTGCAGTTTTTGTTCCAGTAGGTGACTCTAATCCTTCCCCTGGCTTTGAGGATTTCTCTCTGTTCATTTGCTGGAGTATTGAGTTCAATTCACTAATAACATTAGCCTTTGGGCCTGAGAGAATTGGGCTTTTCACTTCCGTCACATCCCCCCAAAGCTTAGATGTCCTTTGGGGAACAACCTTTGCCATACTGGGCTGCGCGCTGATGGGAGGTGGGGGCGGAGCGGGAGGAGGAATAACAAAGCTGTCTACAGTTTCTTCAATTAGCGTGTCCTTGTAAAGTGCATTGCTTTTGTTGATTATGGGCTTCATTTTTGGCTTAGGAGGTACTGGGGGTTTGTCCACCAGAAATGTTTGCCCATCTGCATAGACTGTACAAGTATCCACGTTCTCACACCCTTCCGAGGATAAGGTAGAGATGCTGGACACCGTTGAGATAGTGCTGGTTGTCTCTAAGTGATGGTCACTACTACTCCGACTGTCTACCTCCTCAATCCCAGAGTCAGTGACGTTGTCAAAGCTGTCAGGGGGTGGCAGGAAGGAGGCAGGCACACAGTTTGAAAGACCCACTTGCTTTTTACTGTCTAAGGAATTGGTTGGCTGGCTGGTGGTGAATGGCGCGGGTGAAGGCGTGCCGTTTTTCCTTTGCTTCATCAAGTCAGTGAGAGCCGAACCGGGCACTGCGCGGTCGTCAGGAATGTCAAAGCTGTTGGCAAACTCTAAAGGGGGTGGTAGTGGCTCAGTAAAAATAAATTCTTCATCAATATCAACTGATGCTAAGGGTGGAGGGGGGATGCGGAAGGGCAAGATGACTGGGTCATCGACAGAACTTGCTGCCACAATGGTTTTGCAGGGAGACGCCGGTGGCTCAGGTGCAGCAGGCACGTTCAGCTCGCTTTCAGCTTCCTCACTCCCCTCTGGTCTCTCTGGCAGGGAGTTTTCAGGGCTCGGTTCCATTTCGGGTCCCTTTTCCTCTTCATCCTCAGGTGTATCATCCGACTTTGCCGTGTCCACTGTATGAACCATTAACAAGCCAGCTGACTTCTGCTGCGAAGTATCCACAATGTTTATCAACATGTTTTTCTTCTCTTCAGCCTTCTTTTCTTTCCCTGCATCTGCTTCATACTTGTTCTCGGTCTCCTGCCTTCGCAATGGGCCGCGAGTATTTTGCCTAGTGACAGTAGCAGTAACAGGAAATGTCGTTTCAATATTGGGTCTCAGCTTTGTATCGATGTAAAGTGGTTTATTAAGGTCAGCCTTAACAGCGTCCCCTTTGCCTGGAATCTGCTGTGTTTGTTCTTTCATGGCTCTGTCCCTGGCAGAGAGAGCGAGGGCTAGCGGTGAGTTTGGATCTAGCAGCTTTCCTGTGACCGGGTGAACATAATTATCAGAGCTGGATGCATTTGTGGACTTAGCTGCCACTGTACTGTTTTCGGTACCTTTCATTTTGGATGAAGCATTTAATGTCCTTGCATCGCTCTGATTGTTGGGTTCACTGCTATTAAAAAGATTTTCAGGCTCTCTAGGTGCGGGAATCGGAGATGGTGACATAAGCTGCCTAAAGCCATCTTCACTACTAAACATTGCTTCATCAGTAAATTTAGATTGCCTCACACGTGGTGTTGGTGGTGTTAGTCCAACATCCTCATCTCCAAGGTCTGTGGAGAGGAAGGCTGGAGAATTACGCCTCGCTTCCAGCCGCTTTTCCCTGTCCCTTACTGCTCCAGCAATGGCTGCTGCAAATGGACTGCTGACACCTAAGCTGTCGTCAGGTCGGAGTTGCCCAGGTTGCTCTGAAGACTGAGGGTCGATTTCCATGCTGCTCCCTTGGCTGCTCTTCCCACTGCTGCTGGTGGACGGCTCTTTCACAATAATTGTGGGGATTGGAATAGAGCAGGTCTTTTCTGGACTGTCTTCAACATTGGATTGTTTAACTAGCATCCCCTTCCGTCTCGCTGGTTTGGCCGGCACGTACACTGCTTTGCTCGCGATCTTCCCAACCTCAGAGTATGGGTTTTCTGGCATCTGACCTCTCTTCCTGAAATTTGCCTGAGCTGTGGCACTCCGACTGTACAGGTCCTCAGAATCTAGAGAGTAGCGGTCCAGTTCTCGTCTGTAATAGATCCCTTTGTCCCTTATCATTGTTCCCACATTTTCAGGCCTAACCAAAGAAATTTTTGCACCTGAATTCTGATTAAATGGAGGTTTGATAGTTCCATAGCTCCTTGATGTTGGGGATTTGGGAGTGTTGTACAGAGAAGGAGAAGGTGGTGGTGGCGAAGGGGGTAAGGACTGTGGTGGTGGAGGGATATCTTCAGAGGTGTCAGGCATGGAAAGACTTCTGGTAAACTTTAGCATGGGAGGAGCCAAAAACTGCCGTTCTTCCTCTGTTATTCCTAAAAATCAGAAAGCATATTAAAACACTGCCTTCCACTGGAATCCCTCATATTGTATTATCATCTCTGTATACAGCTGAAAATGCAAGGGTGCAATTCACATGGCATGAGGCACATGTGAAATTATGAAAATGATTTTTTGCCTCATTCAAACCCTATTTTTTCTTCTTGAATTTCCAGAGACCCAGATGCCAGAATTAAAAAGAATGCTACAGAATTTTAATTAAACTGATCATTGATGTGTAGTCAAATGTTTTGCTTCTATGTATCATCAAGGTAGCTGTAAGAGAAGCACATTTTCTTTCAAAATTATTGAGTAGGGAAGACATCCTGTGCAGAAGAGTAGCTTATGCCTAGCTCTAGCAATTTCCAAGCGCATAAAATAGTGCGACTTAGAAACCTAATGAATTTTTCAGATGCATTGAAACTTAGCAAAGGGATCGAGAGGATTCTGTTGGGAAAAAATCATACTGTTTTATTTCAAAAGACGGAAATGCATTATTACAAATATGGCTTTTAACATAAATAAACTTGATAATGGGATAATTTAGATGGCCAATTTTACATCAGTGTAATGTGTTTCTAAATTGAGAAATATCACTACTGGATTACTACCAAGTACAAAACAAGTTCAAGTTTGGTCTGCTCTTTTTTCTCCTCTTTTGTATTATCATTTATTGACATCATTTGGAATGAAAAGGAGGTGAGTTTTATTCCCTTTGATCAATAGGGATTTCTTTGCAAACTACTACACAGCATTACCACACTTTTGTCTCAACAGTAAAATAAAACTGAATAACATTTTGCCCTAGGTAATGCACCACAATAGACTTGTATTGATCTTTTCCCTCCCCCTTCTTCCTAGCTTTTCTGGTTAGAGGGAACATTTTAAAGAAAGGAATTCAATTATAATTCCATAATACTCGCCTACTGCCATTCAAGCAGAATCTGGAAATTACAGCAAATCAAACAAAAACTTCTTTTCCAAGGAACTTTGTATAAATAAATAAAAAATTGCTCACTGAAGTACAGATGTTGGAGAGATATGCTTTAAGAAAGAAAGCAAATTACTGGAAGAGGTGATGAATGCACAAATAAACTATGCATGAGAAACATTTTACCTATAGATTTTTGTCTTCTCATTGTACCCCGAGGTATACCCAGAAAAGGACCTTGAGGACTCCCTGGTACAGTGGGCGTCATCACAGCAATACCCTGTCTCTCATACATGGACTATAAAAAAGCAAACAAAAGAACCCACAAGCATTAAAGAATACAAGTCTTTCTCTCACACATAAATAACTCTTCTGTCATAGCAACTAATCCACTGCCCATCTCTCTTAGAATTCTTAGGGAGAATAGCAAATTTGGTATTCTTTTGAGAAGGAGGTAAAGAGAAAGGGAAGGCTGGGATTTATTTATATGTTAATAAAATGACAACAGCTGTAAGTAGATTTAATTCAAATTACTTATAAGGCAATATGTTAAGTTCACAACATAGTCTGTGTGCAATAAAAAAAAGGAGGCCTGAGCAATCGCATTTCATTTCATTCACTTATAAAAACGCAGCCACACTGGGCATAGGTATCAATGGTCACTTTGCACGAAGCTGCATGCTCTCTGAGAAACAGACCTACTCTCAGAGTCTTGCACAGACTCGAGGTGTCTCGCACAAGGTTACTGGAAGACAGCTTCTCAGCTGGAACTGTGGAATGTCCCCTGAATCTCAACACACTCAATTGCACTTTCATGTAGGTTATCACAAAAGGACTTGCTTTCTGCCTAGAAATCATCCCTATTTCCTTCCTTCCCAAGCTACTGAGAACAGAAAAGTGCTTGTATCAGGACCAGGGCTGTTTCAGAGGGGTGAGCAATGGAAAAATGCATCTAACATGCAAGAAAAATGTTTGTTTTTTTCATGTGTAAAGTCATGTAAACGCAAATTCTGCAATTGAGGAATTCAGTTTCAGAGTACTGAAACTTAAATTTTTAACACATACTATAGTATTAATGTCAATTCTTCTCTTACAAGTCATCATGTATTATTTAATCAAGATATTATATATGTCATTAGGAACAATAAAAACCTGCACTGGTAGAAACCTTCACATTAGTGGAAATTGTGTGGCTGCACTAATTCTGGCACTGAAACTGCATTAACGTACTTTGATTTTCAGCAAAGGTAACTTTCTGTTGTCTCACCAGCTGAACATAGTAAGGTCACTTCTATTTCAATAACATTGAGAGCAGTGTTGTTAAAGTGATAGTCTTAGAATAAATATAAGAATATAATGACAAAAGGTTTAAGGAGCACAGAGGCTCTTCTGTTAAATGAATTATTATCAGAAAGACAGAGTAGACCACGGCTAGAAGGTAATAAAAGCAGCATGAGCATTATGAAGCATTGTTTTAAATTCATTTCTGTAGTGAATTAACTTTGCACACTGGCAAAGTACCCCTTCTAAACAGTTTCAGAAGTGAAAGCAGTACTTTATAGCTACCACTCACATTCATATCTGTAGCTGAGGGAAAACATCTACTAGAAGGCCGCTGTTTAATAGTTGCCACTCTTGAGTCCACAGTTGCATTGTCTGCAATTCTTGATGGCTTGGAAACTGGTACTATTTCATCCACCTTATCTGTAACATAAAAGTATTCAGTAAAATAAATATCATTTGTCCAAAAACTGAAGAATTAGGTATTGCAAGGTCAAAGGAAGAGATTTACTTTTCCAAAAAATGCAAAGAAAAAGGGTTTTTTTTTGGCATTTTAACAAGGCAATGCTTGAGCATCATAAGTCGTGCAAGCCGAGCACTTTTTATTGCTGCTACATAACATGCATGCTTTAGTTTTAAGCCTGCATGCATTTAATGTTTACTTAGTGTGACTCGAAAAACAATCCTCTTCTTCAAACCTTCAAAATGTGAAGGGAGAATATCTATATAGAAATGGAAAGAAGACCTTTAGAAATAATGAATCTGTAAAGAACTGTTTCAGATAGAGATAAGCAGACTGTACTTAGTCATCAGAATTTCAGTGATATTTTGGACAATAACAAGTACTCCAGAAGTGCTCTTTCATGCCTATTCTCCTCAACTAATCACATCTAATCTATACGCACTTTCAGATTATTAGATTAGCATTGTAAGCAACTGCATCGCTCTTTAAAATGAAACTTTTAAATGTATATATGTTTAAATTTTATTAACTGCAGAGTTTGGGAATGTTTTTAGTCATGGTCAGAAACAGACCAAATAGGCAAAGTCTAAATCAGAATGAGAACTTCAACATTTGGATTTGAGATCCTGATCTACCATATGGCATAATAATAAAATATAGGGAAGACTTCAAGATCTTCTGAAGTTTAGAACGTTTGTTTTAGCTCCAGTTCCAGCTATGGTCACAAACAAGATTCATCAGTATTAAATACATAATGTTACTCCCTTAAACTAAGGGCTTAGCTAATTTTAGCCTCACAGCTCCTTTATTGCCACTTCTATTACTGTGAAACTAAGGCACGGAGAAATTAAATGACTAGCCCAAGCCAGCAGAATAGTTTGATTTTTGAACCTGTACTAGAATCCAAACTTAGATCATACCAACAGGTTTCTTTGTTACCCCTTATAACATTTGCTTCCCTAAGAAAGAATAGACTGCACCATGTTGACTATTCTGTACTTAATAATCATGTTGATATAGTGTCCTTTTCCTTTGAAGTTTCACCAGAGTAGGGATTAGTTGTATAGCCTGTGGTATTTATGCAGGTGAAATACCTTAGCCTGGCTCCTAGGCTTCCACAATGTGAGCAGGAGCAATGTTACTTTTCAGCAATTAGACCCATCTCCCAAATGATCGATTTTTTCTTCAGCAGAAAAGGATAGCTACTCTATTAGGTTACTACAGACTGAAAAAAAAACCCAGGGTTTTGGCAGTCTACAGATGGTGTTTCTATGCAAAATATCAGATTTAGGGATTTAAGCTTTACCTCTCACTGGAGAGCAGCACACTCAGGGCCCTGGATATGGATATGGATGGGAATAAGGCAGGAGAAAAAGAGCTTTTGGTCCCTCTAAACAGTAGATCTGGCAGATGTAAGGATGACATTTTAAATGGGAGAAGAAGAGAGGGAAGAACTTTTAGCCTTCTGGTTAGGAAGAAGGTTATCCTAGAAGTGGATATTTTAGTGTCACAGAGGGTCAGGGAGCAGGCAGGAAAGGAAAGGTTGAGGAGAATCAGTAAGCTGAACACTGTTGAAAACTTTCTCCACAAGAGTCGTATTGCTGTTTCTTTTCAATTGAAGTTATCATTTGATTTTTTTCATTGGTCTGCTTTATTTTTGTCTGTTTTAAATCATCCAGTGAAAGGAGAAAAGGAAAAAAATTTTAAAACCATCACAAGTATTCAAAAATAAAACAAACTTCAAGTCACATTTCATCAGACTTTGTAATACAAACTTTGAACTTCAGAAAGAAAAATATCAGCACTTCTGCTCAGCAAAAGGCATCATAAAGCAATGGTGTAACCAGTAACATTTGACCTATACAGCAAAAATATGGCTAGACTGTAGAATTCTACTCAGGGGATCAATCACTAAGAGTTTCAAGGGTACAGAGATTTCATGTTAAGTCTCTGCCACCCTTTTTCTCATCCCAGAAAGCCGAACAACTGGTCTTTGGGATAGTCAGAGAAAGAAGTTTGGGAACTGAAGTGTTAGGTACTCAAAATCTGCAAATAAGAAATATAAATATACCATGTAAGAACTGACCCCCTTTATTTTAACAGACACATGTAACCATATACCCATTCAGACAACAAAAAGCTACAGGGAAAGAGTGATGAGGCTATGACAGACACTTGAAAAGCATGAAAATATTTGTTTGGGGATGAAACATACATACCCTCCAACTGCACTGATTTTGCTAGACAATATAGGAAGTCAGATCTTAATTTTGGATCTGACCAAAATATCAGTTGGTACCAATTCTTAATACCATTTGCCATTTCCAGCTGGAAGAACTTTATTCTGTGTGAGTTTATTGCAGGTTTCTTGTCTGTGAACAGTTTCTCAGTCATTCTCACCCTACAACTGCTCCCGTTCGAGTGGTGCTTTGTGTCTTTCCATATCTAGCGCTGAAAGATGGGAGAGGAGATCAGGTGACAGCTTAAGCTGCTCTGCAAGGAACTCTTTAGGCGTTCCTCACGCAATTTTTCCAGCAGCAGCACTGCTACCTCTGTGCAGCTTCTTTTGTTCTACTGTCTTCGTTCAGAATGCAAAGGTAGAGTGCAGGGCATCATTTTAAAACTACAGTGGAATGCAATTTATTCTAAATGGCAGCAGCTACGTGGCGGGTCCTGCAGAATACGTCAAAACCTTAGCATCTGACCACACTACTGCACCACACTTTTGAAGTGAAAGTACTATGTAAAATAAAAACATTCTCACTGTATTATCAGACATATGCTAATTAGGCCAAGAAAATTAACTGGCTGATTTGTATTCAGCTTCATACAAACTCATCCCAAAGAAGGAAGATGTAAGCACATTGGGACAAACTTCCACTTGCCTTTGCCTTTAGCTAGGCTGTTCACATCCACAGCACCAGTGTGCAAACCATGTATGCACCAAAAACACATGTTCAAAAGGCCGCATGTACTGGAATAATTTGTCAAGCTCACTAATGGACTTCTCCCAACCTCCTCGTGATCTTAAATATTCTGCAGCATGCATTTCTTGTACCAATGAGAGGGGAATCTTACAAGCTTGTATTGGAAATTCTCTGAGAACATGTTTACAAACAACTTTAACAAAAGAGATATAAAAAAAGCCACGCAGGGGTGCGAAAATTTGCACCTGGTGTAAAGTATGTCAACAGTGTGGCTGAAGAAGCACGCCTCCAATGGTAGTCTCAGAAGGAACGCAGCTGGATGTAAGTGGAAGGGAAGAAATATTCTGTACTGCAAAGAGCCTACACTGGAGGTTGGCCATGCCAGCTGCATTTCATCATTGAACCATTCATTTAGCAAAGTACAGCCACAAGCACGCACGCACACACACTTACAAGGGAGCAATTTGTGGCTGACTGGTAGAATAACAAAATGTTGTATCTGCTTTTTTTGATGAACTTCGGTCTCAGAAAACAACAAGAAAGAAGAAGCTATGGCTCACAGGACAGAGCACAGCTCAGTTGTAATCACAGAAGAGGATTTTTAGGCCTACAATTATTCTCTAATATTTGCCAAAGGAGGAATTCATCACTGCTTTGCCATATAAACTCTTCTGAATCTTTATGAAACGTTACAACGGTATGCGGAGTGTCAAACACAGGAGCCATGCTACACCTGTGATAATTAGTTACCACGCTCAAGGGGCTCCTGGTAACAGCATCCTTCCAGAGAACTGTCAGGGATACCACATGGATAAGCCAGTCTGATGCCTCTGCATGCATATAGCAATTTGAGTGCCACTATATTAAATTCCCCCGAGAGAGGCAGCACCAACAGATATAAAATAAATTATTGCAAAGTGCATTTCCATCTGCCCTGTGGGTTACCAATTGCACCCATGTTCTACTCAGGGTGCCAGCCCTCAGGAAATTAGATGGCCTAAAGGCACAGAAAGTAGTTGCATTTTATCAGCATGTAGGTCATCTCTGATGAAAAGCTCTTAATCACAGACATAGTAGCACAGTACCCAACAGCGTGTCATGACTTTTACATTCTCAAGAGGTCTGGCTGCTAGGCAAGCTGCTTTTTTTTTTTCTTTTCATTTTCTTAAATAATTAATATCTGTGATAATTACAGGGGACAGTCTCCTCCTAGTAGATTTGTATGCAGGAGATGGCTCTTATCCCCAAGAACACATTGCTTAGTGACTCCTGTTTCAAATCCCCAGACTCTCTCAGAGGAAAAATTATAATGCTGCCCATCCAACCACCAGATCCATCATAAAAGGAACTTTGAAAATGAGAGTCAGGTGCCTAGATAGATCTGGTGGCACATTACTATACAAGCCCCAAAAGATAAATATGAGGTATGATCCTGGCAACATTACTTCTAATACGACATAGCCAAGACATGTGGATTAGCTCCACCGAGGGTCTTAGAAAGTGAGCTTGTCAGACCCACAGAGGATAAGAATGATCATGATCCAGTACAGGCTAACCCCAACACCTCAGGCTGGCATGCCAGAAACACCAGGCAAAGACTGATCGAACACAGTTTTGGAGGCGAGTATTGCCAAGACCTCTATACTTACCACCAAATCCAGAATGCTTGCTCAGAGGGGATGGGATAATGGAGAAAGAAAACTCAAAAAACAGCTGCCTCAAGAAATGACTTGTATTTGTAAGAAAAGCAATGAATGCCTGGCACAGAGTAAAAAAATGCTTGTATGAAGTTAAAGTGAAAGAACAGAGGCAAATGTTCTTCAAATATCAGCAGCACACATTGTTAACAGTGCAAATATAAACTACAAAATGTTAGACTAATCTAGTCAGCTAGAATACAATGTTAGCCAATGTAGGAAATGGTTGAATTCTGCCACTGATGGCCTTATGGCTAAGAATTAAAAGGACAGGCACATTAAAAAAAAAACCCTAAAAATCCTATGGTGTGGTTATTTTTTCTTCCCTCCCCCTTTTGCCTGGCGTGTAGGCATGGGCAATGAGGCCCTCTCGGTTATGGCTCTCTGCAGCCGGCCACTGCGACAAGGCAGCGTGGCCTGCGGCGGTTCTCGAGAGTCGCTCGTCCCTTCGGCCCCTGGTAAGCACACAGTGGAGGCTGCCACTGCATCCTCACCAGTCCATGTCGAGGCACAGGTTAACTCGACATGGGGGGTGGCTCTTTGGGAGATGCGTGTTTCAAGGACCTGCGTCCTCGGCTGCTTCAGAAAAGCTAAAATCTCTGACAGGTAGTTATGGATGGCTCTTGTGGAGGTAGCCACAATGCCCAACTGCAGCTCCATGCGGCCCATGGACTGTGACATGAGACCCATGGACTGTGCATGCTCCCTCTTGATATTTTCCAGCAGCTGCACAATCCTACTGTTGGTTTCCATCAACAGCTTCTCTCCCTCTGTTAGCTGGGGCTGCCCTCTCCAACCCCGATCCCTAGGGACAGGCTCAACACCACGGTGCTCTTCATTCATTTCATCATTGCCCTCCTCCTCAGGAGAGTCACTTTCAAACTGAGGAGTCCTACTGAGTGACTGATCCCCGGGAGACTGTATGTCCATGGTACACTCTGGAGTCCTCGCTGGCGTTTGAAATCCCTCAAAATCCTCCCCAACGTTGCTGTGCGTTTCAGATGAGGACAACGGCCACTGCCAGCTCTCTGTGGTCCTGGCCGGCGAGTCTTCATCAGAGGCAGGCACCGAGGATTCCTGTTCTTCAGCTGGCGTGGATGGCGAGCTCCCTCGGAGACGGCCAGCTTGCCCCGAGGATCCAGGAACCTCCCCATCTTGTTCCCCAGTGACATCTGGCAATCAAATAGAGGAGCAACAACCACTGTATCTGAGGCCAGGCAGATGGAGGTATCTACATGCATTGGACAACACACAGAAAGAAGCCAGTTGGGAAGCCAGAGTGTATGTGTTTGGGCAAACGGAAGGGCAGGCTAAAGTTTAATGACTGCATTGGGCATGTGGCAGTTGATATTAACTGCGTTTTGTATAAATGCACACTGTCCTGTACCCACAACACACACAGCCATGCTGCATCCCAAGGCAGGAGCTACCAATTCACCTTATTGTGACTGTGACAGGAAATGTCAGTGAACCTATCAAAAAGCTCACCTATGCACTGCAGTGGTGTCAGTCAGAAATCCCTGGGATGAGCTCAGGGCCAATTGTCCAATTGAGCTTCCTGTGGTGCCAGATGTGCTCCACCACTGGCTGAGGGCAGCCCTTTGTTGTTCTGAAGCACTGCTGGCTATCTTCACTTTTGTCCGACGTCTCACGTCACCCCCACCCCTAAGTGTGCTCTCTCCCAAATCACTGCTGCGAGCGACGGTGGCTGTCCACACCATCCATCCTGCGAGCAATGCCCTCCCCAACATCTGCTGGATTTTCTTGCTCTTTTCTCCAAAGAATAGGTAATGGTATCCGAGGGCATTGCTCACCAGGATCTCATTGTCTTCTGAAAATAAGTTTTGCCCTCCCCTGTCTACCTCTTCCCTTGCCTGAGGGCATATGGTGGAAATCGGGGTGCAAGTGATTCCCTGCTGGCAGTGTCATGCCTAGTCTCTAGCATCCCAGACTTGAAAAATGTTATTCTGTGAGGATTAATTTCTGCTCTTTGAAATACTTTATATGCTGCTCTTTGGACCTCAGTTTGAAGCTGTGAGCTTGCATGTGGAAGATACTGCTGAGGTCAAGTTAAAATGACACTTCTGGTTCTGTTTATGAATCAGGGTTTTTTTGTTTGTTTGTTTGTTTTGTTGTGCTTTTGTTTTTACTATTCTGGGTTTTGTTGTTGTTGTTGTTTGTTTTTTGGTTTGGTTTTATACAGATTTAAAATAAAAGCTCCTTCTGACAGACCCAAGGATCCCTTCTCCTGAATATCAGTCCCTATCTACCCTAACTCTAATGTGGCACTCATTATTTCTGTGCCCAAGTGCCTGCAATATTATACTGCTCTAGAAGGGATTCTGTGCTGCTTAATATAATTATGATCTTTTAATGCTAAAGTCATGGATATTATTTATGCATTTAACTTATTCACTACTTCAAAGTATTCACATTCAAAGTATTCACAATATGTCTCTATCTAGTTGGACTGTCCAGTTGCATGTTTTATGGAAAGTGAGGATGAGATTGTGTTTGTAAAAAGGCATGATCTCCTTATGAAAATGGATTATAGGGACAAACTGACATGCAATCATTGGCTCTTCTACTCCATGGAGATTTGAAAGGGACTATATCAACCTAACTGTAATACCTGCTTTTTCCTTTGCAATTCTTCTCCCCCTTTGCTTTACTAATACAGCCATAGCTGCAGTTCCTCATTAACAAATCTCTCTTAACAACTATACTGTAGGACCATAAAATTATTTATCAGCATTTTCTTATTTAAGTACACATGAAAAAAAAGGGAAAAAAAAACAAAAACAAAAACAAAAAACAGGGGATCTATTTTTACCACACATAGCAAACACACACTTCAGTTAAATTCTGTGGAATAGGAGAAAGAAAAATGGATTATATATATTCATTCTGGTAGAGCCACTGGTCATACAAAATGCCTTTGAATTTCTTTTGACATATTATCAGAAAATTTCCCATATTTGAAAACTCCATTTTCCTAACATGTTCTAAACAGAGCCCACCTAGCAAATAGTAATAGAACTAAATTAAATTAAAGGTCAAAAATTGAAACAAAACAAAATAAAAAACTCCAAAGCCCACATTAATTTATGAGTATTTCTGTAAATAGTTTCACTGAGTTTAAATTGTTCAGATTTTGGGGGACAGTAACACTTTTGTTATTTGTGCATGTTTACACATTTGCCAGAGGCTTGTGAAGGAAAGTCTCTCTGAATAAGCATAATACAAAGGGACTTTACTTTGTAAAGTCCCCAATTCTCTATGAAAATGTACCATTTGCAATCCTCCTAATCAATGCTTTCAGCCTTTCAGAGCTGAAAGAACAGCATCTGGCATAGGTGACCAATAACACAAATAACAAAGAGTCCAAGCAAACAGTCAGTGAGAATCCATGGGAGAAAGTTAAGTGTGGAAACTATTGGCGAATACTTATGAATAATGAATACATTCACAGGTTTTAGCATAGGTTTGTTAACTTGACTAGCAAGGAAACGGAAGAATATTCATTAAATGTTACTATTCAAAACAAAGTGTTCAACAATTCTGGTCACTTTGGTTTCTGGAAGCTTTGTGAAGCATTGGCATGGGGGAAACCGAGGGCGTTACAGGCATGATCTTACACAAACTTTTGTTTACTGCTGAGCAATCATGGGAAATCTGCCTCAAGATCAGTGGCTGACACCACGGTGATGACTGTGTCAGTCTCTGCCCAATAAATTCATTCCCTGGAGACCAGAGGTCACCCTAGATTCAGACCGGATCTTGTTAAGGTGATAGCACCAGCTGCTGGGTCAGCGCTGTGGAAAAGCTATGCCAGTTATGTACAGCAGGGCACTGGAAAACTTAGTTTGTCTGTAAGCTGTTCTCGCCCAGTGAAGAGGCTCTCTGCTTTGAATGGCAGGGTTAAAGCTGGCTGAAACCGTTACCTCAACCAACTGCCTCTACCTCATTTCCTTAGCAAAAGGGGTCTTCTTAAAAAAAAAAAAAAAAGAGAGAGAACTAAGACTGCTGAGGACTGACCTATACATCAACATGGTTGATCTTACTTTGTTGCTAATTGGCTTTAAAAAATATCTCACTTTTAAAATCAAGCTTAAAATAAAGTGGGTACAAAGAAGCACAGCTAGATTCTTTAGGTTTGAAGCAAAGGGAAGAGGTCAGATTCTCTGATCTTTCTACTTTACGCACCATTTCTACATGCAGCACCTTGCTTACAGTGACAGATACGACTTTCAGGAAAAATACATCAGTTTTGTCATTTTATATTTATATCTATACCTAGTAATGCCAGCCAACAAACTGACAGTCTTCAGAGTTGTGACCTGCTTCATGTTTCTAAACTCACGTTCATTGCTCTGATAAGGCACGATTCCCATTTTGGTCCTTAAATGACCAAGAAAGGGAACTAGAAAGGAGCATGCATATGGGCTAAAGGAAATACAAAGGTCTGGAAGTCAGTGACCCTCTGCACTTTAGCTTCAGTGTTTGATCACAGTACGATGCAGCTATCTCCAAAAGTAACATGGGATTCTCATGTTTCTGAAGACTGATTTCTGTTTTACCTCACTGATTTTGTTACATTTAATCCATTTTTAAAGTGGTTCATGTAATAGCTACTAGGGATCAAGTGTAAAAGCCCTAGCTATCTTCCTTTCTTTCCTGCTGTCAGACAAGTCCCTGTTTCTGCAGCAAAGGCTGTATAGCTGGCTGTCTGTATGGGGGTTTGCACTGGGCCGATACAGGGCTCGGTCTGATGTGGCAGATCAGTGGTGCAATTGTATCCACAGGATAAGTGCTCAGTCTTTCGTGACTGCGGGGTGATCTGTGGCTTGCCCGTTCCTTTTCTGAGCATGGCGACTAGAAGCCAGGATTATGGAGCCCTTGGGTTCATGAATACATCCATCATTTTGGAGCACTGCTATATCATGCTGGCTCCTTGAGCTGCAACATTTGTTACTGTGCTTTCCTAATGACAATCCTTCAAGTTTGTTACTAGACATACTTAGGACTGTAGCAATTATCTGGTTGGATACACAGAGAATTGAACATTAGATTCAACTGTAGGGATAGAAGACCAAGACAGAGGCCAAGAACAGAGCAGGGCTTTCGATATAGACAAACTTTAGAGACATCAGAGGTATTTCTTTAACTTTGGTTCACTGAAGAACATTTGAGACTTATGCGTGTGTTGTGCCTTACCTGCCACTTGGACTGGCAGTTGATCCCTCCCCTGAGATGTGCTGTTCTTTAAGAATCCCTCCTTTTGAAATCCCACAATTTCTGTTTCCTTTTCCATTTACATTTCCTTTTCAGATTCCCCACCAGTAGAGCAGGACGTGAGGGGTGGGGTACCATCTTCCTGATGACAGGTAGGTGGAGGTGCTCCTTGGCCACAAGTGGGCCAGGAGCTCAACAACAGCGGTACCACAGTTGGGGAGCTTCCTGGGACCTGCCTCTGCTGTTCTGGACCTGGGCCTCTGCCTGTATCTGCATCATGCCTCCTGGGGTGGGTGCATTTTTCAAACTGCTTAGGTACCAAGGTGATAGATGCCTTGTAAATACCTAAGATAGATACAGACAGAAACTGTACCAGGCGCAATCTATTATGCAAAACTTCATACAATGCCAATTGCACCTATATGCTGTAGTATCACCCACCTTTTCTAGCATCTGCAGTCAGCCACAGTCAAATATTTGGCACATGATTTTTTCCTTTTGAAAAGTGATGGAAACACAGGACATTCATTCTTCCTTGGTGTCAACCGGTCTAGAAACTTAGCCCTTATTGTCAGGTACTGCACATGCACATATTTTGTTCCATCGCCTTCCCTAAATATGAGTCTGCAAGTTCAATTTAATTTTGTTCATTAACCAACACAATTTGTTTCTTTGTCAATAATCTTCAAAAATCAATTACATAAGCAGTACTAAAACTAAAGGAGTAGTCTTATGTGTGCGTATTAAAAATGCATTCAGAGACATTTAAACTACCTAAAGATATGCCCATGGTGTTGCTTTAATCTTATATATTTTTTTGTTTCTTTCTTTTAGGTTTAACTACAGGTAGCTTGTTTTTACTATAAAGACCACAAGCTAATACACATATAGTTATAAATTTGCATGTACAGAAAAAGTTAAGTGTCTAAAACAAGTAAGTGCTCATTTCTATTACATTCTTTTTAGATCTTTTTCACTTCCCATACAGAAGCAAATGACCTTGCCCTGCTTAATTTGTGAAAGAATGATAAATACTTTATAAATACATCAGGTTGAACATCTTTGTGTCAGGTGGAGCTGTGTAAAGGACAATTTGGGCAAACAGTACATATGGGAATCTAGACAATGCTTTCAAAGAAGCAGATGAACAAAATTCTGGAACAGCTTTCCAATACTGATGTGGAGGCAGCACAAAGATAAGAATCTACTAGTTTCAAAAGCAAGCTTGAGCAGGCTATAGAAGCTCATATGAGAATGTTGCTTGTCACAGAAGCAATTGTATTTGATGAATAATTCTCTAGTGCCTCTGAGGAAAAACAGATGACTTTTATTTGCAAATGGTTAAAAAAGAACCTCTGTTGCATTTGCTATGCTCACTGGAAACTAATGCTTTTTTTTTTTTCTTTTTTTTTTCTTAGCTATTCAAATGTGAATAAATAAAAATTCATCAAAGACTAAAAGTAGGTAAGGTATAACTAGGTCTTCAGTACACCACTAAGCATTAAAAGGCTAACCATAGGTAAATAATTGTGTCAGTAGAAGAATAATGATGGTTAAGATTTAAACCCAAACTTGTTTATGATCATATTTAGAGGCAAGAAACAAGTTGAACCTATGCCATGTAAATGTTACAGTTAAAAAAAAATGCACAGAAATTGAATGATTTGAATTTTCATTTTAAACATGAGGCTAACACTCATAAAAACCTGCCACCATGAGCACATTTCAGTCTGGAATTAACTTGTTCCAGCCCTGCCTCAAATCAGCAATTTGCAGGACTGTGCTTTAGTCACAGTGCCAAAATCACGTTTTTCATATTGCAAACAACAGGCAGAGAATATTACTTCAGAAGTTAGCATGAGGAAATAACAGAAGTACTTTGCAATACAGTCAAAACCATAAGCCGTTTGAAACACCTCTCCTTTATGAAAACTGAGTAAAAATACATGGATGTTGTCTGAGATACTGCAAACTCTACAAAGTACACAAAAGTTCAAAAATGGAAAAATAATGTAAAATAAATCAGTGAAACATAAAAACTGTTTAGTGAGTAAAATTAATCATTTAACATCGAGTATCTACAAATATAATTACATGACTTAGAAAAATTATTTGTATGTATTCACATTAAGGAATTATCACAACTTTCTCGAGAGAAAGCCTTAATTGTGTTTCTAGGCCTGAAAATAACTTCACATTACTACTACGTCACATTTACATATTATAGTCACACAATCAAAAGTAATTTTAGGAAGGCAGAAAATTGATATTTGTTCAAATTCTTTCTACAGATACAATTTTCAAGTACCAGCTCTTTAACAGTATGTTCAGTTCATGAAATTATTGTACAGGCATTTAAAATGCACCTGCAATCCTGCAGCCTTACAATTCAGCCTACCTTAAAAGAGGAATGGTCATTGTCTAACACTGGTTTCTGTTTAAGAACAAAAACAAAGCAGAGAATATAGTCAATACCCACTCCTACCCTGCAAGCCAGGTGGAATTTAAGTGGCAATTTTATATTCTGTTTAAGAGACAGCATTTGAAAATTTGGCCTAGCTACAAAAGAAACACAATCAACCAAAAGATACCAAAAAGAAAGGTGGAGGAACTAAGGCACTTGCAGTCTTCTCTGTTCTTACACTTTCTCTCACACTTTCACACCGAGGGGAAAAAACAAGCAAACTATGACGAATTATCTAAAAACATTTATTTTTAATTATATTAGGGATTAGTTAACATGGATATATGAACATTTGAAGAAAAAAGAAAGAGAAATAGCAGCAAAAGGAGTTTTGAGATGAGGGAGATAAGTCTTTCATCTCCCTGGCTCCTGAAAAAGAGAGAGAACACATTAAAAGTGTTGAAAAGTTTTCCATTGCCCTAACCTTGTTGGGAAATACATGCAATTTGTACTGTTCCTCAAGAACTCATGATTTGGTGTATGTTGTTAAGTAATCAATTAATAATATCTGACTATAACGGGTGACACTCACATACGCCAACATATTTAATTCATCTGGCTCCAAATGCTACAAAACCCATCTTTTCTTTAACACTTACAATTCTTTTTCCAACTTCTTTTATACCGTTGTCTTGTTGGTTGATGCAGAAAGGTTTTGAAAACCTTTTCAATTATTGTCCTGTAGCAAAGAAAATCAAGTATTATGAAAGGGCACTGCATACACTAGAGAATAATCTGACAAATTCATAACAATACCATTATAAATGAGTAAAACACCCACACAGTGACTCGACTGACCTCTCTAATTGGGGATTCCCAGTGTTTTCAAAGTGTCAGTTAAAGCTTTAAGCTATATAAACTCTAGTTTTAAGAAGTGTTCAGCACTGATAGTTACCTGTTAAATTAAGATTCTATGCCAAATGTTGCTAAAACCCAGCACATCAGCTAGGTTTCAATTATTTTTTTTTTTCCCAGTGGAAAACACAGAGTTAGTGTTTTTCTCCTTGAAACACGCTAACTTTGAACATTTTCCCCTTATAAAATTTTAAAAGCAGGTATATTGTAGGTATGATCCAAATCCTATACCTTATTACACTGCTGTGTACTCCACGAGACAGACTACAAGTCATAAAGCCTGTAACCTTGCTCTATTAACACAAAGATGGAGCCCACATTTTGTCACACACATACACCACAAATTCCACCCAGAGTCGCTGCTTTGTGCTTATGAAAATGACAACGATATAACAACCTTTATCCTATTATTGCTATCTCATTAGAATTTCAAATAGGTAATGCAAATCAGGTACTTACAAGGACACCGTTCAAGAATTCTTCATTAAGTCTGATGCCTTTTGATCTCATCTTCTAAAATACACTGTTTCGTGAAGATCAGAAAACGTTCTTCCTACATAGAAGCACTGCAGATACTGGAAACTATCAAAGAAGTTGACGTTGTGAGTGCTGAAAGAGTTGTTTTGATGGTATTTCCACTGTTTCCTGCAGACAAATCTCCATCATCAACTCCATCATATCGAAATAAAAAATGACTTTTGAACTCAGAAGTCTTTTATGAGTGGTTTCTTCAAACATAACATAACATTTTAAGCTGTTTGGCATTCATTTATATATATTTGCTCTGCAATTTCATTGTTTCAGATGCCATTAGAATGTGCCACCTTTGAAACAATGGACAACAGGAATGAGATGAAGTGTGAATGCTTATTGCAGGCAGAGCTAATAATATTTCTTTTGAATGCCATCAACTGATATTTTTCCATTCAAATGCTGCTAAGACTGGATGGTAGGTAACAATATTCTATGTTCATGATATCACCGTTATTTTGCATGTGAGATATATCAGTAGTATCTAAACTGCTCAAAGGAGGACAAACCCACTGTTTGGTACTTTAGCCCATACCAAAACCCAAAGCTCAGTATTAACATAAGAGGCATTATTTCACTTTGATTACATATCAAATATATATATATATATATATAAAACAACCCAAACCCCACAGCTCACAAATGACACTCTTACAACACTGTCAAAGTAGTATTTTTTGATACAGAAGAATTATATATCTTGTCATTCTATTTCACTATGAAAATTTAGCCTGCTCTAATCTTAATTTTCTACTTTCTCTTAAATTCTTGAAATGTCTCCCAAGGATTTTTATATTAGCTTTTAATTTAAACACTGTCTACTTCAGCTTTCACTGAAAATCCCAAATTACTCACTAAATCAACCCCGCCTTCTGGCAGTAAAAAGCTTAGGAGTACGGAACTCTTGAATTATGCATCTAGATGTTTACAGGACGTATTCGTTAAGTATCGTATCATTTTAAAATTCTCCATCTACCAGAAGTTATTAGTAAGTATGTCAAAATAGAAGCTGAATATAAAGCCCTTCAAAAGCAAGCTTTTCACAAGCTGTATACAATTTTTATGAAGTTGAAACTCTAATGATATCTATTTTCTGTAGTGATGATGAAAATTATGATTGAAACAAATGCATTAGGAGTTTAATAATTTTTTTAAATATTTTATTTTTAGAATATTTTCAGATCTTCATTTTAATTTGAATGAATCTTTCGGTTATTCAGTGTCAATGGGCTAAACACATATTACATAGAATTATACTGTAAGTACTGCCTCAAAAAAGCTTGCTGCTACATGTTGGTCTATGTAATGTTGAAAAATTACAAGTCACCAAAGAAATAAACAATGCCTCTTTCCCCTCCCTGACATCCCACAAAATCCAGAGTAGTTTTACTATTAAAAACACATTCCCACCCAACATACAACCTAAAGTTGGACGTTGTTTCTCTGAGTTAGACAGCTACTGTAAGCAGAAACCCAGTGGCACAGACTAAGCGTAGTTTACATTTTAGTAATTTATGCTGTGAAACTGCAGTAAAATAGTAATACTTCCCATGACATATTACTTTAAACTTTCTGTGACCTTAAGATGTTATTGCCTGTCTCTTTAGTCACAAATGGCATAGCATTGATCCTCGATGCAAAAATACCGCCTATGCTCTTCCTTCTCCCAACCTCCAGTTGAACCAGAACCCCCATCCAAAGACAACCAAAAAACCAGCCAACAGAGCCACAAAAGCCATTAGCTCCACCTTAACGCCTTGCTCACCTATGACCCAGAAAACTGCATTTTTACTTAACACAAAACTCTACAATAACCATGTAAAGATTTTTTATATGCTGCCAAAACATATGCTTCAGAAAAATACCAGCAGTAATGGGGTTTATTTGTTGTATTTTCTGAATCGAGAATGGAAAATATCACTAGCTGCAGCCTCTGTTAGTGACCTGAAAGGAGGTCGGGAAGGAAGAGAAAAATAAAGAGAGGAAAATAACCTGATTTTGTCCTGTTTAACATTAAAAACCAAAAGCTTCACTGCTGAGAGAAGACACTGCCTACAGCCTAGCCTTCCTTTCAGGAACACTGAGCTTTTTCAAAGAGCAGGACACAGACTGTTTTACCAGCTATCACCCAGAGGCCCAGAGAGGTTTGAGGCTCTTCCTTGGGCTAGAGATCATGAGAACGTGTGAATGGCACAGTCCCTGCTCAGCAGAGCTCACAATCTAAGAAAGCAAAATGACATACAGGAGTATGGAAAAATACAGCTAAACACAAACAAACTTTGTATACATATATATACAGTTCCATTTATAAAAACTATTAAAGTAGCATCACTACGTCTATCTGTCCCTCTGCCTGGCCATCATTACTTAGATGATTGCTTAATAGGGATCATAGGGGAAGTGGGTCTTAAGGAGAGATTTCAGGGAGAAGGTAGTGGCCTTATGAATCAGTTCAGGGAGGGCACTCCATGCATACGGGACAGTGTGGAAGATGTTATATAAAAAACTTAAAATTGTGCAGAGCAGCATTTCTCCAGGTCAAAAGTTCAAGTGTTGTGTGCAAGATCCCTATTTCCTGAGACAGAGACAGTGCGGTTACGTGAGTAACATTTGGCCGTCAGAAAGACAAGTGAAATCACTAACGTAGGACTACACTGAGGATTTGTTACTGGCCACATAACTCTCTGTGGCTGCCAGTTAGCACAGTAACTGTGAGGAGATGGTATGGAAGGGTTTGGAAAAAGAGTTGGATACAAAGAAGGAAAAAAAGGCAAGATGAAGGAAAGGAGACAAAAGGAAGAAATGTGGGGAATATTTTCAAATGTAGTCTTCTGCTTGAGTTCTTAGTGTGTTTGCAATTTGTAAACTAAATAACTAAAAAACATACAATAACTAATGTACATTTGACACCATAAAATAAACTGGACCATATGCCAACATTTACATTATGTTATTATCCTCCACTATGGAAAGGTGAGAAACAGGTTAAACAAGAGACAAAATGCTTCCCCTTACCCTTCTTCTTCCGTACTGAAGCTTGGAAATAGAAAGGGAACGAACTGTGAATCAATTCTGAAGATTATTTTATATGCTAAATCCTTGTCTGTTATTTTGAGCACAAACATTTTTCTTCCACCTAAGAAGTCAGTCTCTCCCTGCTAACCTGTACTACGCATATATCTACGAAACCACTGCAGATATACAGCTTGGCAAAAGCCCAGTTTATCAGGGTTTAGACCTGAACTGTAAGAAGTTGGTCCCTCGCATATATTAGGGATACATGTACAACTTTTCTCTAAATTCTTTTTAAAAAGAGTAGTAACTGGGGCAAATTATTGATATCAAGGCTTTGAAATTATGATAGTAGGGCATTTAAGTATCTTTGCAGACTGAAATGGAAAGGAATCACTAGCATGCATTATCTGCCATCATCTGGATTAACTCATCTCAAGGAGAACATCTGAGATGGTCTGCTAAGTATTATGGGGAACGGGGTTGGTAAAAATATGTCAATAAAACTATAAATAAAGTACAGAGCCAGGCAAAGAACGTGACTATAAAGACTGTGAGGTGTATAAATTAAAAAAAAAAAATCATGCTGTTTAGCTTGGCTAGGAAAACTGAAGAAAAAGTATATACTCTAAGGGAGAAAAAATATGGAATTTCTATTTATCTTTTTCTTATACTACATAACAAGGGACATTTAATAAAATTAAAGGCATCACATTTAAAGCCAATAAAAAGGAAATACATTTTACACAGCACATAATTAGCCTGTGGAATTCTTTGCCACGAGACATTATTGAGACCATGAATTTCTTCAGTTCAGATAAAAGATTACACATATATTGATGAGAACATCCACAGTGTTCATCTATGCATATTTCCTATTGATTTTGTACATATATTTTATGAAACAAATGTTTATTCATTAAATAGTTTAACGGACATAAAAATGTGGGTGTTCTCATAGTTCATACAGATGTCCAATATATACACATATACATATAAAGATATAAAAATTATATATATATATATATACACACACACAATCTGTGTTTTACATCAGAAGACAACTTTTAACTGATGATAGTGAGAATGTTTTCTTGGAAACTTGTTTGGTTGTTGTGCAATTTAAGAATTCTTTTTCCCGGTATCAGTCCTTTCACAGGACAAATATCACAATAGGTAGACCAGAGATGTTATTTGTAACAGTAGTCATAGTTTGCTAAGGTGGCAAATGTTCAGAATATCATAGGGAACTGGTATTTACAGACTTCTGCAAGAAAAAATTCTGCCATGCTCCAGTATTACTACAGCTTTACTAGGGGATATACACTTCCAGAGCATGATTCGTATTCTTCAGAATAGTACAGTCTTTCCATAGTAATATTTGCCCCATCTGGACAAAGATAAGGATGGGAAATTTGCTTAAAGATTCAAGTGTGTCCCATGGCTGCTAGTCACAAGAGTTGCAGTGGTTTCTACAAGCCAATGAGAATGAACAGTAGATCAAGTCCTAAGGGGATGAGTAAGCTAAAGCATAATGCTCTTCTTTGCAAGGGTGACTTTACTGTTAATAGGTGATTTTTCCATAGAAAAGAGTGCTGCTTCTCTCTGTTTTAAGAACAGTATCTACTATGTAAGACTGAAAAATGAGAGAAATACAAAAATACCCTCAGTCTGAAAGTGATCTGCAGAATAATGAAGGGGAAAAAATGATGCCTAAGTATTCCTTCCTCCTTGGGAAACTTTGCTGATAAGTCAGCAAAGTTTTACAGTCTCATATCATTCCATACAAGGAAAACAAATCAGAACATCTCAAATCAAAAAGTAGGTCCAAAAATAATATTCTGCGTTTTAATCCCGGAAGAAAAATTATGGAGCATTCACAAACTGCTGAAACTTTTAGCCAGGCTCCTAAAGCTCTTAGCATAGACTAAACAAATTTTCTGAGGTCTTTTAGGGATAAGTAATCAGAATGTTTTATTTTGGTCTTAATTTGGCTGTTATACCACAGAGAAGACACTAATCACTTCTGCAGCCCTTTGTTGGTCAGAGCTCCCACTGAAAATACTTGACTTCTGACTTGCTAATGGATGGGTTGGGTCCATCTCCGCCAGAAAAGATTGACATATTGGGAAAAAAATGTGGCCATTTATCCACAATGCCTTGATTCTTTCTGACTTCCCTTCATATGAGTCTATTTAAAAATAAAAATTATTACAAAATGTAAATATTTAAAAGATCCTTACTGTATGACAGACTATATTACTCTGCAGTGAGGTTTGTGATTTGTTTTTATACCCAATATCACTTGCTAAACACTATTCTGGTGGAATAACAATATATAAATACACATTGGGTTTCTCTCTTTTTATATACACTCCATTCACAATATAGTCTTTAGTATAGCTGCAGAAATTCTGCTTTTTAATGACCTAGCAGATTACAATCAGGAAAAAAACAACTGTTATTCTCCTCACTTCTATAAAATAAATCAGAATTCCCAAAGAACTACGCATATTTAGAATGTGGATGTTCAAGTAATCTACAATCATATTTCTTAAAATTAGCAGATAAAAGACTGAAAGCTCAATACTTTATTACCCATAGCACGAAGAATTAAGCTGATATCATGCACAGAAGTCAACGTGATATCATAATATGCACTTTTTCAGATCAGAGACTAATGAAAACAAGTTGAAGTTGAAGCTGCTTTAACACTGTCAGCTTTTTAACAACAGCTTCTGGCAGCTTACCTTTATCCACTAATGAGAGGCCACAGAAATTTAAAATAAAACAATATTAGATGAACTGAAAATTTAGAAAGCAAAGCTAACAAAATGTGATATAGCATTACTTTTTAGTAAATGTGCCAGACTTTGATGATGCATAAAAATGTATCAACATTCTCTTGCATAGCAGTAAAGGCACAAGTTAAAAAAAAAAATAATTCATGCAAACCATGCATATTTGAACTCTCCAAAAGATGCAGCATTCTTAAAATCCTTTCTGCTCTATATACTATACACAGTGCAGTTCTTATAAATCAATTTAACATACATACATATATATATATATATGTTTAAATTTCTATTACCCCAGCATGCTTGTCAAAAAACTCTTTCTTACCAAGCTCTTCAAGCTCTGAGGTCATTGACTTAGACCGCAAGGTCAGTGCAGTGGTTGGAGCTCGCTTAGGAGGTGGTGGGGCTTTGCATTAAACAGAAGAATTGACAGTATAAGTAAATATACTTCTCCAAACATCTACATTAACAAACACAATTTCTGATTTAATTAAAAAAATATGTCACATTAGCTAATGTAATATTAAATACATACATGCAGAGGAAAAAGCCTGAGATGCTTTTCATGTACTGGGTTTCTGTACCGTTTCTACTTTTAGTGTAGGTTGTTCGACACATCCGCAAGCTTTTATGTAACAGGATACATAGAAACAGTTAAAGCTAAGCAACTGTGCCCTTCTATTTTTCAGTAGGAAAAAGACTTTCTAGAGAAAGTGCCTCCCAGCAGCTGTGCCCCTCCTTCTAAGAAATGTACACAGCTAAAAATCTCCTGGTAACCAGCCAGTCTCTGCTAGGTTAATTTCAGAAATCTGAGGAATACATGAAAGAATATTCATATTTATCTTTATAGTCACGGTGAGACTAGAGAAAACAGGTGATCCTCAGGATAAATAATACAAAGTAGATGTTAAAATATCAAGGCAATCATTTAGCACAGAACCAGTATCTGTTTTAGTATCCTGATAAAAAATGTTTCCTGCTAGCTTCAAATGTAGCCAAACCAGACAACACATTACAACAATCCATCCCAGAGGTCAGAAAGGAGAGTAGCATCAGAAAAGATTACAGCAATGTTGGTAGGAAAGCTTGGAGGATGTCTCCAGTAAATAGAAATGGTGCTGGGACGCAAGAAAAAATTAAGGATTCTAATGTGTTTTGGTCAATAACATACGCCATGCTACACTGCTCTGACTAAAGTTAGCAAAGCAAGGGCAAGAAAGAGTGATAGAGGGAAGCAGACTTCCCGTATCACCTGTATGCATTATATAAGCATCATCGTTCCCTTTTAAGCTTTGTCATCTTCTTACAGAGACTTGAACAACAGTATGTCATGAGAGCTCAAAAACATAGCTTGGGTACAGTGACAGACATGCAGTACCTACTGCATAAATGCTACACATTTTAACTCCAGTTTGAGTTCTGCTCTTGTTCAACAGGAGAAATGACAACAAATTTTTGAGGAAATAATCTTTAAGGTCCCTTCCAACTCAAGCCGTTCTGTGATTCTGTGATTCTCTGATTCTAATGACTTCCCAGAGTAGCTTTTACCTGGGCAGATTAAGGAGCATCTACTTCCTTCAGGAAATAGTGCAAAATCATTATTATTATTTTTGCAGCACATGATGCTACACCAACCAATCCTGGAGTAGCTGCTTTCTTGCTAGAGCAGCCAAGCTGCAGAAAAAGAACATGTGCGTGTTTTTGACTTACGGGAGGAGGAAGGGATGCCCCCTGGATGAAACAACCCCTCTACTTTGCATTACAATTTGCCCACTGTAATGTACTGTTTTTGTATCACAAATTCAGTAGAAATATATCACTTGCGTTTCTTAATCTTGCAGAGTTTCTTAAAATTTGTTTTGCAAAACTGTAAGTTCTCAATACGTTCAAGAGGAGTCAAATTAACCTCAAGTATGCTTTTTAATAATAAATGATAATCTAATTAATAAATGATAATCTGTTCTTTGTGAGTTTTCTCCATCATTACTTCAAGACACTTGCATCAAGAAGTTTGACATGTTCAAACAACATTATATAAAAGATCCAAGAAGATGAAATTTCATGGCAAGCATGACAATAGAATACGACTCTTCTTCTCGCATATTAATGTGTAAGTAAACAGAATGAAATTACTCCAAAATAAATAGCAGAAGAGCATTACAGATTTAAAAAGGGAAATTTGTAAATCAGAATTTTGTGTCCACACTGTTTGCTGTGGAGCAAGATCAAAAGGATGCCATTAGGAAATGAGTAAAATGTACCTTTCTTTCTAGCTGTGTCATCTGGATCAAGATTCCTTGTTACTGTGACAACCTTTAGAACCAGGTGATTGCCCCCTTGTCGAATCATATTCACCACCTGTCTGTGGCCAACTTTCACTACATTCTCATTATTAACCTGCAAAGACAGAAAATATTCTTTTAGGTCTAAATACCAAAAATGTCTGTTCTTTCAGTTTTTAAACCTAGGAAGTAGAAAAAACAGGATGATACAGAATTTCTAACTACTGTCTCTTAATAAAAATATGTATTTAAGAAACAGTATATAGTTAACATGAAAACAGAAAAAGAAAAGCAAACTCTTCAAGAAATACACAACTAATGTACTTACAATTACCAGTTAAAAAATAAAAATAAAAACACATAAAACAACAAAACATGGAGTGAGTTTAACCAAGAATTTCCCTTATTTTATTTGCAACAATTAGTGTGCTACAACTCCGCATTTCATACTCTAAAATATTTTCTTAAGTGATGGTCATTATTCACCATGGCATTAGGCACAAATGTTTATATGCATTTTTCTCTTTAACATAACCAATGATATATTTATAATTTTTTCCTTTCAGATCATCCAGGAACTAAGATGTTCATTTCTCAGTGTTTTCCCTCTGTAAGTTTCTGGAAGGATCTGATGTTTGGGAAGCAAAGGCAACAGGGCCACAGCAGTCCAAATAATTTTCATGGAAAAAGATAAAACCCTGACCAGCTATTATGGTCATGCCAATTAAACTTTAAACTGCATTCAACATTAAACTTTAAAACATGTAGTCTCTAGGTAATTCTTAGTACTACAGCATAATTTCTTCTGTATACTTCTTTCCATAGTATTCATTCTTAGGCCGTAAAAGAAAACATAGGCATAAAAATCTATAAATAAGCACGGATAAAAGTAATTTGTTTATACAATCTATAAGGAGTCACTGAAAGTTATTTGAAACCCGAACAATAGCAGCATATAAGACTGAGGTGGTACATGTGTTATTTGAACATAAAAGATATTAAGGAATAGAATCATTGAAGAAGAGATGCTGCCAGAATACACGATGGAAATTTGATCTTTATCCAAAGTTCAACTGACTCAGTTCTATTTCACTGAGATCACTCAGTGCCTTCCAAAATGAACAGTCATTTTCAAAGTAACTGTTTTTAGCCCCCTCTATTTATTCTGACAGGTTGAGCATCTCACCCTCTAAAAGAATTTACAGTTTAGAGCAAAATCTCTCAATAAATATTATTGCCATTTAGCAGAACAAGAAGCTCAAGGAGATCCTTTACAACTAGAAATCAGTCTTGACTTTTTTCAGGCTTTAGATGAGACAAGATTAATTACAACAGAATAATGTCTTGGTAAGCCATGTTTTCAAAACAATGCAGCAGTCAAAAGTCTCAAAGCACTACTTGTGCGCTATGTCTGTAAGCCTGAGATGCCTTTTGAGATGCTTTTTTAATTTCATATAAATTGACGTAGGTGTAACACATGCTGAACATCCAGACCTGTTGAGCAGGCAAATATGAAGTTCTCTCATTCTGTAAGTGGAGGATATAAAAGAATATTGATCTGAATAGGACCGCTGCTGTTTTGTTTTATTTTACACCTTCTTAGCATCTGGTGCTTAATTCCAAGATACGGCATTTATTTAGCTGGACCAATGGCATCTGCGTTTAATTTCTCTAAAACATTTTAGCAAACATAGTTACCCTCATAATTCTGAAGTGCTTTCCAGTATTAAAACTTCAACTAGGTAACCCTTTTCCACAGTGAAAGGTTTATATATTTCAAAACTAGAGATTGCATCAACTCTATTATTACAGAGGTAAAATTGAAGGATGGAAGCCTGTATGGATTAGAATATATCCTCTAATGTTGTCAAAAAATAGAGACCTCCAAATAAATCAAAAGTTAATATTAATCAAACATGTACACTCCACTAATATAAAGTGATAAATGTGTAAAATGATAAACAGCTTATGCAGCATACCATCTGTTCACATTATTATGTGCAATGATATTTAACATTTAAAGCAAGAGCAAATATATGTGACATTTTTTTAAGCTGTCTCAGAAACAGAACCTCTAAGTGATTGTTTATAGCAGCTTTGTTTAAAAGGCGCAGTTATAAAGACTGGTACCAAAAAGATCTCAATTACAAAAATAAAAATATTGATAGGAGATCTGAAGATCACTTAACTCAAATAGTTTACAGAAGTATTTGTAAAGAAAGGACATGAAATCAGCAGAGCCATACCTTATCTGCAGAGCAATACCTTAGCTGTAAAACTAGCATCATTAAAAAGCAATGATAAAATCAGAATTGTCAATAGCTTTTCAGGAACTGAGATCTCAGCCACAGATTCTTTTCACCTTCTTCAATATTCTACGTAAAAGCTATATGACTGTAGAAATGGATGCTAAATAGTACCACACCTGTGTTCTAGCAGGTTTGATAGTATCAGTTTGATATTATACTTTTTCATGTATAAATAACTTGATAACTCTTTGCTTCCACTTTAAGCTCTGACAGCGGGGGAATGGCTACTTTGTCTCATTTAGGCTTTGTAAATGAGCTGAAGAAGGTAAATTTTTACAATCAGTAAAATACTTAGATATCCATTTCACCCATGTCAATTCATTTAATAATAGCATGCACATTTGGCATTAAATGGAATCACAGCATTTGAAACATTACAAAAATATTTTTGCTTTTAGTGGCAAAGTATTCAGAAGGATGTTCTATAAAGAAACTAGCAAAGTTAGTTTGCAGACACAGGCTTGTATCTCTTCCTTTTCTTTAACTCAGTCTTTCAGAATATTTTCTGTGACCTTGCACTGCAAAACATAAAGTTCCTCTTTTCCTTCACCTTTTCCACAAAACTTGCACAAAACTTTCTTTCTTTTGTCCTTCATAAACAGGTTAAAATATACAAGTATATTATCGAAACAGTTATGTGCTATGGCTGTTTCCACACTACACCTCTTCCAACTGGTCATCCAACAAGCCAAATGCAAGGAAAACTGTCCCCTGGGACAGTCAGTTTGATTAACTCTCCTCTGTCCATTCCCAACTCTCAGGAAAAGCCTTAGGACTTCATATTCTTGAAATCTTACTCTGTCATCATATGGTTAAAACTGACCAGTGGGCCAGAAGTTACTCTGAGCAACTTGAGAGGATTTGAGAAATAATTAATGAAATAGTATGAACTCACAGATCTTATATCTTCAAAAAACAACCTAAACCAGAAGTCGGAGCTCTGAAGCTGAACTTGTATTTTGGGGGGTATGTATGAAAAGTTATTGTGGTGGTTAAAACTAAGAACGTTTCTGTGAATATCAGGATTTTTCACCTGTATATCTCAGCATCTTTTCCACTTTGCATAACCAACGTACAGCGGGTTTTAAGGTCAGCAGTACAGTGCTACAAGACAGGAAAATTATGACTTCAGAGAAAGCTGAAGACAAAAATGAGAAAAATTCATAGCAGGTGACTTCTCTAGATAAAACAATTTACTAGTAGTGTACAATACATTGTATTTCAATGTCTTGAAATAGCATCAGCCACGTGAATTATGGCACTGCTTTCAGGTACCACATGTAACTTAAGCCTGTGTGAACAGTTCAGGGAGAATGATCTGATGATGCTGAACAGAGTCAACAACAGCAGGGGAGAGACAGTGCTACCCACCCAGCCTTTGCCTCAGGTGATGCACTAGTGCTAGCCAGCTTACAGCTAAAGGCAGTTAATACGGAAGATATGGGTGGACCAGTTTGCAACTGTAATTGGAGACGTAGACAAGTGGCTAATCTAGGTATTTCTGGATATATTTAACACTTAGTTTTCATAGAATACAGCAAATAACACTTGTCATCACCTCCAAATAGTTATGAAGTTTCATTCCTTTCTGTTGGCTGGTGAAACCAGTTATTCATATACTTGCCATTCAATGGGTTTCTACGGTAATGCAAAATACTTGAATATGAGGTATTAAATTCCACAAGACAAAAAGCAGTGCGCGCTATGTCTCCTCTCTCCTGCCTACCACTGTGACAGCAGCAGACATGTCCTTGCTCCCTCCAGTACCCTCCCGGAGAACACACAACAGTTCAGTACTTTGGGGCTGGCATTCAGGGTGCTCACACCTGCTTAAAGCTCCAAAACAGAGACTTTGAATAACAGTGATGTTCCTCTTGAGTGAGGAACTTTGAACACCACTGACGAGAAGTTCTATTTCCAGCATGAATGTTCTCTCAACAGATAATGCAAAAATGTGGAGTACACCAGAGAGGAAGACCACAGGTCATCGTAAACCTCACTACCTTTAATAAGTCCACCACTCTGACTCGATCTTACCAAATGTTTATACACAGCAATCTCTAAAACACACAAAACCTCAATAAAAATCATGAAACTTTATTTAAGAATACATAACGATGCCGTCTCCCATCGAGTAATCTTTTTTTTGTCTTTGAGAATTATTCCCTACATGAAGGACCCTGCATGCAAAAGATTATATATGAGCATCCATGACATCAATAGACTTCTCTGGAACTTTACAAAGAAAGAGGTGCTCTTGTTCAGGCAACCTTATAATTGCGATAACATTAAGACAAGCATGCAAGACTGAGAATGACAACAGTTTATGAAATGAAGGAAGTTTAGAACAGGATAAGGATATGCTAGAAATTGGTTTACAGTGAGTCTGAATAGAAAACAGTAAAGTCATTTATGGATGATTTCAAGAAATGTACTCTAGTCAGAAAGAAGAAGAGTAAACTTTCATGGACATCCTCCTCCACCCCTCTACACCCCAAGAAATGTGTCTTTCCATATCTTAAAGAAAACGAAACACTGGATTATTCTTTACAGTCCTCAATTCACACAGAAGCTACTATTTGGTAGGTCCATTCCTTTGCCAGTATTTGATTATAAACAGATTCTTCACCATGTAAATATATGTATCTAGTTTACTTGTACGAACAGATTTAGGACAGAAAAGAAGAAATACTAATATTTTAAAAAGTGGATTTCTTGGAAAAGAGCACTGTTCATGTACCTCCTGGAGATGCTAAGGTAGATTTTATGGATAACAGCACAGTCTGCATAAAAGCTTTTTTTTTTTTTTTCCCTGAAATGTATAACCATGCAATAGGTTGAAAAATTAAAATAAAATAACCTGTACATTGTAGGATAGCAGATGTATGAGCTGGAACATATTCATCAGAGCAGCCTTCCCGTAGGAAGGTGCAAAAGGAAAAACACTATCAGACAAAAAGACCTTTACAGATTTTGTTCTATTATTAAAAAAAAAAAAATCTGAATTTCTTCAATACATCATGCAGCATCCTAATCCCTCCGTTATCAAAACTTTCAGTGGAAAATGTAGTCAATCACTTCCAACAGTAACGAAGGAGACAGAACCTAATCACTCTGCTCACGGTGACCACATCAGGGGTGCAATGCTAAATAAATTCACCTTGCACATGCACATTCTGTCAAAATAAGCTGCTCAGAAGCTCTTCCTATCCATTGAACTACTTGAAAAACAAACAAACAACAAAACCAAACTCTGTTACACATGGTTACAAACTCCAGCCTACACAGTTGTTTATAAATCCACCATTTTTGTAAACTTAACAGACGCTAACCGAATTACAATAGGTACCAGCCAAATAAATAGCATACAGGTAGTGTTGTAGACTCAAATGACACTTGCATTTCAAGTAACCACACAGTTGTGCACAAGACATGTCAGAAAACAGTATGAATGTACCATCTGTGAAGCATTCTTGTTCTGTAGACTAAAATGTGAGACACAGTGACCTAGATGATCTTTGGGAAATGATTCATTATGAATTTGCATCTGTAAACCCAAATGTTCACATCATACCAAAGAAACTTAAGCAAACAAAAACAAACTGCTTAAGTCCTCTGGGCCTCAACTATTAATTTATTTGAACAAGTCCTGAAACAGGCATTGAACAGTCTCTGGAATATCTCTGAAAAGTACTTATTACAAAAAGGAAGTTAGTTGACATCCTGATCTACAACACAATATTCTCTGGTCGTTATTAGTATCCGACCATAACTCTTCTAAACTAATTTAGCGAAAAAAATGCTTCAGAGATTTTATGCACTCTGTTGAAATAAAAGGAACTAAGTAGACATGTTAATAGTTGTTAATAGAAACCACTTGCTTATAGATTTGTCTGGATTGGTGTCTGTAATGCATGGAAGGGTGTAAAGAAGACAGAGACAGGCTTTACTCAGTGGTATTCCGTAACAGGACAAGAGGCAATGGGCCCAAACTGAAATCTGGAAAATTCCATTGAATCATAAGAAAAAGCTGGTTTTCAGTGTGAGAGTGGTTGAACAGTGGAACAGGTTGCTCAGAGAGGTTTTGCTGTTTTTGTCTTTGGAGATACTCAAAACCCAACTGGGCATGGTCCTGGGCAGCCAGAAGTAGTTGACCCTGCTTTGAGCATGGAATTGGACCAGGTGATCTCTAGAGGTGTCTTCCAGCCTCAACACTCCTGTGATTCTACAGCACATCTTCAAAAGAAAATATGTCATAGGGAAGCACCTACAGCCTTGCAGAAAAAGAGGTACATACGCATTACAGGAAAAGTATCAAAATCATTAGTGGCCTTACGACAGTACAAAATTCTTTGTATAAGCTCAAATAATGAAGTAAAAAAAGATATAAGATTTCTAAAGGGAAACACCTTTGGGAGATAGTACATCTTGAGGTGTTCTATTTCATCCCATCACCACAGCCTTAGGATGCAGCTGGGGGAGTATTGTGCCTTTTCTCTTTCAGCTGCCACGGCAAGGGAGGAGCACGGCATGGTGCCCGCACCCAGCGAGGGCTGGAATCTGGTCTCTGTCTGGAGGCTGCTGAGCCACGCTGTTATGGAGAGCTTCAGCCTGCATCTCGTTATAACCTAGCATAGAATCAGTACTGCAAATCTTCAGCTGCACTCAGGAACATCTATTTCTGATAGAAGCATGGGAATGAAGAGACATCTGAGATCACAGACTCCAGACTCTTTTGTTGTCATGGCAACTGCATCACATAATTTATTTCTTAACATTATATCAAGCTCCATCTTGGAACTGCTTAGATTTCTTTTTCTTGTTATTCCTGTTAGGCCCACATCCTCTGACAAGGAGGCCTGTTTTTCACAATTTCCATCCTAGGTCATTGTGTGACTTGTTTATATCCATAATTTTTTCCTGCTCAAACTGCCAGTTGCCTAAATGACTATTTACCCTCTACTCTCCATGCATTCTACAAGCAGACCAGGTGAGAGTAATTTCCTGTCTTGGCTAAACAAGAATTTTAATAATCTATTATAACAGAGAATCTAAGTCCTGGATAGAACACAACAGTTAGTTGTCCAGCACTTCAAAATCAGCTAGTTTTTGTTGGTGGCAGTGGTTGTTCTTTTGTTGTTGTTATCGTTGTGCTTCGTTTGTTTTAAATACGCCTTATCATTTAAACTAGCTTATAAAGATGGAATTCTGTTTAATCTTCATTTCACCTAACCCACATTGCACTCATGTCTGTGATTTATGTCCCTAAAGAGGAATGCACAACTTATTTTCTTCTAATAATCTGATAGCTCTAAGTGGGGATGGTCTGCACCGCCCAACCCCCTTCCCCTCTCCCCAGTTATTGAACTGGAGCACAGACATTTTTAAGTATGCGGGAGAGCTATTTACATGTGGTCAGTGGAAAATGTGACTTCAAGTTCAGGAACAAAATATTTGATCCTAATGCTGGTTAGAAACTGTAAAAGCATTGACCTTTTTCCAGAGGAGTTGTGAATTTTGCTAAAGTGACCATGTATATACATATGCAAATAGACAAAGCATGACAAGAAAACACAGCTGAATATTCCAATGGAACTTCTCTTATCCCATGCTTACTTTAATTATGGCATTTGTTAACAATTCAGCCTCAGTAAGTAACAGAAAAAGGTTATCAAAACGGTTATTCCACAGCATCTTATTTTGTTCCATTGAAAATATTGCCAAGAAACACAAAGCAACAGTATTGTTTCTGTGCAGAACTCAGTGGTAATGTTTGGGGTCAGAGTTAAACAAATACACAATAAGAAAAGCAGCAGTTAATTGAAGAGTACTGTATTGCTTACCCATGCCATTGTTTGCAAGGTGTAATCCTGTAAAAGTAGCATTTGAATGTAAACTTTTGCATTTTTTTGTACCTATACTTGAACTGAAATCTGTTGAAAGTAACTAACTACTGTCCTCATGAGACTATATTATGCAAAACATTGAAGCATCACTCAACTACATGGACCCATTCCTACTAAAAATAATTGTCTCCGTTAATCAGTACCTGATGCTATTTTGAATCATTTGGCTTAAGTCACACTCCTTAGGAGAGGTTCAATTAACTTTATTGCAGTTGATTGAACTGCAGTGTAATGTAATCAATTAAATTACACTCAGGATGAATTTGTCCAATGGCTTTCAGGTGTGAGAGGTGGCAGTTTTTCATGTGATAGCTTCTCTTAGAAAAAAAAAAAAATTTGTACATCTGTTTTGTGCTCTTATACATACACCTGAAAAGGTTTCAGTTTCTGAGGAATCTTCAGAATAATATTGCACGTAATGGGTGCATACTGATACAAGGCAGTACGAGGTTGTGATCTATACTTGATATTTCAACCTACTTAAAAGAATATAACTTACATTCACTGAGTGTTTAATGGTCTGGGAATGTCAAAGACGACCAAAAGAAGCTCAGTGGTTGTCTGACCACTTCTCAATTTCTACACATCCAGAACAGTTATCAGACTGTAAATCAGACAGGAGGTTTGCACTAGGCAACAAGCTTTAGATGTTCATAGCTAGAAAGAGTCAGTGCACAGCTTAAGATGCCACCTTTTTTTTTCCCACCAAATCTTCCTCCTGTTCCCTTCCCACTGACCTGATTAACTCCATACCAGAGCCAAATATTTCATCTGGCTGGCTCACAATGATCTTTAGGATGGGTTTGGCTTGCACCTAACCTCTTGCCCTAGTTTGGTTGGCACTGTAATTATTTGTTACTGTTTTTGGCTTTTCAGCATGCATTTCTTTTATATATCTGAGTTCCATTAGTACCTGACAGTTTGTCCACTTTCTGGTACATTTGCTTCTGTTTCTCATAAAATAAACTCCATGAAGATAAGCTGCTAATCAAATATATATATATATTTTTGCAAATTCCCATACTTCTCAAAAGTATGTTCTGATTTAAAATTCAGTAACATTTAAATGAAGTTTGAAGTGCAGCAGAGTATCTTAACATTATTTTCATAAACACGCATCTTACTCTTAGCTCGTTCCCAGCAGCTATTATAGCCTATAAATTATTACACACAGCCAGCTGACCTCTGAGTACCCAAAATAGCAAACTAGAGGTCACCCATATACTAATGAAACATCTCTAGCTTATCTGCCCTTCACAGATGAAAGCATGCATGAAAATCCAAAACTGCTTAACCACTGTACCCAGGAGCTGCTTTCACCTCATTTCTCTGACATATCCATTGTCACCCACCTCTGCTGGGGTTGGTTTTAAGGTCAAGAGCAAACTGCTTTTTCATGTAGAAAAGATAAATACAACCTTAGCTGCACATTCAGGCTGCAGCTCTGCAGTAGAAAAGCAAGTTTAACGACTCTTCCCCCTCTGCATTTTCCTGCTGCCCACCTACCCCATACCAGCACGCTGCTCCCAGCAGAGCCACTGATGCTTTGTGAGGCCCTGCTGACAAACTGATTTCAGAGAAAAAAAAGGAGTCTAATTTTAATCTAGATCGCTCCAACCAATTGGTTAGCACCGCATGGTTTCAGAAGTTACCTTTGTGACCTGCCTGCCAGGCCTGGTGGGACAAGCCTTGGATAAGCATATGCACCTTTGCACCCATCAGCTCTTCTGCGAGCACTCTCTTTCTGCAGGGCCACATGAAAAACAGGATCCATTTGGGACAGACTGCATTTGTAAGGCAGGCCTGTTCACAGAGCTGTTCGCAAACAGCTTCACCTGTGCAGCTGAGAGGGTGCGTGGGGACAGGAATGAAGAACGGAGGAAGCTGAAGCTGGCAGTACTGCTTCGAGCACTGGGGAAGCTGCGCCCTGAGAGCAGCACCCAGCTGCCACACTCCGGCCTATGAGGTGGCTAAATGCTTCAGACCTCAGTTAAACAATTCTCAACACTTTATAAAAATACGAGGTTATATTCAACCCTAAAAATATATCCTTTTCAAAAGCAGGAGTGCAGTGGAATATGAAAGCACTAAGACGGCAATGGATCTTTATCTGAATTCTCAATGAACCACTTGATAAGTATTTACAATAGATAGATAGCAGGCTAAGCCCTTCTATTTTTAAAACTCCGCATACCTACATCAAAGGCCATTAGGCAGAGAATTCTAAACTATGTATCAAAATACAGATCTCTTCATGAGTATTAACAATGCAGTCTAATATTTCTTCTCGTCAGGTAAGCACACATTATTCAGGCAACACAATTTAAAGTTAAACGTTATACATGTAATGTAAACTGATTGGTTCTGTACATTCCAAAGATTTTCAGCTAAAGACTTTACAGAGATTACAGAGATATTGACAGGATGTGTTGTCATCAAGTACAGATAATCTTTATTTCCTCCTCCTACATATAGTCACTCTCCAGAAAATGCATCTGCACTGGGAAGAATAAAAAATGTACTGCTCACATAGTTCTCTTTATGTAGGAAAAACTAATCTTACAACATACAGAAATAACTATTTCTTAAAGTCATGTTAGTTTTCACTGCATTCTGCCTTTAACTCAGAATTGCTAGTAAGTTTTCTGGAAAACGTCTATCATGTGAAAACTCTGGGAATGGTTAGGCTGGGATTTATATGATGGCTTTTGCTACAAAACTTAGAAGAAAATACAGTAAAATATTTACATCTTAGAGTGAAACTTGTAGATGATTATTTTGTCCTTTACAGATATACACAGTAAAGAAGTTAAGAGCTACAGAAGAGAGCTTTAAATGAGGAAAACAAATGTAAGCTAATATTCCTTGTTCAGGTATGCAACATACTGACTGTCTTGGTGAAAGACTACACATAGGAGGACTGCTCACAGAAACAGAAACCTCAACAGGAGCAGCTCCAGCTTGGTTAGAAACACAGACAGCGCCTCATAGGAAAGACACACCGTGCTGCACAGTAAAGTCCATTTACTTGAAGTCTGCCTTCAGTGATTAATGTTGAGAAGAAGTATGTTTTTCCGTGTTACAACTTACTAATACATTGCTATCTATGTAGACAGGTTTTTTAATTTGTCAACCTACCAAGCTCATGGGCAGGACCAAGTCTGCACCATTTTTTGTTCCAAGACCATTTCATCATTTGACTGTTGCTTGCCCAGTCACATAACGTGGCTGACCTACACTACAGAAAGGCATCCTTTCAATTAGCAAAGGCCTGATTTAATTGACTTTTTCCAAATGCTCACTGACTCCGATAGCAATTCCAAATAAATATAATACACTCTACACCTGTGGACCTCAGTCCTAACTGTTTGAGCTATTCAAACTGTTGCAACTGATGCAAATTAACCAAGTAATTTGCAGGGTTCAGGTCTGGATGAAAAAAACTCCATAGGGACTAAATAGTTTGGGAAAGAGTAGCCAAGGCAATCTCTGCTCCAATTGCCTCCTCGTACCAACAGCAAGTACCTACATCATGATTCTAACAGTCTGCTCACCATTAAATATAAAGAGAACTTGCCCTAAAAGCTTTTAGTAATAATAATAGTAGTAATAGTAAAAGCATTTTAGGCTGACAAATACTGGTACAGAAACCAAAGTTTATATTCATTGCCTTATCTGAATACTAAAAAAAGTGAATAAATTTGATGGATTACTTATACAAACATGAGGGTCTGCTACAGAACTGCACTACAATCCCAATTCTGCCTAAGACTCACTTTGTGACCTTTAAACCTATGGTTCAGTTCAACAGCCTTAAAAAGAGGGAAACAACTAATCTACTGTCATGTACCTACACCCTACCTACATACACTATACACACTAGGGCCCAATTGTTGGAGGCAAAAAACTAACAGATTTGATTAGGAAGCGCAGCACGTTATAAAAAACGACGACGGTTGCTCCTCTAATGTCTGCTTTTGCATAGGAGTCTCTGAATTCACTAGGTACATTTGCAAGGATAACAGCAAAAATCCTAATCATTCTACTTTGTAAAAGGGTATCAGAATGCCTACCTGTATTTGTAATTCAGCCACAATTACACAGAGCGCTACAAACATCAACGCAACAACAGCTTAGAAACAAGACAATTTTCCAGTTCTCTTTAAAGAAAACAAACCTGTTCATAGGAGCAACTTTGTTAATTCATTATGAGTTTTTCTGTTACCACTTCAAAGAAGCAAAGTCCTAATTCACTTACTATGCACACAGTATGACTTTTTTATCATCTCAAGTAAGAGTATAAACGCAAAAAGCTTCACTGTTAAGAAGGAAGTATTTACTTTGGTTTGTGAACAACCATTTTGGAAGTACAACAGCAGACTCTTCAGAGCATTTTGTCATAGTGGATAAGAATCACCAACAAACCTTTTATTAACTTTGGTTTTATTTGTAAATACTCAGAAGTAAAAATCTATTTTTACTGATCTGATGACTCATGGAGCATGAGGAAATTTTCTGGCCTTTAAAGCGGCTCCACCTTGCCTACACAGAATGCTAGTCCTGAGGCAGTATCCTTGCAAGCAAAAGGCAAAACCAGTTGAGCAGTTTTTGCCTTATGCATCGCTCCAAGTCTGTGGATGCCTGCAGAGGCAATGAGATAATGCAGCCTGCCCTTGGGAAATATTTGTTCCACAGCAAGGTGGTCAAATTCTGTATACGTATTCTGTAACAAGTGGGAAACAGTTCTTTGGAAATGCTTTTTTTTTTCCACCTAGGTGGCCAAAAGGAACACAAAACTGCCCTCCTCTTTCTTTCAACACCTAAAGTTAGCAACAGAATTGCCTGCTTCACAAACAGAAGTTGGCTGTGCAATGCATTGGATGAATCAGTGCTGTTACGCACTGACATTTTGGGAACACGCTGAATAAGACCGTACAAAAACGTAGCAACTCATCAGAAGCATATTATTGAAATAAGCATGCCACAGAACTGAGCATGGACACTAAGGAGAGCAAGATGAATGAAGCACAAGTGAAAACAGCACAAATTTTTCTATTAGGAAATGGCAGCCTCACCTGTAGCAACAGTAATTTTTCAGACTTGTTATCATTTTTATTCTCTGGGCATAAAATTAAAGCAACCCAAATTCAAAACATTCACAGACAGCGAAACCCAGACAAGCTTGGTTCTATATTAATTCTTTTGGAAAGTGAATTAAGGTTAAGGCAAGCAAGGGCAGATCAGAAAATGTGCTGAGGAAGTATCCACAACACAGGAAGAACAGAGAGGGATGATGCTGCCATACACTGAAGAACAACGGCTAGGTGCTTCTATAAGTGATGAAGAGAAGCTTGCATTTAAACACCAAATACTATGTAAGGCCATTTAGATTTCAATTAAATTGCATTGTAACTGAGTGCTGTAGAATGGAATTTAAATGTCAACCAAGTTCTTACGCAAACGTTTAGAACTTAGAGGCACTATAGAAAGAGCCATTAAAAACAAAAGTATTTTATTTCCCACAAATTATAATTGTCAAAAGCTGTTAGACGTCCAGGTGATTTCTACAGTACTCTTGAAAGTAATACGGACACCTTCAGTGTGACTCAGGAGCTCAGATTCCTTAAGTACTTAGCAACCTGTGTCCCATTCAAAAGGAGATAAGACAGTACGCGAGATGTTGGGATGATTCCTGTGAACATTTGATGTGCCAAAGCTTAATCCCAAATCATCATCACCAGTGAAGGGCCAGGCAAACGCTCCCTCCTGACAGCGACACAGATGGCAGGTCACACACCGCAACATGAGCACTTTCCTGAGCACTGAACTCCCTGCTGGGCTGCTAAATCCCGCTTGGCTGGTGCCAGCAAGGGCCCTCCCAGCCAGACCCAGCTCAGGGAATCACCATGGGCCAGGGACCACTTCCAGGATGCAGGATGGATGCAGCTGCCTTGCTTTGGAGGCTGATTCTAGCTGTATGACAGCGCATTGTTTCACATCAAGGGCTACACATGTCAGAAAACTTTTAATACTTGAATTTACTAGCTCACGTGAATTTTATATGCTAGAGAGATATCTGTGAAAAAGAACCTTGCATGTTGCCAAACATGCATCAAGTAAACCCAGTAGTCACTGGCTTCTTTTCATAGCTAGCAAAACCAATTTCTCTAATGACGTGTTGTTCGCATGGCTTTGAAGCGTGATACACTCACATGGAAACAGAACTGTGAGAAAGAGGTACACACACAAGTCAGACGTATGGAGTTTAGATGACTTTAAGGCAGCAGCTAGGTCTGCTTGAATGTTACCTTTTTTATTCAGACTATCATCTCTTTGCTTAATTGCCCCAATTTCAGTAGCATCACAACAGATTTCTCTACAAATATCTTCACCTAAATCAGTTCTGTCCCAGTTACTGACATTGACAAGTTATTCTGGCAACTGTAGTGTCACAATTTCAGAGTATCTTAATACACATTTTATTGATTTCCAGGATTTTTGTTTAACCTATAAAGAAGACAGGCATCAAAAACCTGTTTTAGATCCTGAAGTTTGATCATGTTAACAAGTGTCCTAGTAACTTCTAGTTAACAAGCGTAACTTCTGTTAGAAACTAGGACAACAAGAAAGCTTCAGTTCCAGGAAACTTGCTGTGAAAAATAACCTTAATGTGTTTTACTCACTAATATGTACCCTAAATCCAGCATAGGCAGCACTGATGGAGTTGCCCAAATCTGAGGCAGAATGTCTTCCACCACTGGATTTCATTATTGCATGTTTGTCGGTCTTCATAGCATCCTCCTGCAGGATACAAGGAATTACTGACTCCTGAGAGCTTCTGAAATTAAAGATATTTTCAGACATTCTAAATGTTTGCCGTCTGAAATAGTTGTGACCAATTTTTAATAATGTATAGTTCCCTTCACAAGTATATATAATATATACTTATCAATCAGAATACATTACTTACTGAAGAAGCTCAATTTTTTCCAGAGACACAGAAAAAAATGTAGGTGTACATTTGACAACGTATGGATCTACTAGAAATAACCCAGCTAATAGGCATGAGAACAAGAAAAAATGCAGTGTTCAGAGGCAGCAATTTAAAAATAAATAAAGAAAGCAGGCAAAATATGCCATTAATTAGTCCTTAATGTTTTCTAAGTGAGGAAGAGCTACAGTCTGATACAGCCTTTACTTACTCCATCAAATGGCTAAATTTGGTACAACAGACAAGGGCTGCGTAAAAGTAATACAGAAGCACAATGGACTGGGAAAATAATTCAGGCATATCAACAACACACTGACTCCAATTTTAACATTGTCTCTACAGAAAGCTCTTAAGCAGTTTTGCTCATGCTTGCTTGGCACTTCTTTCCGTGTTCTTACTCAGAAAGAAAGAGTTGAAAATTTTATGCTCCTGGAGAGACTAAGTCTCATTATTTAATTCAGAAATTGACTTTATCCAAATCTGGAGAAATTAATAAAATCACAGGTATTGTCTGTCAAAGTCAGAGTGAATATTTAGGGTTTCCTGAATCCCTGCACTATCCCTATGGGCTTGATGTTCGCCTCTTTGGTAACACCCACAATCCCAGCGTAATGTGCTAATGCTTCCGCACATCCTTTCCATGTACAGCTCTATCCACAACGAACGTTTCCTTGAAATTTTAAGGCACTGTGTGCCCTCCCTCCTTTACCTCTTCACAATTTAGTTTGAGGACACATCTAGGACACAGGGAACAATTCCTAAAGTGTCTGACAATGCCGCATTAGAAGCACCTGAGCTAGTGCTGAGCAATCTGGCATGCCTAAATGAAACAGCGTGACACCACGCAGAGACATGAGCTTGAATCCTGGAAGAAATGCAGTCATAGCAGCATGGTGCTGCCCTCAGGCTAATTAGCACTGCAACGACACGTTTTTGTCACTTCTGGCTTCAGTGCTATCACATTCAATGCCAGCTCAAGGCTCTCTCTACCAAAGCTATGCACAGTGTTACTGCATGCACCCACAGTGTTAGCATTAAGTGTACTGGGACAATGCTCAGGGATGGCAGGTGGAGATTGCTGTTGAAGGTGCTAACTGTAATTTTCAAAATTTAATCAGAATCAATATGATTTTGCACACTATTGACCAGAGTATTCTCATAACATAAGGGATTAATTAAATAAGGCATTCAGTAGTTATCTCTCAGAAGCTGAAAGATACAGATAAATGTGATTATCCAGCTGTGGAGATTTCACCTCTTACTTGCTCAGAATTCTGATCTTGCAGAGAGAGGAATAAGGGTTTACCCTGTCATTCTGTGACCAGATTTTTCCTAGATTTCTGAGGAAAATATTTATAGTATGGTTACTCTGAAGAGTCTTGACCCTGACTCCTCACTACTTTTTGCATCTTAAACTGCTCAGAAAGAGATAGTGCTACCAAAATCAGCTTTCAGTCTTCCCTGCATACTCATATTTTCAGAAGAGATAACAAAGATATCATTAGATATGAAGTTCCTAGTCACTAAAAGGGTAAAATCAAAATCACTTTTTTCCCTATGCAATCCACATTATACAGTTAAAAGACACTCAATTAAGATTATAAATCTGGAAAGAGATATTCCACACCAGGCTTTCATTTAGCTAAAACATACATATTTAGTTGTTTTCTAATATATAAATACTGAAAATTCGTTTTGCTACAATACGATACCTACACGGTATCTACTTAATCTTGTATTTTTCTGTTTTCTCAGTGTTCTTCAGATTGTTACAGTCTTAGACATATGTCCTTGCTAAGTGATGATTTTCTGTGTGAGAGACTCTCAGAATTTGGATTTGCTGTATTCGCTTTTTGAATTGCTCACAATTTAGCAATTTAGAGTGCTCACCTCTATCTTTTTTCTTTCTTTTTTTTTTTTGGTTACATACAGTCAGTTTCCAATACTGGAATTAGCAAATTATTTTTAAGAAATTACACTTGGACATGTGGATGACGGCATAATTATTTCCTGTATCAACAGCAACAATTAAATCACCCTGAAGGTCAGGGACTTCCAATCATTTTTAAAGATGACTTTCAAGTTCAGAGGTCAATGGCAGGTGAAAGAGATTGTGCTTTGATATTTCAATAAATTGAGGTACTGTGTTCATAGAAAAAAAAGATCTACAATAAAGACGCTCCTAGCTAACTTTATTTTCAAAGAAAAAAGAAGAGAGCATCACAGAGTCTGACTCAGGAATTGAAGATACAGGAGAAAATAGCAGAAATTCTCTGGAAAGTTGTGCAACCCAAGGAATAAAGAGAAGATTGATTTACCCTATCTAAGAAGTTGTGTGAATTCTAGAACCCTAAAAGCAAATATTCAATCACATCAGTTATAGATCGAAGACCTAGAAAACATGATGCATCCTTCTCAAAGCATTAGATTCTCAAATTGCCTTATAAATGTTTCCAACATCGATTCAGAAGAAATAATTATTATATACTCTTCCCATTAACCTAGATCTTAGCATGCAGACAAATATATGCACTTTTGAAACCAAGCCAAGATAAGAACCACATCATTACTTACTGGCACAAAGATTAAGCTAATATCTCCTAAATAGGGAGGATCTTAGGGTTAGTGATTGAAACTTCTCCGTTTCAGAACCTGAAGGAGGCCTACAAGTAGGATATAATTTTCAAATTATTAGTTTTCCATCATGACAGTGTAATTATAATGTTATTAATTATTTGTTACAAATCAATCACCTAAAATGTTTTGCTTGTATGACTCCTGCTATGCCTGGGAAATGTATTCCTGTCCAGCAACAAACCTGAAGAAGATGGAATTCTGACCTCTGGCAGTATTTCATTAAAGCCTTATGCTGGTGCCACTGGAGTTTATCACCATCAAAGACGGCCCAGTTCTCTGCACTCTAGTGAAGGACTTTACAGATCCTACATTCTTCTTACTAGGCGAGAATATTGCAAATACAAAATGTTTTCCATTATCTTTGCACTGTTCACTTTAGTAACACTAGCTAATTGATCAGAGATACAGGAGTGAAGTAAAAATTAAGATCAAAGCTTGTCCTCTCATCATGGACAAAGTTTCTCATAATATTGAGGAGTTAAACCATTAGCTACAAAGCATAACTGATGAGTAAGTAGGACAGAGTCTGTTGTCTTGATCCAGAAAGATGTATTCCCAAACAAGGAGGTGAAATGGAAATTTTTTAGAAGCTAAAAATAGAAAAGAAGGATGGATTACAGGTTGTGGTAAAAATGAAGGTTAGTTTCCACCATCTGGAAAAGATGAAGCAATCTTTCACTTTACAAGCCAGTACAGGGGAAGTCATATATTTCACTATTTAGTTCTTGCTTTGCCTTTTAAGCAGGAAGTGCAGTCGTATGTTTTTTTTTTTTTTTTTTNTTTTTTTTTTTTTTTTTTTTTTTTTTTTTTTTTTAAGTCTTAAATGTCTTATTCATCACAGTTCCAAGTGGAACATTAGCAAAGTTCTACTAAATTTTTCCACCAGGAAATCACAATTACCAATTGGGACGTGAGGACTTATCAATTACCATCTTTGCTCCTGCCTTTGTTTTTGTTTTCACTGGAACAGTTACAATAATTTTGGCTTAAAGCAACTGTGCCCAATGTGCTACTTTTACTTTTTTCCTCTTAATGCTTTTTTAAACAAGTACCACCTGCTTACAAAGCTACTTGGGCAACTTCTCAGTTAGAGTACTAAACTGTTTGCTACTGAAGCATCTCTGAGCTGCTTCCCTACCTAGCATTCCCATCACTGGCCCTCAGGTTAATAAAGAACACTCTCACTAAACTACGTATAACTGGATTTATTTCTTTTTCTTTTGTCTCACCCCAGGGTTATCATGTAATTTATCAAGGAGAGATGAAGAATTTTGTTTGACATAACTGTAGCCTGTCTGGAAGCTTGCATAAGATTTAACTTGGCCCAAAGCTATGATTTAATATCATATGATGACAGCTAGTAAAAAGCAGCAAACGACAAAAACATCACTGCGCATTATATGTAGGTCGCTCTGAAAGTAATGCCTTCATAGAAACTACAACAGATGCAAATAGCACAGTAACACTATTTGATAGAGATAATCCTCAGCTACAAAACACTATTTTTCATCATAGTCACCACCATTAGCTATGCATTTTCACCAGCAATGAACAAGAGCCTGCATGTCATGCTCACGAAAATCTAAATGGCTGTCTGGAATGTGGCTTGTCTTTCACATTGTTGTCACCACTGCTGAAATGCACCACCCACTGCCTCACTGTGCTGACATCCACTGTTTGGACTCCACAAACATTCTGAAAGTGCCAATGAATGTCCATGGGTGCAAATTTTTCCTCATAAAGGAATTCAGTGACACTCCTTTCCTTCATGCACACTTCCACATCAGACACCATTTTGTCAGACTGCCCCTCTGCTGCCATCTGTCACATGGCAAGCAAACGGAATGGAATATTGGTGGGAAGGTTCAACCTCTACTGCCATACCGCCAACATCCGCCTCTGTGATCATGGGTCAACAAAATAAAATACAAGACATTACTTTTGTAGTTTCAGAACTATGTTCACTGTAGAGTGAACAGTGAAAAGCTTTCTAGGTATGACTTTGTATAAACCATAAGCTGTGGTTACTTGTTTTCTGTTCCTCTGTCATACAGGAAGACACATTAAAAAGAAAGACAAAATTACTTATCTCAGAAAAAGCACACACTTTGAGGTTTTGTCAGCATTTGATAGAGTGGTCAAAGCCAGTGAACTGCACTTTGTCTTGTCTTTTACGTAATAACAAGGGTGAGTCATGCAAGACCAAAATAAACACTGTTTTAGAGGCAGTTTTACTAATAATAGCTGCTACATCTTTACAGAGTCTTCTCCACTTGAAACTATTCTATTACTAAAACAGTAGTATGGACCACAACACATTCATAGCTGAATTTTACCTCAGCAGATTCTACCTTAGTGATTTGTTTTCATGTTGATATAAAAACTGATAAATCACACTAGACAGTGGGGCACAGCAATTTTAGAAATGTGCTATCACAGAAACGCTTATACTAGCCATTAATCCCGCATGACAGTTAGCAACACCAGAAAGAAGCCAGATTTCTGACTGCAATAGTAACCTAGAAAACAGGAACAGTACCTCTCCTAAACCACAAATCATATTTGTGAACTGTTCTATAGAAAGAGACAATATTTGAGCCGCTGCCTCAGGCTGGACAGTGCTTTGAGCAACCTCAAAGGGAACTTCAGGGGCCCCTTCCAACCACAACCACTCTAAGATGCTATGATCTGCAACATATTAATCCCATAATAAACACATGAATTACATTTTGATACTTGGAGAAAACTTAAACCATTATATGCCTTTCATGTCTTATTCAGCATTTCTGAATGTTTTTCATAAACCAAATTCAGGTATTAGATATATGCAGAAGGCAAAATACTACACAGGTAACACTATCCAAGGATAAAATTTTTCATAGCACAGCAAAGCTCAATAAATAAAGTGATATGAAAACCTTCCTGAGTTATGACTGGATCGTGAATAACTAGTCATGCTCACCCCAACAGGCAAGCTCTTCCTGCTTGGATGTACATAAGACAATTGTAATGTATTTATGCTTATCTGGATTTAAACAGATAGTTTTCAGATGCTGTCAGTCTTTCCATCCTCTCCATCACAACAATACACTTACTCCTAGGAGTTAACACAACAGCTGAACAATTGACTTGATATCTCAGTGCTTACCCTCAAGGGAGCCTTTCCATTATTTGATCAGGAATCACTTTTGATCAGCCTTCTGGGCAGTGAAAGCTTATCCTAGTTAGAACCTACCTCTGAGTTAGAGTAACTTTATTTAAACACAGCCAGAATGATAACTTTTTTAATCCATATTTTATAGCTGTTCAAGGGGGAAAACCATTTTGCAGGAAAGCAAGAAAATGCCCTGCAGGTTCAACACGACTGATTTTTCATTACAAACCTCAAACAGGACTGCTGTCAGGTCACTTAAGTTTGTCCTTCAAAACTGACAACCAAGACCAACTGTAATTAGAGAATCACTGTCAATGGCTTTCTCTAAGATCTGAATACCCCATTTAGTTTTTTATTTCCTCTTTGAATATCTTTTAATTACATAGCCAAACTTGGAAAACTGAAGTAACAACAGATTCTTTCAAGGATCTTACAGTCTCTGTCATACCATGAGCATCTGCCATTTGCGTTTTATCAGAGACACTACAAACAACTTAATCTTGTTTCTTTTGCACTTCTGAACTATTTCTAGCAGAGTAGCATTGAGACTAGAAGTGAATTGTCCTTGCAGCATGAGCAGTTTATTTCTATCCTTCAAATATGTATATATATATACACACAAAAGCTTGGAATACTTTTCCACCCACATTTATTGTTTTACATGAGCAATAAACATAATCTAGGAAGTATCAGGCTTTTTTCTTTTTTTCTAACTAACAGTGTCCCTTTTCCATAAAGACGTTAATCTCAGCATGGACTGAAGGAAGAGAGAGTATATATCTTTTAGAAGTGGAAGAATTGTGCATCCCACGTAGCTGCAAAGCTTGATTTTTATCTTTGCATCTATCTTTCATTTCACAGAACCTTTAAAATTGAGCATGGTTGTCAAATTCTTCTTCCTTGGTTTTAACACACTGTATTACAGAAGTTTCTTCCAAAACAGTCATCCACTCAGTGAATTGGGAGAAAAGGACTTGGCATACTTTTTGTCTAAAAGCAAAATATTTCCATAGATTACAGTAAGAGTGAATTGAGAATTTCCTTACAAAATGAAAGGATCCAACAACAGCGTCTGATACAAACTTCCAGAATCACCACCTCATCAACAACCAAGGAAGACAGTTGCCATAAGTATTCATATTGGATACTAAATTGAAATATTCTCCTAAATTAATGTACTAATTTAATGAATTAATCTAATGAACTAAGTGTTAGAAACTTTCTCACAATTAAAAACTGAATCAGAATGAAAGCTAAAGAACAGAACGACTATATTCCTGTAAATCATTGGTGGGTCTATGGATAGAGAGGTCTACTGGTCTACCGATAGGAAGGAACTTGCATGGCAGAAAGTAGTAGAGATTGTCTTCCTGTCTCTGTCTTCCCAAAGGTCTCCCGCAGCACACCATATGTTTCACATAGAATATTCCAGATGGATGCTTAAAGGGATCATTAATTCAGTTATTCCCCATACTCAGATTTCTGAGGATCTGTGCAATTCAGACCTTCGTAAAATAGAAGTAAGAAGCAGAAAAAGGTAGGGGAGAGGAATTTGTGTGTGCAGAGATGCTAGTAGTTACTGAGAGTCAGCAACAGCTTTGAATTTCATCCTTTGGATCAAAAACTCAAGAATTTTTCTACTTCAATCGAAATAACAGAGTATACAAGTTACTTCATAAATACGTTTTCTATTTTGTCACATCAAGCACACCTTTGTATTTTCTACAAAGATTCTAAGAACTGCATAACACTGGTTACAATGATCCTCAGTCTTTCAGCCATTAAAAAACATTTTCAGAGGAAAACTTTCGTAACACTAACAGCCAGAACAATCCATCAGGACCTCTAATCTTTACTTTCTTTGCCTTATTCTTTTGCTCTGCCACAGTCAGCCTGCCTTGGCATCCCCTGCACCGTTCTTCAAGTAACCACTGGAGGCATCAACCATAGGATAGCAACAATACATTTTAGAATGTTAAGGTGGATGACTTTATCTGAGGTTAGAATCATAGAGTACCCTGAGGTAGAAAAGACACACACTTTACAAGGTACTAGTAACACATTTGCAGAAGTGCGGCGGCAAAGCACAGCACCAGCACTGATGTTATTTCTGAATTTCTATTTTACCTCAGTAATATGCACAAACACACGTTATACTGCCCTACTATCAAGATGGACAGAAAAGCAAACATAATTTATTGCATTTAGACTAGCAAAAAAACCCCAAACCCAACCAATAAACAAATGTACAGGTTCTCTATTTCAGGTTACTATAAAAAGAATATTAAAACACTCACTCCCTATTGGTTCAGATTTAAGGCTGTGCAATCTTAAGAACTTCAGCTCATGTAGAATACATTTCATTTGATTCACAGCAACACGGTCAAAAGGAAAAGTAAGCAGAATTCAGATGCCACAATACAGAAACAAACAAAAAAATCAGATAATTGGTTAAAAATTATAGAATTCTGAAAAGAACAATGAATGATATACTAGAAACATTTGCTTCAAGAAGTGTGAGCAAACTGTTTAGCATGTGAATATGGAGCTCAGTATGCCTACTGAGGGAAGATAGTATCCCCCCCAAAATAAGTATTTTTCTTCATGATATCACCTCCTAGTACCGCTTCAGTGCAAAAACATTAGCTAACGACAACTATTGCACAAGCTAAAAGAAAAAAATTGCCAGGTAGAGAAAAACGTTTTTGCAATTGTGTTAACTTCTTCTCTGTGAATCTCTGTCATTCTTTAATACAGCTTCACCCAGTAATAACAGGTAAATGTGTATCTCTACTTGCCATAAAAGCAATACTTATAAAGATAAGAGCTTCCACTGATATACATAGAGGAGCACAGTAGAATCTGGAGTATCCTTCAAGCAAATTGAGTGTTCTGTTGCAGCAAAAACATCCTAAAATATAAATTCTTTGGAACATAAACACTGGATTGGCAGATAGCAGAGAGTAAAATTGATAACACAGACTAGTGTCTCCTTCTCTTGTCCTCTAAGATCTCACACTGATGATATTTGAACTTTTTTCCAGCTCTTCTCTACAAGATCAGATGGAAGTGAACTGAATAACATGGAAGGGAATAGCGAAGTCCTATGCCACATTGAGAACAATAAAGAAGCTGAAGAAATAGGTGCATTTTCTCTTCTCAGCAATTTTTTTTTTTTTTACTATAAGTTTCATCAAAAGCATCCCTTTTCCTCCACAGTCTCTACAGCTGATAAACTAATGAAGGCATCTTCCATCACTAAAACATTTCTAAATTCCTGTGATTTTTTTCCCTATCACTGACCCAACAATAAAATGTTCTGACATTTTACAGTGGCCTTTGAGGAAGGTACAAATCATCTATAATCAATTTTAGCATCTATCTCTGCAGCATCTAGACAATTACTTTAGATTTTGTAGCTAAAGAACTGTTAGGATATATGTCATCCATGAAAAAAACAAACAAACATTGAAGTATCTATTTGGAATTTGGTTACTGTAAGGCTATGAGAGATGAAAAGTTTGGGTGGGAACACTCTTTCCAGAAGTGGCAGCTCTCAGCTTTCACTGCACTGTCACGTGTTTATTTTTATCTAATACTGGAGGCAGCTTCAGAGAAGCTATGCTAATGAAGGATTTGGCTTGGACCAGGTGTAGTCCTAGCACTTGGGCAACAATCTTACACATTAAGTCTGAGCTGCTGTAACCTCAATACTCTGCTGCTTCTGCTACCTATAACATAATCTCAATGGTATCTCACCTGTCTGTCTATATGTATATACATGCATACATATACAAATGCATATATACATGTAAAACAGCTGCCAATAGCATGAACAGGTACAGCAGCTACAGTTCAGCTAATTAAAGAGACATGATAAAGATATGAATACACCTCCCTTGACTTACCTGACGTGACAAAGTAGATCGTTGTGTTCTTTGCAGCACCAGTGTCCTACTCTATTATCATCCAAACTTTGGTAAACCACGCACACCTTCAACACTATCAGAAAGGGTGAAGGACCTACTGCAGAAAGTAGAAAACTACTATTTATTTGTGCACATTTGCTTTTCATGAGTCTGAAGAGAATTCAAAGTTACCTGCAGAATTCATTATACTGGCATAGTGACAAAAGGACTGACTGCACAGTCCTAAATAAAGAGGGTGGTAACAGCTTCTTGCATAGCTGCAGCTATCAAGATGGGCCACTCCTGAGATGGTCGTGGATCCAGAGTGATGTATTAGCTTTTTGAATCTGCAGACTTTGCTTGTACTTCTCATTCTGCCTTGCATGTAATCATCTTATCACAACTGTTAGCTTTTTCTGGCCTAATTTTAATTTGTGATCTTCTCTGCCCTAATAATGAAAATTATGACATTTCTTTCATTTGAAGCATAGAAATAATTTAATGAATAAATAGGAGATAATATCATCCCTACATGCCCTACGCCTATGTTTTTCCACTTGCTTTTAGACCCTTGTGCTCGGACTTTTCTCCTAAATGTGGTCTCCATTTTTGTTTGAGACTTTTGAGGTGAAGGTGGCTAAAGGGGAAATCGAAAGTGTTATTGATTTTGTATTCCATGAGTCTGGGCACTTTTGAAAACTTGGCCCTTAAGGTTTATATTATCTGGCCTTTCTATACATTGCTGGATAAATACTGAATAATATTCAATACTGAAAAGGAATCAGGAGAGCAGAAGTATAGCATTATCTAAAGGAGTACAGGAAATTGTATAGGAAAACAGATTCTCTAAAAGTGCAAGAGACTCTGTCGCATTGACTGCTATCACATTAAGAGGAAAAAGGAATAACAAAATATGTCACTGTTCAAGTAGGGAGAGATGTATGGGTGGAGACGCTGGAATCTCTTTGGGATCAACTGCTGCACCGTCACGCAACACCACTGAAGCAAGTCCACAAATCATGAAATATCATAAAATATCATATATTTTAACTTTATTTATTAAATAATTTTACACTTTGGTATGTTTCTCACTAGGTAGCATGTTTTTCTGTTTAATAATTTAGTAATTCTGCTTCTGTTTAACCACGCTTTAATAAGAAATGAATAACAGCTACAGCTACATGTTGCATCCATTTGGCTAGCTAAAACTTCAATCTCAAGAAGTGGATACTGAAGATCAACATTATAAAAAGTATGCCTTGACCCACAATAGCTTTGATTTTCAAATGGCATGCGCAAATCCAGACTTTCCTTGAATTCCATAAAACATACAATGAGAAACTTTTTTGGTGGGATTAAGGTTTATCTATCTAAATGGCTAATTTTAGGCATGTGCATTTGTAACTGTGAGCTCGGATATCTGCTAGCTAATTAATTCTAGCAGTAAGTTCAATATCCAAAAGAGTAAGTTGATGATCATTTTTATTATTTAAATAAAGGAAGCTTCTATGGAAAGTTAGATGTTGATACTGTTACATTACTGGAAATGACAACGTAGACATACATACACTTGTTTGCTTGTCTCTTCCTTTAAAACATTAAAAGAACCAATCTCCAATGACTTTCTTTGTCCAAAATACGAGAAGGAAAAGGAAGGTAAAAGGAAGAACCCTTTGGTACATCCAGGAGGACTATTCTATATAATGTATTTTAATAGAGAGAATAAATATTTCCTCTCTTCCTAGTTGAGAGCTTCTGAGAAGTAATCTTTTCAATGAATGTGAACATAAAACCACCTTTTTGTGTGCTACAGGCTAAAAAAAATTGAAAAAAATCTGTGTGTCAAGACAACTAATGGGAAATATTTCTTCATTGCAGTATTGCATGGTGAGCAGCAGTAGCATCAGGCTGATAGATAGGAAACAAAACTAGTTTGGTACATGAAGTACAATTAGGGAGGCATATCACACCTGCCTCCTTAAGACAGCATTATATGGCAAAACCTCCTCTTTCTCAGTCACTTTATCTGTGAAGTGAGAAAGTATTCAATGCCCTTTTAGAATGTTTTAGAATCAACAGTTGGAAAGGAAGGAGATCAAAATCTGCAATAAACATATTTGCACAATGTAAAATCTAAAACCAAATAATATTCTTTTTCTTCTGAAAACTGTTTGCCTAATACAAGTGTATAGAAGCTAGAGACTTCTATGCTGAACACTGCTAGCAGTAAAATTTTGGATGGCTAGACGAGAATGCTTTAGAAGCTAAATCAGAGTCTGAGGAGTGCAAACAATGAAAAAATGCAAGGTGAACAACTGGTACACATATAATGAAAGAAGCAGGACCAGAAAAAAATCAGGAAAAGAGAATAAACGTATTACACAGTTTCTTGCAGTATATTAACAAGATAATTTATAATTGTTTCAAATTTCCTACTACCTCACAAATAACAATTATAATGAAATGAAAATTAAAAGTTTTTTTGCAGACACTGAATTATTGAAAGTAAAATCAACAAAATAACTGAGTGCAGCTAGTTTTACTTGCCCAAAAGTAACACAGTAATGCTGCATTTCTTAAATTTCTCTGGGAAAGGAATTAATAATTGACAGATTTACATCATACTAAACAGAGATAGAGATATTCAATTGAATGTTCAATAAATTTACAAGAATGTAAGGCACAGCAGGACTTGAGGACTTGTGGTAAAAGAGCCCTCCCATATGAGTACAAGAATGTGAATTTCAAGCTTAATGATTACACACCAGCATTACGATTTCCTTTTAAATTATAAAAAACCTTATATACATATATAAAGTATAATGGGTATATATTTTTATATATATATATACATACGCACACACTACACACACATTTTATTTCAAAGAACAGAAATTATTTACCAGGTTCTGTTTAGAGGGCTGGAACAGTACTTTGACAATCCTCACATCGGCCCTTTGGACTGGGAATTGAAAATGCAAAAATGTGGCAGAAGGGAAGTAAAATATTTGAATAATTTTTTTTTCTTTATTACTTTTAGCATGTTTTAACGATTTGGTGACTACAGACTTCAAAGTCAGAGTATATATCCTGGCCCTCAGTTACCACGCCAAAAACGCACAGCACTTGGCTAGTAAGTCAACAATGTATTAGGTTGTCATTAGAAGCTGACTGGTCTCTTGTGAGCTAAAATTTGTAAATGCCATTTCTTAAACTAATTTAAAACTAATGAATGAAGGTGATAAATGGTCAATAAAAGTTAAAAATAATCTAAAAGTAAAAAATTACTCATACGATGACTTATTTATCTTTACACTGATGTAGGTACATGCAAAAACAATGAATATAACCAGAATTTTTGCAGGTCACTAACTTAACAAGTACCATCTTAATTTGTCCACTACAAATAGCTGTGTGTTCACTTTCAGCACTGTATCTGGATGGTTGATTGCACTTGAGCAGAGCGAGTAACGCAGCTGGCGTACACTGATCAGACGTTTTTAATTCTACTCCCTCGCTTCCTTATGCTGAAAACACATGGTTTGCTTGCTCACAGTTCCTCCCATAGCTACACATCTATATCTCCTTTAAAAAATTCACCATTCTTTACTGAGATAAATATATGTAATTAATATATTTATATAAAATACATGTTAGCATTCCAATACGATGGCTGCAATACTTATTCATTATTCTTTAGTTAGTCCTGTTAGTGGTCAGGAAAATGCTACAAACAATTTTGAAAGTCTGAAGCAACTACTTAGTAGTTACTGCTGTCAGCAAATAAATCCTCTGCAGAATCCTTTATGATATTAACTTAGAGAAAAATGTCAAGCGGCAAAACAGACAAAATCGAAGTGCACATCTTTCTTACAAAATGCTCATGTTTCCTTTTGTAATGATCAGAATTTTGGTATGGAATGACAATGCAAAACCTCACCAAATATGATTTTCCAAAAAGATCTTCAATGCCAGACAGGTCAAAGTGGAAATAATCAGAAGGCTGTGGAGCTATGATCCACACCCACAAACACAAAGACATCTCAGCTTCCTTTCAAATGTGTTAAGTTAATGGCATAAACCTTTGTGCAGCTATGCATAGGTTTTAGAAATCATTCCTCACATGAGCTAGCATGTTGGTTTGATCAGATATTCTTTAAAAAATGGCTATCACTTAAGATATAAAAAGACTTCTGAGGTAATAAAACAGGCCCAAGGAGGAGTCCCATTTGACATTGCTGCAGTTATGCTGTCAGCACAGTTTTTAAAAAGAAATGCTGGAAGTAGCAAATTTGAGGGAGAAAACAGAGGTCATTCAGAACAGGGAAGAGGTCAGCGTAAGAGCTGGCATGCAGAAACACAGATGGTCACTAGAGAAAAACACAAAAGGGACTGATAAAAATTGAAAGTTGCTTAGAGAATAAAGCAGAAGGAGTATGGACAGACCTACGAAACCTTTAAAGTGACACAGCATTTCAGCTCTGTGCAGTCCCTGAATAGTAGAATACCACTGTATTGCTAGAGAAAGTGTTGAAAATTACTGTGGTCACAAAAATTTATTAGTGAGATGGAAAGCAAAGAAATAGATGAGTTCTGGAAACAAGATAAGGCAAGAACTATTAAGGCTGGCTATCTGTGCATAAGCAAAGCAAAGTAAGTTATCAGGCTTCCGAAAGCTGAAATAACAGAAAAAGGACTTCAGAACATTTGGAGGTGACAAAGATGAAGGGGTTTGGAAGTCACATGTGAACAAACAGAGTTACCACAGAAAATACGGAGGTCACACAGAATTACTAAAAGAAATTCAGCAACAGATGTATCAGTTTGCAGTAGGAAGTTTCTTTCATCTTCCCAAGTAAGAATTTGATCAAAATGACTAAGGCAAAACTAAATACTATTCTGTAATTGCAGAATGTGAATTATTTTAGAGATCGTAATGAAGGAAAAAATAAACACCAGATGACAATACTAGCATAATAAAGATACACTGAAATGGAGGAGATTCAAGCAATAAGAATCTCTTCTTTTGTTTATATTGATTTTTTTCCCTGCATATTATTAAATGAATTGTTTATCACAAGAAATTGATCTTACTTTAACATCCAAGCAACAAAAGCTAAAAAAGACCACGGAAAATAATGAGAAGTACAATATTGCCCTGTCAAGTTTGTGATCTCAAGGAATATGGGCCTGGGAATTGGAGACAGGACCCTGAACTTCAGGAGAGCAAACTTCCATCTGTTTAAGGAATTATTGGATGAGATCCCCTGGGAAACTGTTCTTAGGAACAAAGGAGTGGAACAGAGCTGGCAGCCCTTCAGGACACCTTTCTGAGAGCACAAGAGCTCCCAGCATAAGACATCAAACAGAGGAGGGAGGAAACTGGCATAGCTGAGCAAGAACCTGCTGGTCAAACTGAAGGAAAAGAATTATAGAATCATAGAAACACTAGGCTGGAAAGGACCTACAAGATCATCTAGTCCAACTGTCCTCCTGCCACCAATATTTCCCACTAAACTACTAAACCACTACTAAACTACTTATCACCTCATCCAGATGTATCCTGAACAACACCAGGGACGGTGACTCCACCACCTCCCTGGGCAGGCCATTCCAACGGCTGACCACTCTTTTGGAGATGAAGTTTTTCCTTATATCTAACCTGAATCTCCCCTGGCGCAACTTGTGGACATTTCCTCTTGTCTTATCATTAGAAAAAGAAGGAAAAGTATAGGCAAGGAAAGCAGGGACGGGTGGCCTGCAAAGAACACAGGGATACTGTCTGGACATGCAGAGATAGGATCAGGAAAGCCAAGGTGCAGATGGAACTCAATTTGGCAAAAGATGTGAAAAATAACAAGAAGGGATTCTTCAGATACATTAGTAAGAATAAATAGGCAAAGGAGAGTGTATCCCCTCTGATAAATAAGAATGGAGAACTGGCTTCAACAGACATAGAGAAGGCTGAGGTACTCAATGAGTTCTTTGCCTAGGTCTTCACTGGCAGTCAGGCTTCCCACGCCTCTCACATCTCTGAACCTCTAGGCAGGGTTCAGGGAAGCAAAATCTCTCCCTCTATAAGAGCAGAGCAAGTTGGAGAGCACCTCATGAGGACGAATGTGTAAAAGTATATCAGGCTGGACAGCATGCATGCCAGGGTCCTGAAGGAACAGGCTGATGTGGTTGCCAAGCTGTCAGGTGAAGCCCTTGGTGACTGGAAAAAGGAAAACACCACTCTCATTTTTAAGAAAGAGAGGAAGAAGGACCCGGGGAACCACAGGCTGGTGAGTCTCACCTCAGTGCCTGAGATGATCATGGAACAGATCCTCCTGGAAGAGATGTTAAGGCACATGCAAGACAAGGACATAAAATAGAAGGAAGGAATGCCATCCAAGAGACATGGACAGGCTCAAAAAGTGAGCTCCATGTGAACCTAATGAGATTCAAAACGGTCAAGTGCAAAGCGTTGCACTTCAGCTGGGGCAATCCCAGATATATATACAGAGCGGGAGAGGAACTCCTCGAGAGCAGCCCTGCCGAGAAGGACTTGGGGGTCCTGGTAGATGAAAAACTTAACATGAGCCAGCAATGTGCAGCAGCCCAGAAGGCCAACTGTATCTTGGGTTGCACCAAAAGAGGGGTGGTCAGCAGGGTGAGGGAAGTGACTGTTCCCCTCTACTCTCCCATTTGAGGCCCCATCTGGAGTACTGCATCCAAGCCTAGGTTCCCCAGCACAAGACAGATGTAGAGCTTTTGGAGAAGGTTGAAGACTCCAGGGAGAGACCTCCTTGTAGCCTTCCAGTAATTGAAGGGAGCTTATAAACAGAAGGTCTCAAGACCGACTTTTTACATGCGGACATAGTGATAGGACAAATGGGAATGGCTTTAAACTAAAAGAGGGGAGGTTTAGATTAGATGTTAGGAAGAAATTTTTCACTCAGAGCATGGTGATGCACTGGCACAGGCTGCCCAGAGAAGCTGTGGATGCCCAGTCCCTGGAGGTAATCAAGACAAGGTTGGATGGGGCCCTAGGTAGCCTGATCCAGCAGTTGGCAACCCTGCCCATGGCAGGGGGTGTGGAACTGGCTTATCTTTAAGGTTCCTTCCATCCCAAGTCATTCTATTATATCATTCTGTGATATTAGTTTCTCGAACTCTGGTGTATGGAACACATTTCAGACTGCATTCATTTAACAAATGGAATAAATTACGTTTTTGCCAAGACATAGGTTAAGCTAAAATATCACTGAGCTCCAAAGTAATGATTTACTATTATTTTTCCAGGAACTCAGCACTACCCTACAGAATTCCCTCCAGAAGGCACTAAGCCATCACTGATAGCAGCAGCAGAATTTTAAAGTTACATCCAGTTCAGATACACTTAAGGTTGAGGAATTCTAGATTCTTATTAACCTGCTCCCTTTTTCTATATGATGTTACAGTTCAAAATATATTTGTAGACAAAAATACTTAAGATCATGATGTTGAACAGAACACAAAGGTGGTACTATAAAAAGTAAGTAAATTGGAATTTTTTGTTCAGAATTTACCTCTGTTGTAGATGCTGAACCCTAGAATTACCCATGTGTCTTCCCTTTAAAGAAAAAATGCTGTGGGTATAAAAAAAGTATCCCATAAATTTCACTTGGGAACACTGCAGGTAAATTTTGGAAATGGGGATATTGATAATAGCCTGCACTGCTAAGCCCTGCATCACCTGCATATATCTTTTGTCAGCACAATTACCTCAGGTTTGCTTAAACAAAAATCATTTCTCTTCCTCCTCTCCAAAATGGCAAAACAAGATAGAACAATCAAAGCTATTTTGAGGTGCAATCCTATTAAAATCTGTAACTTTATTTCCCAAATGCAATGACATTCTGCCATTTTAAGTATTATCAATATAATTTTAGGAGAATGCAAATTTAAAATTTCCTTATATGTAAATAAATAGGACCTGAAGGTGATTTTCTTTCAGATCAGTGATCTCAATTGTCTAATGTAAAATTCTATGCAAAATGATGAATATCATTTTATCTCTTATTTCCCACAGGTACCGCATATCGCATTATTGTATCTGATCACCAGAGCCTGTTAGCTGAGGTTCATTAAGAAAAAGATTAGTTTATTGATAAAAGGCCTAGTGCACAAAAACAGTTTTCATAGGTAATGTTTCTATCTACATATGCAGCTTTAATCATTCCTGTTACTACCTATGCTTATAAAAACTTCGGTAAGTTTAAATTCTGCTTACATTCGTATTTGAAGAAAACACAAGAGAAACAAATTATATTCTTATGGATTCCTAATGCCCACCTGAGCTTGGAAACATTATGCAAGAGATACTGTAATAATACACTGGGGCCCTGTTTCCTTTCCAAATTACCTCTCAAGAAAAGGTAATTAATATTCTCGTTGCTTGTACTGTGATCTACGTTACAAAAGAACTGAAGTATTTTGTTTCATGTTGAGATTTCTCTGTCTGATAACTGAAGATTCAGCTGTCTACTAGACTTTCAAATACTTAAAAAACACCTCAAATTTGGAACAAATGAAAAATATCCTTGTCCAATTTCCAGCAAAGCAACGAACTTTAAAGACAGCACAGATCCTCATACCACACTGCGCTGCTCTCTAGCAACAGCACTGACAGGTTAAGCATTTCACTCCTGTTCTCAAAGTTGCTTATCTCTGTAACTGGCTCTCATTCAGAATTGGTTGGTCAATGGGAACAAACCATGACGACTTTCTAAAAATTAGTGATAAAAATGCCTCAAACAGCATGTTGGAACATCAACAAATATTTAAAATCTTTTAATGTAATTACAAAATAGTTCAAAATAAATTTAATTATCTTTATTACACCTGAAATCACTAAATTGTCTGAAGATCATTTTAAGTTAAATTTAAGAAAGTGATGGAAATCACTTCCTATTGACAAAAGATGGCAACTACATGTGGCCATTTTTAGAATTAACTTTCACCTAAGAAAATGCAAATTCTTAAGCAAAACCGAAATTTTAGCGGTTTATTTAATTATTTGTAGAAAAATAATGCTTTTAATGCTTCAAAAGATCATAGAGATAGAAGTCATACAAAAACCTATAAAAATGAAGGCGTGACTTAGTCTGCTACACAAATGGAAAAAGCCTCACTACTTGTCTCAGCCAGAGAGATTTTCTTAATGAGGGACACTTTGCCCTATGATTGCTATCAGCAGCAGCAAGTAAAGTTTCTTTCCTAGAAGAAAACTTCTCTACATTCATCATTCATTGGTTAAAATTAATGTTTTACACTATTGATTTATACACAAAGATGCTACAAACTTTATGAAAATGTATAATCCACTTACATAAATCCTGAGGTCACTTATTTATGCACAGTTCTTGGAGACTAATTTAGCCCAATGTTAACAGGTAAGCCAGTCCGGGAGCAGAAGTTTTCCCCACATGGTTTGTATCTGATGGCGTGGGGAAGTGCTCCAGTGCTCCTGAAATGATTCCTTGAACAACACGTCTAGGAGGACGCTCATAGCGTGATATGCTTCTATTGTATGTTGCTCTCCATGGCTGTAATTTCTACATCTTGATGCTGTGACATGTATTTGATATCATTTTATGATTGTCAAACAAGCTTGATTGCTAATCTTTTAATTAGGATGTATAGATGCAGCAGTGACAGCAACATCTGCAACAGGATGGACCTCCATGCAAAGAAATTTACCCAAGATCTACTGCATTCAACATACAGCCTTGCTGGATTTACCAGCTCAAGTATTGCTACATCTCACTTCAATTACTGCTCTGACTGCAGAATAGGCATAGCCAGGGATTACTTAACTGGTGCAGGACTTTTGTATGAACTAAGTCAGAGAACCCAATTAAGCGTCCACCATTTTCTGTGGCTCAATTAGAATTAAGTTTGGAGAAGCAACTAATGACTGTGATTATACTCATTGGACTGCATCTCCTGTTTACAGGCCCAAAATACGTACCAGGAACACAAAATCTAACCTGCTGACACCTACGTACTAAGACACGGCTTTAGATTTTTATAAATATATCAAGACTCAAAGAAAATCTAGTACCATGTTAAGTTTCTTTTTTGTATGCTACTCAATGTTTTAATGCCAAAAAAGTGTAGTTAGGGCTGTAGTGAAGGCATAGTAGCTTAAACACCATGGAGATGACGACTTCATTGAAATAGGTTTGAATTATCTTTTTTTTTATAAAGTCAGTATTGCAAACCAAGGTTGGAATGTTAAGTCAAAGTTAATCTTTTACATGCGACTGTAAAAAACGCATGTGCTGTGCTAACAGAGAGCATTCTGAAATGGCCAAAACCAATGTGAGCCCTTGTAAAAGCGACTGGATAATGCAGGTATTCAAAGGAATGCTCACTACAGAATGCTGTTTTGACTACTGGTTTATATCTCTTTTTCCTATTGTCCATCTTAACTAGCCATCTGAGAATACAAAATGTGAGCTCTCAAATCTAAGCGTTCAACATTTGGGGAAAAAAAATTGTGTAAGCGACAGTTTCATGATGCTCACATATTTTGCACAGTACTGTGACTTCAAAATTTTGTTCTTCAAAATGTGACGCAAAAACAGATTACAATAATAATCCTTTTCATTTACAGCTCTAGCAAAGATGAACAATTGAATGCTGATCAAGAGCAAGAAAATATTTTCTGTTCTGTTTCATCTCTTTTTCTGCTTTCTATTTCTCCACCTCAGCCTTACATCTCTATGACAATCATTATACAAACTACATCATTCTGCAGCCCACACAGGCAGTTAACAATTTATCCCTGTTGTCTCAATCATAACCACTTACGAAAACGGCAATCATTCTTGCTTTAAGATTCTGATGAGGGAAAATGAATAATTAATTTCATCCCTCCAGTCTCAACACTAGTTTCTACTGTCCCCTTAACTACCTGGACAAACAGGTTGGGATCTCCATTTGTGCACCTATTAATCTACAAAGCTTTTCCTATGATCAAAGAAACATCCTTAATACCCTTGATCTCCCTATAAAATGTAAGTTAGCAGTGAACCATGTCACAATCTTCCACACAGTATGCTGCATTTATGGAATTTCAGCTACTTTATTTGCATTTATTGAATCTAGAACCAAGCTGACTACACACTTTATGATTAGATGTAGCTATCCATGTCAAAACAACCACTGTTCTTGTTGTTCAGTCTGCACTGCTCTTACAGTGGTGAAATCTCTATTAGGAAAATCTTATGCAGTAGGTGGAAAACTTCAATCATCAGAAAAATCAACCTAGCATTTGCATGAATTCAGCTTGTTGGTTTTTTTCTTCTCTTCTTTCTCTCAATGAAAACATTTAAGTTGTTGCCCAGACACCTCTCAAATACAAAAATGTCATCTGTTACTAAGTACACTGTCTAAATTTCACCCTGACGCCAGGAGTTCTTTTAAGCTTGGGATCACATGATGTATCAGCTAGCTCACCTTCACTAAAAAATACCCCTTGGCTAGTTTAGTCAATATCTCCAAGAAAGAGAGCAAATGAAAAACAGCATCTGTATTATCACTGTTCATTTAAGAGATAATGTAATTCTGCCTTAGAATAAAGAGTTTTAAGCCAAATTTCAGCAGAAGCAAATAATCTCTGATTGTTTATGTGACCATGCCTACATGGAAAACATGTTGTGCTATGAATAGTACAGTCTGATTAATTCAAGCTCCTCTCACAAAACTACTATTTAATACGAAAATTCATTCAAATCCACTGAAATTCACGGCAATTTGAAAAGGGTTACACTTGTCTCAGAAAGAATCATTTTATGAGTTGTCTTTTCGTTATTTATAGAAAAAGGCAAAACATTCTATTAGATCACTTAACAGCATTAACTGATATAAACCATGATGAATCCTTACAGATCTTTAAAAGATTCAAAAGAGAATTGCAGTTTTCTATACCACTATGCTTTCCAAGCTCACAGAAACTGCAAATATTATGCTTTCTCATATCTTATTGGCAAAACGTAACTCCAGGCTAAGCATATAGAGCTTTCTTTAACAGATGTATAACATCAACACTGAAAATCAAAGAACTTTGGTCCAAAAGCATGTATTTTATACGACCCATAACTTTGTTAGTATGGTATAATAAATTACTGTCTTCCAGAAGGCAATTTACATTTTAAAGAAATCTTATTTTGTGCTTATTTTTGCAGTAAGGCCAGGATATATGTCTGACATTGCTGCTACATGCTATACATCAACAGCTAATTAAATCAGTCACATCTATTTCGTAGTTGAACACAGCTGGCAGTCTAACAAATCTTTTCCAGTTCATACTCCAGGAAGGAATCCTGAAACAGAATTGCCTCCAGAGAAGGAAGCTGTTAGTGGTTGGGGTGAATGTGCAGCAGGGCTCACAGCGGCAAGGACTCACCCTCCCTGTGGCACTTCCAGCAATTTAAGGACATGGCAGAATCTGTGCCATGCCCACTGTAAAGCATGCCAGAAAACATCCCTGTGGCTTCACGGACAAAGTACTGCTTAACAGAACTTGGTCCTTAATTTCTCCCCCCTTAGTTCCCTTATCGATGGTGGTATTTCTTCTCCCTCAAATGTGTTTGAAAGTTTATGAACTCAAACTCTGACTTCATAACAGACTAAAACCATTAGAAGAGAGACAGTATCATTTTGAGGGCATTAAAGACATTCCTTCTGTCATGTATAAGCTATTCAGAGAGAAAAAATAAAAGGGTTATTAACAAAAGAAAAATTATGGTAGGCATGTTTCTTGATCAGAGAGTAATAGCACATGATTACTCCATAAACATCATATTAATGACATTAACGAAGAGCCAGTGAGTATTTCTCTTTTCTGAGGCATATGGTGATCAGCTAGCCAGGTGTCCCAGCTAGCTGTAGGGCTTGGTTAAATAAAAAAGCGCTTCTAAAAGCTGAACCAGCAGAAGAAAGAAATTAGAAGTTCAATTTTTCTACCTTTCAATATAAATATCTGGAGCATACTTTCATCACAATACATTTCAGGAATGTGGAGAAACACATCAGCATTGATTACAAAAAATGGATAACAAAACAGGCTCCTTGGAGTCTCTGAAAGACGTAGCCAATCTGTGCATGCAGCAATCTCAGTTCCTTCACTGAAATGTAATGTTTTGATTTTCTGCTAATACCTTTATGGATCTGAGACAGATAAAGAGAATTAAGGAGGCAGTGTATTATAAAAAAGATACTAAGTTACTTCATTTGATTATCTAAATATGACCAAACAGCTAAGAAAAAGCAAAAAATGTAATAAAGTAAATGGAAAAATTAATGAACACGTGAATTCACTTAGTCTATCACACAATGAACTCAGTGATACCAGATCCTATTCAAATATTTTCTGAAATTTGTATTAACCAAGGACACAAGGATTTGCTTAGGTAAAGAGCCATTAAAAATGATGAACGAAGTTCACCTGGTAAGGAGAAGCACAGTTTGTCTTGCATATCAGCATATACTCACTGAAAGAAATGCAAAATTTTAAATTAGAGACGTTTAGCAAAAATTTCCTTTATGCTTGTAATCCACTACATGCAATTAGGATACAATTATTAAAGGAATGAAAGAAGAGCCAAATAGAAATATGTAAGACAACTTCTTTAAAGGCATCACTGATTGTATTATCTGTCCTGTGACAAAAACAGTAGCTTTAAAGCAAGGTGCACAACAAAGAAGGGCTAGTGCTTACACGAATGAGGATACACTGCTTGCGAAACAGTGAAAATCAACCCACAGACTTATCTACTGTGCTACAACAATCAGAAGAGAGGTTAAGATAGCAAGGAAAAAGTCATTTGTTCAAAAAGCAGTCTACAAAGAAGCCACATTTGATTAATTTGGGAATATCTACCGCACATTCTTTGACGTAAAGCAACATATATATTAAAAGGAATTACTACAGACTTAAAGATACAGTCAGAAAAATCACATTATTTTTTTCTGAACATTATTCTAAGAGTTTTTAAATAATCTATAAAAACACTACTAATGAAGCTTAAAAGGCAACTAAACATTTAATGATCCAAAATAGTTTTGCACGTATGCAAACACACAATAGAAAATTCCAAGCCATCACTTTTTTTCTCTTTCATTACATTTGTACTTCAGCTAACTAAATTTATACACTCATCATGGTTTAACAGAGATTATCATAGAACAAAAGCATAAATACAAGCTGCATAAATTACCCTGTAGTATCAATAGTCAGGTCCAGAAAAACTTGGAGATGGAAGGCAACAGGTGAAAAGAATATTGGGACACTGAAGTGCTTCACTACTAGATCTGTGTAGAAACACCTAATTATACTCTGTTGGGAAAAATAAAATGTATTCAGGATACTGCAATCAGTGCCATGGGTATGTTTCTTAAAAATGAAGAAGGTTGAGGGAGGCTGAAGAATTCTACATGTTTTTTGTCAAAAATCATGAAAAAATTACATTTTACTCTTTCATGAATGGTCAGCAATTAGCATAAATCAGAACTTGGATTTTGTGGGGAAGTACTTCAGTACATTTTTCTCAAACTATTTTGAGGACTAGGTTTGTCTAATTAACCTATGGTTCATGATTCATGACTTGGGAGTGGGGGGATCTTGGGAAAAAATGGAGGAGTTACATCTCATCTTCCAATTTTTTTGTGGGAATGAAAAGATGATGCCAAAGTAAGGATCTAGTATTGATTTTCGATGAATTGCTTCTTAAGCAAATGCCTCTGTACTTGCCAACAAAAGTGTGTGTGTGGGGGAAACACCTGATTTGTCATTTCTTAGAAATTTGACAATACTGTCTTTGCTTTCTTGATATAACTATAACCACTTGATTTTTCTTCTTCTTCCCTCTCCCACCTCACCCCCTCATGCCATCTCCAGAGGAAGAAAAAACCAAACAACCCAAATCACTCACTTGGAAAGGAAATTTTAGTCAAAGACCACTTGCTGCTGAGGAAATCTTACAAGCACTTCTCAGTTTGGCTTAATTTATTCCTTGAGGAACCTATCAGCAACAGTAATCATGAAACACTGAAGACGACTATCAAAAGGGAGTTTGAAAACCTCATACGAATACTCTTCTTTCCAGAAAGAAGATCGAGAAAAACAAGGGTCTTGGCTGCCTAAGGTACCAACATCTTATACATTTAACAAACAATGTTTTCCTGTCTCTGTTCGCTAAAGTTCATTCACCACAAGAATACTGTTTTATATCGCATATTTTCTTAGCAAGACTGCTCTGCAAGAAACAAAATATTCTGTGGCGGGAGGAGTAACTGCTCTCTCCTTTGCACGTACTGTATGTCAGCCCCAACAAGGATGCACTGAAGGATGCCAACTAGTTCCTGCCAAGCTGAGGCTCTGCCTACCTTTCCAACAAAATGAAAGGACTATTTTGGATCTGTACCATCAAATCGACCACGAGTTTTTTTTTTTTTTTTAAATTTGTAGGAATGATGATTTTATGACTAATGACTGAAATCTAATGACTTGATATTATGACTAATGATTAGATCTAATGATTTTTGGCTCTGTCAGATTTGCAAATGAAATTAAGCAAAGTTTTGAAAAATGGGGAGGAGGCTGGGCAGTGATAAATGGCAGAACAGACAGATATGGAGAATGTAAAACTTGTGAAGAAGTCAGTCTAAGAATAAAAATAAAAAACCTAAGTAATAAAGCAATTTATTTCAAACCTCTTTGACAACCTCTGTGTCTCTTCAAAAGAGGGACGAACTCCACAATCAAAGATTGCTGGCAAACAAGGTTCAATTTGAAGCTGTTTTGTATCAGCAGGAATTAATCCAACCTACTACCAATGAAACTTTTCACTCTTCCCTATTGTAGGGAGCATATTATGCTGTGTATTCTAAATTTTTTCTCCAGTGAAGAAACATAGGGGGAAACGGAAAATTTGTATCCTGTTGAAGAAAATGCTACAGCGAAAAGGTACTTGTGGAGTATTTTTTCAATTAAATATTACATTACAAAATTCTTATCCTGTTGCTCAACAGGTATGAGAGAAGGTGTATGAGGAGGTGGAGAAATGTGCTTGAGATGCAGACATGGGAAGAGAAAGGAAGAAAAGTTTGTGCAAGTACAGACTGCTGCAAGACTAATACACATAGCTTCCTGGCATCAGCGGCCAAAGGCTGTACAATTAGCAGTTTGCAAAGCAAATCAGGCCTAAGAATCCCAGCATACAGTTGCCACAGGAAGGCAGCAACCAACCTTTCTAAAATTCTTCCTTGTAATGGTAGCCACTGTATTACAGCAGTAGGTGTGGAAAATAAGATATTCTACAACACGAAAGGCGGTTATTAGATAACTCAGTAAACATCCTTTTCCCCTCAACACAAAATTGTGCGATGCAGTTAAGCTAGTAAAATCACTTTGACGTTTACAAACAGCTAAAACAAATGAGCTGTTACTTAAATTTATATGAAAACAGAAAATATGAAAACAGAACATCAACTTCATTGTAAGATTATGACAAATATTTTCCATTTACCAACAAACTCTGGCTATACATTTTCTTAAACAAGCATGAGTAGAATAATTACGCATTTACCACTCATTGCATTTTATTCATTCAGTTTCTCTCAGTCTCTATGAAATAAAATTCAACTACAATTTGTTCTAAATCAATTCCAACATAGATGTTGAAATAAAAGCAAAACACAGTATTGAAAGAGTATAGATTAAACAAACAAACAAACAAACTCAGTAGACATCACTAGCTAGAGATATTAAAAAGTAGATTTTCTTTTTGCATGAAGAATCTAAAACATCTCAGGCCGGCCAAAATTTTGATGGGAAGCATAGAAAGATACTTTCTGCAAAAATCTGAAAGTTAGAATTTAATATTTTCTCCTAGCTAACAGCTGACTTGTTAACTAAATATGCTATTGTAACTTAAGGTTGATTTCCTAGACCTCTAAAGACACAGGTACACATGACAAATGCAATAAAACATTCACAAAGAAACCTTGTTTCAATGCACACATTTTACTGCTTCTTCTGAATCTACAAAATATGCTACCTACTGTTGCCAGGCATTTTTTTTTTTAACATAACAGGAGAGACTTAGGGGACATAAAAATTGGAGAAGCAAGTGGATGGAAGAAAACTAGGAAAAGAATGCAAATGTGGGGGAGGAATTACATGAAACAAGTGGAGAAGCTAACAAACATTGTTAACACCAAATTAAATGGAGTTTTAATGAGTACTTCCCCATAGGAGATAAGGCAGTAAAAACATTACTTGCTAGAAGTAGTATCTAGATGAAGAAGATTTGGTTAGACTTCTCTGAATCTAAGACATAATTCATCTACTTTTTTTTTTTTTTTTTAATAAAATCATATGATATAAACAGGAGGAGATTAAGGTTAAATGTTAGGTGGAAATTCTTTACTCAGAGGGTGCTGAGGCACTGGCACAGGCTGCCCAGAGAAGCTGTGGATGCTCCATCCCTGGAGGTCTTCAAGGCTGCGTTGGATGGGGCCCTGGGCAGCCTGATCTGGTGGGTGGCAGCCCTGCCCATGGCAGGGGTTTGGAACCAGATGACCTTTAAGGTCCCTTCCAACATAAGCCTTTCTATGATTCTACGATATACACAAGATTCTGTAAACCATCATTTTCTGCCATCAACCAGAAACATCATTTTTCAACCGAATCTCTCCTATAGGATAAGTTGTAATGTAGATGACTGGGTCCTGTCAATACACATTTGAAATGAGTTTGAAAATTGTTTTTGGATTATGTAGCCAAGGAGTTAAATTTTTTAATTATTATTATAGTTATTTTAAATCCTACTCTCTCTTTTTCTGAGAGGCCTACACTGGAAAATGGAAAATATGAGAGGAAGCATTGGGAGACACTTTTACTCCGGGCTCTCTTCAGACTTTAGGACATATGTCTTACAAATGGAAAGCTTGGCTCAGTGACTAAAGCAAGGCATACATCATGAGACTTTCTGACTACCTATGACAGAGAAATAAAATTGCAAGATGATCTATTCTTAGCAACAAAAAGGGGATTTAAACAGTGCTTCGAAGCCAGAAATTCAAAAGCTGTCAAGAGAGTAGTGGCCCAAAATAGTACATTTGTAGATGATATTAAGCACTTGGCTGTATCTATGTAGACCTTCCATTAACTGGTCTTTCCAAAATTGAATTTACACTTCAAAGTATTAGATTTCCAGGTCACCATTTTAGCACAGTTAAATTTTCTAATATTAATGGTCATAAATTAAATCTAGCTCAGTTCAAAATCTAGTTATGCATTTAATTCCATTAACTTCCTGGCAGAGGACTTACCCAGGCAATTACACTTTCTGTACACTAACATACTGACAGTATTATTTATTTTAAAAGTTGTTTTCTAGTACATCCACATCTTCATTTCACAAAAATCAAGAAAGCTCCATTTTTTTTCCCCAGTGACCTTTCCTGTTTAACTCTTTGTGACTCATTAGAAAATGCAAAGACTAATGGAGCCAACCTGCATGTAGCTCTTTGGGTTTGTCCTTCAGCCTCTTCTATTTTGCTTGTGCTGATGAATTAAGCTAAATTTCCTGGGTAAAGATAGATGTTACACAACACAGAAGTGCTGAATGACATGCAGCAGAGAAGAATCCAAATCATGTTTTATGTATATTCTACTGTAAATTATTAATTCTTATGATTTATTAATGTATATTCAATGCAGAATTCTTTAGATGCTTAATAGACATGCTACATCTGAACAAGATTTTAAATACTGATTTTCTTTAAATGCAAAGCAAAACCACTTAGGCTATATGCAATACAGTAGTCATGACTTCTTTCTGTATTTATCTAAATCTAATTAATTCTATCTGATTATATTTATTTGTTTCTGAAATATCTAGCCAATCTAGAAAGGAAATCACATGACTGCATTTTTTTTGCGTGTATTAAAGACATAATTACTCTAAAAAACTATTAAAAGTACCAGAATTTAAAATCAGCAAGTCCAGAGCAATAGGCAAGTCAAAATAAATATAGCTAGAAAACTTTGCTCCATGGATTATCACGTAACAGGCACTTCTTTGAAAGCAAACATGCATAGTTTGATCCCAGAACCTCCATCCTAGCTTGGCACTGTCATGGCTTTCACAGGAGAATCACTGTAGCATCAGTGTTCTTTTGTTCAGAATGATTAGATTGCATTGAGAAAAGATGATAAAGTTTAAAAATTCACAACTAGGGAAAAATATCAGAGTGAGCAGATGAAATCACTATCATCTACTTCTTGGAGTGAGACAGGTCTTTAACTCACTAAAAAAAAATTCAGACACCCATCTCTGACTTTAACACTACCACCACTGTTATTAATAACTCGCACAGTATTCCCATCTCTGAAAAATGATTTTAAAGTATTTCTAAATTATAGCAGTAGACAGCCTAGAGTGTGACAAGATAAATAGTTCGTATCAATGTGGTAGTGAAACGTCACATTTCAGATAGGAATAAAGAATATGCATATACCTCTCCAAATGTACATCATTCTTTGTTACTATACATAACTAAATGAATCATCACGTAAGGTAGTACTAGGACAGAACAGATGCAGCGAAACATAACATAAAGACAGACTGCAGCTGTTGCTGGTAGAAGAAACAGCATGCAGGTGTGTTTTAATTAAAATTCTAAAATTTTATTTTCATTTGGAAAAGATCTTGGCTCACAACACTCAGGAACTGTATCATAAAGACAACCCTCAAACTAACTTCATCCCATTAATACAAATGCTTGGCTCTACTGTTGTTACAACTGTCTGCAAAATGGATCTCTAAAGGACATCCATGGAATGACCTGTTGAAAAATGAGGCAGAGTATCAAAAACTGAAGCAATAAGTTTTACTAAAATTTCAGGCATATACTCATAGCAACAACAAAGAGAGACTCCAATCTCATATTTCCCTTTGCATCGTTATCATGGATACAGCAGATTTAAACCTTGAAGCCTCCTGAGTTTAGCTGAGGTTTTACGACTACACAGAATCACTCTGCTAGCTGTCCCTTACTGTGATCCAGGCTGATGGATAATCAAAACCGATACAGGCTTTGGCCCTCCGATCAGGGAGGGACAATGATGCAAAATAGAGGATATCGCTAAAGCGTGTTCTAAAGTGCTAAGGAAAACAGTGCTTATGTCTCCTCCTTCTCTATCTTTCTATTGCTCAGTCTTTAGGAAAAATAAAAATGGGTGCAAACTTCCACAAACCTGAACCTCTGTGAAAAAAATGGATGCCAGATTCAATATTTTGCCCATACCGAGCAGCATATACATTTGCTTCTACTTACATAATAAATGAATTATGTACGCACTTCTAATAGGAAGAGAAAGGAAATGTCAATTATAAAGGAAAAACTGGGAAGCAGGAGAGACTGTTTATCACACAAAAACAATGAACAGTACAATTTCTGCTTCAGCATCCTTTTAACTTTCTAATAAGGAGAATTATTAGCACATCACTCCTGTCCTTCCTCTCTATCTCTCTCAGAAATGCTACTTTGAAGTTCTGCTATACTATTTCTAGTGTGACACATAAACATAGTTTACAGCTTGATCTTCAAATCCTTCTTCAAGGCTTTCACATTGAATTTCATGCTTAGTATTTCATATATCATTAAGATCTATCCTTCCTTTGGGCGAGAGAGTAAGACTGGATACCTCCTTCACCACAAAAAAAAAGTCTGAATGCTTCTGTAATGTTTTATTACCTGCTGGATTAGAACCTGTCATCATGGAATTAGTAATACTAACACTTTTCTTCAACTAAGGTGATTAAATCAGTTAGTAGCAAAAGCAGGTTTAATTGTATATCTGTTGACCCCCAAGAGAAAAATGCTAGAGAGATGAATTCTTGTGTGCTCTGTCAGAGGTGTTGCATCTGTAAGACAATTTGCCTGCATTCACAGAACTCAATCCATAAATATTTAAGCAGATAAATATAACATTATTTAAATATAACAAAAACAGGACATTTCTGCAGCTTTACAAACACTTGTAAGTAACTCTTGGCCTTTAAATACCAACATTTAATAGCATTTGTTCATAAATTTATTCAAGCTAACTTAATATCAGGATGAAATCCACTCAGTACACAGTAAAAAACTCAAAGGCAACTTACAGGTTTCATTTCATGATATTCAAAATACCCACTTGCATTTCTACAACTCAAAGAAAGCAATCACACTGACTGTATAAAGATTACTGCAACTTTGCCACACAAGCCTGAGTATATGCCTTGACATTCAAATGTTGATCCCCTCTCAAAAACAGGAAGCAATTAATTCTATTTCTCTTTCAAGAACACACTTGCATCTGCATAATAGGGTTATACGATAGATTTACTTTTTTTTCTGACACAGTGTTAGTGTGCATCCAGACTAGTTTGCATTCAGTGACTCCTCTCAATCCTACATGCTTACTAATTGCAGAGGAAGAAAAGGTTCCGTAATTAGCCTGATGGGAAATAGCAGGAATCTTTAAAATTTCCACTTTACATGCAAATATTTATCATCTCTGTTTTACTACAGGCTCTTCAGCATGCTGTCAGTCTTAACAGACTGCACCAATCCTAGAAGAGTCCATCACCACAAAATTCAGCAGGTTAGCTGAAGGAGGACGAGAGGAGAGAATAAAAAGGATAAAGGAAAAAAAAGTTTTTTACATTTTAAAGAGATATTATAGAGATATTCTGATTTCATACTGTGATGATCTGGTAAAATTTATTCACATTTATAATAATAAGATGTGATTTTCAACATATTTCGATCGCCAGCTCTGTAGTGTCACCTCATCTAGAACACAATTTTTATCTTTCCCAGTTTTCAATTTATGCTAGATTTTCTATTAAAGAAACCAATGTTTAATTGGTCGGTTTCTTCATAAAATGTCCTAAAAACACTTCCTAATTTCCAAAATTCCTAGAAGAGACAATATTTAGGCCTCATGGGAAATAAAAAATAAAGCTATACAATGGCAAGACATATGCAGAATTCCTTTATTCTAAGCATAAGATCTGATCAAAAAAAAGAATCAGGAAATCATCTTTGATGGCAGAGCATTCCCAAAGCTCTACTCCTCCATCTCCCAAACTGACAAGAGAAAAGATAACAAACAAAAGTAAACATTTATTTCTCTGAACAACATTATTGAGCCTTCAAAGTATGTTTGACTTTTTTTCCTTTTAGTTTCCTAGGAGGTGTTTTAGATGAGGTTACTGAAAATGAATTGGGACCTTCATTCCCTTCTTAAGGTAAAAATTGCTCCATCCTTACTTCACCGGGAGACTAGAATAAGTGTACGTTAAATTCTTACAATTTGGCCAAGTGAATACGAAATTTTATGATGTTTAAAGGTTTAATATTGTAAATGCAAGGAAAAAATTTATTTGAGGTCAAAGCAGTCACACAGAGCAACCAAACAAAGCATCCCAAAGGAGCTACAATATTAAATTTATAGCTCAAATACACAAATGCCAAAGCAATCATTCCAATCCGAAAGCTTATTGGCAACTGGCATTTAATTTGGAAAATTTAGTAATTTTTTTATGAGCCTATAGTTGATTTTCTGACAGGATTTTCAAAATTAACAACAGTAAAGATAACATTTAACATACTACAACTGAAATAATCTTAAGAATACTGTCATTGACTTAACAGCATATTGGACTGTCGCCAAGACTGGAAGCTATATTCAATTAATTTATGAACATATGCCTTAATGTGTTTAGAAGAACCAGGGTGCAATTAAATCCATTAAAATTGTTTAGCGGATTGAATCAAATTAACGCTCCTGTGTCTCATGTTCATATCATTGTTTTTTTTTATTTTTGCTTACAAAAAATCTAAAAAAACCTACAAATCTAAAAGCAGACACAAAAAGTCAAATATGTTTCTGTTGAGATGCAAGGAAGAGTATTAACATTGGAGTTGAACACCAGGAATAAATTTGTTCAATCTGCATTTTCTCAATTATAATATATACAGTATTTAACATTCCTGGCTACAGCAACAAGTTAACTATGATAGAATTTACATATATTTTCAAAGGTGCAAGAATGACTAATAATTATATGCATTTATTAAAATCTAGCTCCATTCCAGAAGGAGGAAGCCAATGTTATTTCTAACTTCCGTTCAACCCTAAGCCTACAGTCCACTTCAGCTGACCTGTGACAGGAAAAATGATTAAAATAATTAAGTATAAACCTGTAAAGCCACTGCACACTAGGAAAGCAAAACTGGAAAGACAAACCGCACCATGTGTCCACTCTAACTCAGGAGTGTGCCAGGAGAATGAAACGTAGATAGTTGAAACTCCCTGACAGTTTACTTAGATTTCCAAAGCCCTTTTGACGAGCTCCTTGCAGAAGACTATAAAAGCATGAGGGAAAGTCATGAAGTAGAACCTGGTTAAGAAATGGAGAAGGAATGAGTCGTGCCTTTTAGTAACTTCAAAGGAAGCGAATGTCCCACAATGGAAATGAAACACAGGCTGAGTAGGAAAAAGGCTCACTACCAGAGCAGACAACCATTCTTAGGCAGAGATTGAGCTTACTAAAGTTTCAAAATGAACCCAGCAAGAGAAAGAAAACGGGCAGTCTAATACCAGAGAATTAGTAACCAATGGGAACAGAGGACACTCAGCATTGACAAGAGATCTGTGCTTTATTTCATAGCCACTTCTGTTCACACATTCCCTTAAATGACAGTCGAATTTCTTCCTAAATGAGGAGGAAACACTTGAAACTTCTAACCTTTATTGCTGAAATGTAAATGATAACAAAAGTTAAATGTCTATTATTGAGTTCTAGATTGCATGGAGGCCCCAGCTGTCATCAGGATGGACCTAAAAGCTGTCTTGAGCATGCAGCAGTGCCGAGACCTTGTAGTATTAGTGCTGCTTAAATAGAAAGCATGTCATAAGGAAAAGAAAAAAATAGTTCATTTGTGGGACAGAGCAAGGCAACTCATATGCTTTTTCACAGAAAAAGAGGGCATTAGGCAAGGCAGATGCCAAGCTGTTATTACAGGAAACTGCTGCTTCCCAGTTTCAGCTGAGCCTATCTCACATAGCTCTTCTCAGAACTGCATTAACCTTTTTGTGCTACACAATTTCTGCAGCTGCAGTCATCCTTCTCTGGCTCTCGGGCCTCTTCATTGCCCCCAGCTTACAGTTCCTAGCACCAGTGCACAACTTTGACTGTTGCTCTATTACTTTTTCATATCCACCAATTCAGTTCACAACTTCCTTGCATGTCCTGCATGTCTCAGCAGGCCCTCTCGGTTTCACATTAGCCAAAATGTAATGAGCAAACATCTAGAATATCTTCTAATCACTGTACAAAATCATTATCACTGTAAAAATCATTAATAATCTCTTCTCATCCTGAACACCGTCTTTTGTCCACAGCTTCCGTAGTCAACCTGTTAGACATCTTCCTAACCAACTTCTCACTGTTTTGGCCTTCAGTAATAGTCCCCTATGGAATGCTAAAGTAAATGCTTTGTTTAAATCTATACAGACCAACTCTCCTGCATTACTCCTGCCTAAGAAGTTAACTAGTCTCTCTCTCTCATTAGTCTTCAGAAACTAGCTTGATAAAAACACATTGCCATTTACATCTCTTTCAATTTACTCTCAGTTACCTACCTATTGTTTATAAGAAAAATAGTTCAAAACTCCATAAAGAATTGACTGTCAGGAAATCTGCTGGCCTACAGTCACCTCACGTTTCGTCTTTTTGAATATGGATGTTATGTTTGATATTCATGTTTCACTCTGCACTATACCTAGATTCCTGAGAAACGCAAGCTACATAAATACTGCTTTCCAGCTCTGTAGTCGCTCATCAAGATGCATTTTCAGTAGGTACCTAATCACCCACATGCACAACATGAATGTTAGTGAAAGCTGACGGAAAAGTGTTGCTTTTTGTTCCTAGGGCTAAAAAAGATGCAGCGCTCCGTGTTGAGGAAGGCGTGAACATACTATACGTGTCTCAAATATTAATAAGAATGAATAATTTTTTTCTGCTCTTTGCTTAAATATGCCTTAGAAAATGCAAATTATACAGGTTTCTGACTGTTCCTGCATTCTGTTTTTTTCCCTTACTTCTCAGTTCCCTTTCAAATCATTGTATATTTTCTACTTCCTCTTGCATCCTCCTTAAAGAGCTTATTCATGCAAGTGAAGCTGCACTCTTTTGGCATAAAATGTTTCTATTTATCTGTTTTGCAATTTGACATAAACTGGTGCAGCTCACAGGCTCACTCACATTCAAAATTGCTGTATTGGACCAGCTTTTTCCCAAGACTCTCACTTGGCACACAAAATCCGTGAATTTGGGATTGGTAGTCTCTTATAATCACTGTTTCCATGGATTTTTATTTCCTCTCTAATCTTACAGGCATCCGTATATACTTGACATCCATATGTATTTGAACACGTACAGGGGTCAACAGCAGTCACAATCAATGCTATTGTACTTCAGCTCTTTTTCTGTTCATCAGAGCAGTTCAAATCATTCCAATGAACAGTATCACTCTCATTTTTTTTCTTTTAGAGGAAACAATTTAAACCGTAGCATCACTCACTGCCTATTTCCCTCTTTCTTAAACTATTTTCAAAAACTATCATGATTCTGAATTATTTCTCTAGAGGAATCTCACTAAAGTTCACCTCAGCTGAAATGACTTGGAACATTTTTTCATGCCCTGGCACACCAGTTTCAGCAAGAATCTGGCTGTGTTGTTGCAGTAATACCAACAATAAATTGACTCCTTTTTATTCCTTCAACACAAGTTTGTATTCTCTCACTTCAGTGTCAACATTGTTATCTAGATTTCCTGCAAACAGATCTATCCTCTTTATTGATCTCCGCTGACAAAGATGCCTAATATCTGGTGTATTTCAAACAGCTATATTATTCTATAAAGGCGTCCTCACATTTCATTTCCCAAAATATTTTAACTTTTTGTGAGTCTGATCCTGGACACATTTCATGATTTCTTTTTTTCTGATCTCTGTGGATTGGTCCTTTCCTTTTACACAGCAAATGGCTCTGGTTGCTCCCTCGCATTGTCAGGAACAGCAGAACTACTACACAGATTTGTTTGGTTTTGCTTCCTTTGCCTTATTTTCACTGGCCATACCTTCTTAATTCCACATTAATTAGCCTCTCCATGTAGGTGTTTGCATTTGGAGCCTTTAATGTAGCTACTGGCATCTTCTTGCATTGCACGCACGTACAAATGCTCAGTTGTATCCAATTTCTTTCTTTCACCCTATTGCACTACCAAAATCTCACCTGAAGTTCACCATTGGGTGGGCTGGCCTTGGCTGGCTGCCAGATGCAGACCCCAGTCGTCCTCCTACTACCCTTCCACAACAGGAAAAGGGGAGAAAATAAGATGAAAAAGTTCGTGGGTTGAGATAAGGACAGAGAGATCACTCACAAATTACTGTCACAGGTAAAACAGATTTGACATGGGGAAAATTAACTTATTGCCAACTAAAGAAGAGGAAAATGATGGGAAACAAAGACAAACCTAAAAGCATCTTCCCTCGCCTCCCCTTTCTTCCCAGACTCAGCTTCACTTCCTTGCTCCTGACTCCTCCACCTCCCCTCCTGAGTGACACAGGAGGGATTGGAAATGGGGGTTGCAATCGGTTTGTAACAGCTCATCTCTGCCACTCTTTCCTCCACACTTTTCCCCTGCTCCAGTGTGGGTCTCCCCCACAGGCTGCAGTCTTCCATGAACTGCTCTCCAGCGTGGGTCCTTCCCAGAAGCTGCAGTTCTTTAAGAACTATTCCAACACAGGTCTTCTCCACAGCGTACATTCCTGCAGAAAAGCTGCTCCCCACCTGGCCCCCCTGCAGGCCACAGTTACTGCCAGACAACCTGCTCCTGCATGGGCTCCCCCCCACGGGCTGCAGTCTGTGCCAGGATCCTTTTTCAGTGTGGACTCTCCACGGACCGCAACTTCCTTCAGGCCACATCCACCTGCTCCACCATGGGCCTCTCTGTAGGCTGCATGGGAATCTGCTCCAGCACCTGGAGCACCTCCTAACTTTTCTCCTTCTCTGACCTCGGCATGTACTGGTTGTTTCTCTCACATTTTTTCTCACCCTACGCTCATAGAACTGCTGCACAGTGGCCTTTTTTTCTTTTTCTTTTTTCATTTTTTTAGTTTTTACCCTGTCTTAAATATGTTATCACAGAGATGTCCCCAGCTTTGAAAATTTGCTGGACTTTGGTCAGTGGTGGTTCATCTTGGAGCTGGCTGGAAATGGCTCTATCCAGCATGGAGACAGCCCCTGATCTCTTCCCACAGAATCAACTGCTACATCTGCCACCCCACTACAAAAACTTGGCCATGTGCACTCAATACAACCATTACTTCCCATTATCAAGCTGCTACATAGGGCAACATGTCAGATGTAAACAGCTTGAACTGAAAATGACTCAAGAAGACACTATATTTCAGTATTGCTTGCATATTTTGCCACTTCTTGTGTTACTTTTCATATTTTTCTTACAAGAGAAATGGATAACAAAAAACAAACCTGACCAATTCCTTTACAATTTTTTAAGTATATTCCTCTATTTGCTATCCTATTTCCCAACTATTACTTATCAGCTGCTTAGTGTTTCAAAACTTAATGCATCAATCATCCCTGTTTCTTAATTAGGTACAGGGATGAGACCCTAATTTTCACAGTCATATGAAATCTGTGAGGCCTTACTCATGAAACATCCCACAAGACAACAAAAAACGCTATTAAGCCAGTGTCATCACTTGGGAAAAAATATGCTTCAAGTACCACCATGAAACACATGCAACAGAAACTGTTTTGCAAAATGGAGGCTTTCTCTGTGCCATACAGCCTTCACACAAGTGTTTATCCCTGACCACAAAGGAGAAGAAAATGGAGGAACACATTTATTGCACATCAGGCTCTATCAAAACAGTTGCTCTGACTGCCAGCACTCACTACCTCAGCTGATCTCAGCCATACCCAGAGCCATCAACAACATGAAAAAATAATGTAAGTATGAAAGAAAATGAGGTTCTTAAAGATAAAACCATTTCTCCTCTTTTGCCACAATGTTGAGGCTCATGGCGTTGGTGTCCCCTTTAGATCTCCTGCGCAAACGTCTGCCTCAGGACTGAGCAAACTGTCATACTTGGATGCTAGGTCTTGCTTGGTCCATTACCCAGGGAAAACATGACAACATGATAAGCTCTCAAATACAGACAAAGTACTTCAGCGTTTCAGGCTCTGAAGAGGCCTTGTATCTTTCCTTATCCCAGGACAGTTTCTTATCATAGCATTATATTCCTTGCCAAATCTCCACTTCTCAAACTTCTTAGCACGGGCTTAGCGTTCATGCCCGGCCAGTTTCAGTCTTTTCAGTCTATCTCCAGTCTCATTTGCCTTATAAGATCATTCAGTTCACCTCTTCTATTCCCTTTTCTCTTTACCCATTCATCCTTTTTTTTTTTTTTCCCCTCCCCCCGCTGGTTCCTCCTTCCTACAATTTTTTCCCACCACATGGGCCCTAGGTTATCAGTGCTTCTGTCTAGTCCCTGCCCCTCTTCCATGGGTGTTTACACACTCATTGCTCAGTCAAGACTGCTTGTCCTTCACTCAAAGTCTTTTAACCAGGCGCACCCACAGGTCAGCTTTATTAGCACTGGAGGAAAAAAAAGTGAGATTTCCACCAGATTTTGAAAGGTCATCTGAGGAAACAAGCACAATTAAAAAGAACTGACAAACAGAGCCACACACATAATATAATTTGGGTATATTAAAAAAAATTCTTACCAAAAAGCATAAAAGTACTATCCTTTTTCTAGTAAAAGCTCTCCAGAATTAAAAAATAAAAAATAAAAATCAACAAGGGAACAACCAACCAAAAGAGAAAACATCAACTCAAACAATTAATGCTTCAGCAAAAGCTCAATAGTTTTTAAAAGTGGCAATTATGTCAATATTTTATCCTAAGCAATATAACCAATCTTCTAATAAAACACATATAAATGTCAGTAGTGATTATACAGCATCCACAAGCTGTGTTACTGCATGAGAACTTCACCGTGAAATGTATTAGAAAATGAGCAGTAAGGAAATGGTGACATGAATCTTTTCTGCTTCCAAAGCACAAAACCCAATAAGCTGCCTAAGAGACTAAGCTACATTCCTAATTAGATAACATAATTACCTGAAGAATATAACAGCATTATTTATTTAACTTCAAAGGTGTATTTGTAAAGCCATAAGTAAGAGCCTTATTTTTAAAGTATAACCAAACCTGTCATTTCAAGGACTTTCAGAAAAAGGGTTTTATATATATATATATTTGGATTGTGCATAGATCTGAAATTGAAGGATATTTAATATTTGGTGTTTTCATCTTATCCCCAATTTATTTAGCAAGTGTTACTCCATCATGATTTAATTTGGACAAGAAAACTGCATGGCTGCTCAAGCAGTAAATTTAAAGTGTAAATGGATTCTTGGCTGCTGATGGCCCAGTTTCTGCTTCTGTTTCCATAGAAACACATGTAGGAGTGGCAAGAAGACATAACTTAAAATATGAACTTAAGGGTTTACTTTCCCCCTCTTCCTCCCTCTCATTCTAACCTTCATCTCCAAGGAAATGAGATGTAGTTTAAAATCCTCCCTCCTCCTGCTTCTTTCTCATCACTTGATTTTACTCATATAAGCATACAAAGCAAAAACCACACTGGACAGTATTTCCTCTGTTAAACTACAAATCCTTAGCTGTGAAAAGTGATTACTTGAGCAGGAGGAGGAATGCCACCCTCTCACACAAATGCATTTGGTACCATGTCAGAAACTGCCCCTGTCCAGTGAAATTCTTCCGATCTCTTACTGATGAGTGGAGGTGTATAAATAGATAGTGGGAAAATCATTATTAAAATGAGATATACAACACTAAGACCTGTTCAGGACGAAATGCTGCAAAGCCTCTGTTGAGGTATTTAATATAGCTACGTTAGCCAGTTAGGCTAATAATTCCCTACTTTATATTAAAGTTCCCTCTCACAAAACCTTCAACCTTCAGATTCAATTCATGAACATCTGTGATGAGACCCTAGCACATTTCCTATAATAATATGTTCTATAACAAAATATCACTTCATGAACACAAAAACGTACTGAGTTTGGTCATTAGAAATGGCTAAGCTCTCAGACATGACTAAGCAATTCTTTAAAGCAGTTTCTGGGACAAATGGGACCTCAACTTGCTGATCTCTTCTCTCTGGTGACAGTGATAGGACCCAAGGGAATGGAATGGAGCAACACCAGGGGAGGGGCAGTTTGGGTGTTAGGAAAAGGGTATTCACCAAGAGGGTGGCTGGGCGCTGGAACAGACTCCCCAGGGCAGCGGTCACAGCATCGAGCTGCCAGAGTTCAAGAAGCATTTGGACAATGCTCTCAGACATAAGGTATGGTCCTGTGCAGAGCCAGGAGCTGGACTCAATAATCCTTGTGGATCCCTTCCAGCTCAGCATATTGTATGATTCTATGGTTCTATAAACTAATACTTTGTATTAAGTAACAGGCAAGGATCATAAAGGATTCAGAAACAGTTAAGTGTCTCAGTCTCTCTCCTGGGTATATTTAACTGCAACTAAGACCACTGCAGACACTCTCAGACTGCATTGGGCAGTTTTTCATCTCTGAAGCTTTTCAAGTATCTGCAGTAATAAGCCTCACATTAAAAATAAACAAAAATCCAAAACAGGCTAGATAGAAAAATGAAGGAAAAACCAGAAGTATGCAACCAGAAGTATCCAGTCATCATCCTCTGCAGGATTATTTCCTGCTCATCAAACCCAGACATTCATTTTCCTTTCCTTTCCATAAAATTCTAACACAGTAACCTACTAAAATATAAAATTCATGAGGGTTTGTAAACTTGTCTTCTCGAAGCAGTGGAACTAGTCACAGTACATGTACCCCTCATTGCTTTTTCTCTCTAGCAGATGTCAGAAGTCTGAGTGAGTTTTTTTCCAGAGAACGGGTGTAAATAAAAATCTTAGTTTTTCCTGTTTCAATTTACATACCAGGGAAACACCCTATGGACTGGTGGTATTCTGTGGTTGGCAACAAGGGCAGGATCTTGCTTCAGCTAGCATCAGAAATAAAGTAATCACCAAGGGGACATGATTTCTGATACTAATTAAGTTTGGTTTCTGAAACATATACGCCCTATAATCATTAAGACCGCTACTACCTGTTAAAGACAATCTGAAAAATTAAATAAAGAAATTTCTAGCAAACTTCTGTGCAAAGGAAAGTGTATGTGATGAGTCACGGAAAATATGTGAGAAGCAGAAAAATGCCTGGAAGAAGCCTAAAGAGGTCTTGCAATCCCCCTCCTTTTGCAGTAGGACCAATTCTACCTAAATCTCTAACAATGGAGAACATAACATTTCTGCTAGCAGAATGTGCTAATGTCTTAAGTATCTTTGAATTGTAAAATAATTTACTCCATACAATAAAAAAACCAAAACCATTTCAGAAAGTTGCAAGTCTCTTCAGTATTTTCCCTTCTCATCAGATATTATTATATATAAAAGTTTTTATGTTAGGACACGTAAGTCTGAGGGCCGGAATAAAAAATATTTTTCAAGTCTGTCTGATTCCCTCCTCAGACATTCTCCATGAAATCAACCCCTGAAAGCCTGGCTGCTCGAAGGTGACTGGAAATGCAGTGCTTTCAGAGTAGTGCGTGGCTTTGATAGGGAGAAACTAGGTAATGCCATCACCAGACCACAACTTCCATCTCAAGAAAAAAAATGACAAGGTTAATTTTCTCTCTGATTTAAGCTCATTACCATTCTACCATCAGTACATACTGAGAACAATACAAAGATCTTTTACATGTTTGAAGATGGCAATCCTGTTTCTCTTCTCTCTTCTAAGCAAAACCCAACTATTTCAGATTTCTCTATGGTTTCTAATCATTGTTCATTGTCACCTCTGATCTTTCTTTAAATGACCCACATTTTGGTTGAAGTGTCATGTCCCTACTACGCTTCTTTCTCCACGGAGGAATTATTACGCTTATTTTGCTAAACAGAGTGCTTGCTATACCTGTCTGCCCATTAATAAAAGACAGAAAAAAAAACTTAGCTGTATTTCTCACAACAACATGTATTTTTTGATTTATACAATCATTATATAATAAAACAGACAGTCTGCTTTGTTAAGATTAGAACTTCTAACTACATTTGCCTGAAAATTCTAACACACCTAGATCTTATGCATATGTCTAAGGGCAAAGACGTATTTAGAGATCGCCTTTAGACAGTTATTTTTATTTATACAGTGCCTCTGGTACTTCACAACAAAAGTAAATAAGACATCAAATCCTATGAGGATATGAGAGAATAATTATGCATCAGAATACAAGGAAACTAATTAAGCAGCAAGCATCCTGCAGAAGAGAGGAAGAAAAAAAAACACAAAACAAACAGATAAAACAAAACAAACAAAAAGCAACCAAACAAAATGAACCAACCACCAATCCTACCGTTTCCAGGCTACTGAGATTTTTCCATATTTGTACAACACAAATTAGACAAACTGTTCTTTGGAAAAAATCTTTGAGATGCTATTGTACATGATACAGCTCAAGGTAGCAAAACCTGATTATTCAAAATAGGAGTCACTTTCTAAAATATTTGCTAATTTCCAGGTGCTACTTATTAGTTTTGCTGGTGTTCAGTAGCAAGATGACTATGACAAATACTGTTTCCTACACCATTACTCTTAAACAAAAGAGAAATATAAAAACACCCTACCTTTCAGCTGAATATATTAGCGAAGGCTTTGCTACATATACTTACAAGCACAGAAATTTTTCTGTTGGCATCTCTAAGATTCAGGATACTAGAATGGAAGATTGTTGGGTTTTGAAGTAAGAAAACATTTTGTTCGACTCATATATAATAGAGGGAGAAATGTTCTCTGAATAAAAAGTCACTCTCAATCTGGGATCTATAACTGAAGTATTTCAAACTTCACCACTCAGCAATTTGCCAATCCAGAGGTCCAAACAATAAATAAAACATAAAATATATTACAAGAAAATACAGTAGTAGAATATAATGCATCTGGCTTATACATTTATTGAACTGATTTCCTCTGGTTTTTAAAGTGGCTCTTACATCAAACTATGTTAAATACCTGAAATTAGTAACTGAAAGGGGAGCCATAGGTTATCGGATGAAAAGGTAATATAAAAATCTATATAACAGAACTCCAAATCTTGCAAAGAAATTATTTATGTTTAATACTATACCAAGTATTTAAGAAAACCTAACAAGAGTTTATTTTTATTTTTTGCTGTACCTAAGTGTGCAAACAGTTTCTCCCTGCCCTAAGCTCCATTTTTGATGCTAAAAATACATCAGCGGATATAATAAAATGACAATTATAATTTTGGTGCTATTATACAAAGGTTATGACTCATTCATTAAAATATCTAAATTAGCAAGCCCACTGCTAGTTAAAATGGAAGACGTTAATACAGGCAAAGGATCAACATTTTATACCTTACGAACAAATCTTAGTGTAGAATGATGCATTAATGCTTCATATAAAGCAAATATGCTCTGAAAAATGTAGCAATATCTGAAAGATACTCTAATAAGTTAGATTACCTCTCAAGTGTATTCAAAATACCCCTGATTGTGCCACATTTGCAGAAAAAAGCCAGCATTCGTGCTTAGCTAAATTCTGTATAAATCATATTTTCTCCTGTCCACTGGGATGGACCAATCAGCTTTAACAGTGAAATCCCTGTTTCTCTTTCATCTTAAAACTTGGAGGAAGTGATGTCTACTGCCACTTTCCCTTCTGAAAACAGACAAAGAAGTACAAGGACTGATACATCGTTGGAGAGGTTTGCATGCTTTTAAAGATCAGTAATTCAGCTACAAACCATTTCTTTATTTTAAACAGGTGTCTGAACATTGTCCACACGTGGGCAGGGTTTGAAACAATTCTTTTGCTCATTTATTTATAATCTTGATGGTATGAAAATACAGACTGCATCATGTGACGTCTTCAGATTTCACTCTTTATTCTTGCACTTCTAAGTTTTTTCTTCCTTCCTCCTTTTCCCACAAAAGCATTACAAGTTCAGAGAAGGCTTTCCTGCCCATATGCTCTATTTCACAATCTATTACTTGCTCAGAAGAGGCAGAAACATTAGTTTCTCTTAAAACGTACTGAAACAGTAGCACAGAGTGAACCAGACAACTTACTGTTAAGCAGCACTTTCACTAGAACTTTCACTACTCTCAAATTTCCCATTTAGCTTTGCATGTATTTTTATTATGGAATTTATAGCACCAGTGCTGTGTCAGCGGTCCTTTCGGCAAGACAGTAAATTCTGACAAGAGGAGCCTTTCTGCTGGCATCAGAGTATCATGTCTTTGAAGAAGCATCATAAACAAGCTAAGCAAACAAAAGCTGCCTTAGATCAGCAAAACTGCCATGCCACCAATTTTACCATTGTACCAATGTCAAACAAGTGGGAAATTTTTTCCCATCAAGTTGAAGTGACCACATCACAAGAATGTTGCAGCATAGCTGAGAAAATTACTGAAGTTGTTTTGTGATTTACACGTTCAACACCATAATGAGGATAATCTCCCAAACAGCATCAGGAGTTTTCCGTTTCAATCAAGGACTAGTGCTAGCATTTCTGTACTAACAAACAAGACTATAGTCTATGAAATGGTGAAATTTTTACAAATATTTTGGGCACACGTAACCAGAATCTGGGCTTCTAATGTGATCAATCCAAACCTCAACCATATTTCAACGCTTTTTTTTTTTTTTTTTACAGAAACAAGTGGTTTTTTTTAAGACTACTACAGAAATTCAGAGAGTGGCGGGCAATGGCTCAGTGTCTGAATGGAGACCAGTGACAAGTGGTGTTCCTCAGGGATCAGTACTGGGACCAGTGCTGTTTAACATCTTTGTTGGTGACATGGACAGTGGGATCGAGTGCACCCTCAGCAAGTTTGCAGATGATGCCAAGCTGTGTGGTGCAGTCGACACGCCAGAGGGAAGGGATGCCATCCAGAGGGACCTGGACAGGCTTGAGAGGTGGGCCCATGCCAACCTCATGAAGTTCAACAAAGCCAAGTGCAAGGTCCTGCACCTGGGTCTGGGCAATCCCAAGTACACATACAGGCTGGGCGGAGAATGGCTTGAGAGTAGCCCTGAGGAGAGGGACTTGGGGGTGTGTGTTGA
>WBMW01000442.1:1007757-1181861 GCA_013396635.1 Penelope pileata
GGGGGGTTGGAACAAGATGATCTCTAAGGTCCCTTCCAACCTGAACCATTCTATGATTCTATGATTCTATGAAATTGCTGTACTAAAGCCAAGAAATGCAACCCTATACAGCTTTTTTTATTGCTATCCAGAAACAGGATCATCCATTAACAGATGTGTCCCATACAATATAATTGCAAGAAATGTGAAATACTATTACATTCCTCATGAAAAGCTCAAGAAAAAAAGGTTAAAATGTAGAGTGATATTAAATGTCATTCTCAGGATTTAAGTAAATGTCTATGAAATATTTTCCTATGAACAATTATTCTGGAAACACCCTCTTTTTCTTCTGTGTCTGTGGGGTGGGGGGAAGAGGGGGCAAGGGGCACTGATGTATTTAGACTCATGAATTCAGTTCCTGAGAAAAAAATCTCTGTTCCTGTGAAATGGTCAGCCTCCTTGGTAAAAGCAGAAGTAGAACTCTTAACTTCAAAATCAAGGATACAATAGTACCGAGAAGACACATAAAATTAGACAGCTTAGTGGTCAAGTTCCAAGAAATGCGTTAAGAGAAGCAAGTGTTTTGCTGTCAAACTTAAATTTTGGGAATTCCAAGAGCTTGACACAGGAGGAAATCTTTTATTTTTCTTCCTAGTTCAGGAGCCTGTTTTAAAAAGGATTTGTACATTTTCTGGCTCCATGCCTGTCTGTTTTCTATCAATATATCTACTACCCTCAGTCCAATAGATACCGTCCAAAGACGGAATAAGCCTGATTTCTTTCACGTGGTAAAGGAAATTTGTCGCAGATGCCTCAATTTCCTCCATCCTCCTAGTTCCACATAATCAAATATCCCACTGCAGGACCCACATACATGTTGTTTTCTCCAAATACTTGGTAAAATATTAGAAAATCAAAGATCACAAGAAACACCTGTCTCATGGAACAGTGAAAACAAACCAAACAAAGGAGTAAAATTCAAGCCTGCCTCTGGCTTTTGAAAGTAAAGGCTGTCAAATTCAGATTCTGAAAAAGAATTTTCCTTTTGTTCTCACTACAGAAAAATACATGACTCAAAAACTGTAAGGAAACAAACCTCCACACCTTGAATACACTGATTAAATGAGCAATGCCCTTACACTCCAAGTAGAGACCAGTATCCTGATACTCTTTTTGCTTCTATGTAAGGTGATGCATGAATTCTAAATATGCTATTTGAGTAGCATACAAAAAAAACAACACTAAATTATACGGTGTATGCATGAAATTACATTTATAATACTTATCTGCACCCAGACAAACATACCATGAATACTTTGCTGTCTTTCCTGAACAGTACAGCTCTTGCTTCAATTTTTGTTTCCTTAAAAAGGAAAGGCCATTCTTACCATCTAGTTAAAAAGATGCTTCTAAGCCAAGAGTAAAATAAAATTTACCCAAACCAAAATCATTTGATAGTCTTTATAGCATATCTAGACCACGCATGAATCTAGACAGTCTGTTGAGATACCTTTAAATCAGAATATAAAACAGGTATCAAGACGATCACCTAACAATGCAGCGTAGGTAAGAGTGGAGGCTGTCTGAGTTATTGTTTCATGTTCAATATAGAGGTTTTTGCATTTACTAGTCCAAATGAATACTATTCCACATTCAACGTGGAAACAAAGCTTTTGTAAAGAATGACAAAATAAACATTCAGTATGCCTCCACATCTAAAATACTCCTTGCATAAACAGTGTAACACTTTCCCTGCAAATGACACAGTGCAAGTAAAGTCACAGTCATTTAGACCAGTATCTAATCTGGGCAATCTCATCTAATTCAATTACTCAGTTACATATAACTATGGAAAGGTTTCTCATTTCAAAAAGTCATTTTGCTCCAGTAGCTCTTAGTAAGAAGCACAATACTACTAAAATTGGTATTAACATGTAGTAGGTTATTTCAACTTTCTATCACCGCTTTCTACCATCAGAAGTCCCACTCACCTACTGCTGGCCTGTACTAGACAGGATTGGGAATGTAACCACAACTTTACAGAATCTACATGGAAGTTTAAGAAGTGGATAAGAAGGAATAAAATCAGTGAGAAGTCCGTTCTTCAAATACAAGAGAGCAGGACTGTTAGTGAATGCCTTTAATGGTCCTATATAATTTGGTTCAGGCACAGTGGTACCAAAGCCTACCAGCTTTTAAGACTTCCCTTTCAGCAGATTTGAGAAAGATATGTAGCAAACAGAAGTCATCCCCTACACATGCCCACATCCATTATCTCTATTGCATACCAGACTTTTAAAATGAAAACAAAGTGCTTGAAAAGAGATTGCAATGGTTTCACTTCTGAGCGAGAGAACGTATTTTTTTCAATTTATCTAGTTAATAATCTGCATAGCACGACTGTAATATACAAATATACTATAATATTTTTGCTTATACAATGATTTTTACTGAATGATTTTTTATTTGCTTGCTTTTGCTTGTTTGCTTTTCTTTACTTTTTTATTTTAAATTCAGCTTTAAGTTAGGTATTTGTATATTAATTTACTATTAATTTATTCATTTATGTTCAATAATATAATAAAAGTTCACCATTGCTGCATGGACATTTATTTAGAGAAGATTTGAAAAATACTTAATGTAGGAGTAAAGGAAGAAAAAATTCTGTTGCTATACCTAAAATATGCGCAGTCTATAACCACCTCCACTAGGCATCTTCCTCCTCCTCCAAACTGCTAATATTCCAAGTGTCTCCCGATTTTGGTGAGCTGTACATTCAAATCTCCAGCAAAGTTTAATGTGCAGGTGCATAGAGCCAGTTCTTTTCATCCCTAGCTACATAGCTATCAATGATTTATTTCAGTCACTATTTGTATCTCCTCACATTCAATGTGTTTAAAGCTACTATAAAATGATGATAGGAATTGCTTAAGAATCAAGAAAACTTACTAAACTCATGAAAGTCTTTAACGTACATATAGTTAGTTTAGAACAGCAGCTGAAGCCATAGTTTTAAACACCATGATCTCAATAAAGCACTAAAAAATACATCATTCAATAGAATACAGAAAAGCACAACAACCGCCTTTTAAAGTGTAAAATAGTAACTTGAGCACCAATTGTCATCAGTATCAGAATGCTTAAAAGCCAATTACGTCCTGTAAATGGTAATGGGAATAAACTGAGAAGACAATTAAATAGACTCAGATTTTCATTCCTTGAACATGATTAGCTTCTACCAGCTGTCTCAAAAACCATGTACATTCTCTCTTGATAACTTGACATCCTGAAGATAGAGATGCTGGCATACCATAAGTGAAAAGAAAAATGCCTTCCTACAGCACTATGCTAGGAGCATATAAACCTGACAACTTCCACTGCCTATAAAATCTGTTGCTTTGTCTGATAATGCATGTATGCATGTATATATGAATATATATATGCATATGTATATATGAGTGTATCTATATAAATATATACATATATGCAAAAATAAGTCAGTCTACATATAAACCCATTTGCATTCTATAAAAAAATCTCTGGGCATGGAAGCACAGAACAAATGCATTTCAAAGCTTGGTATACTACAACGAGGGAGAAAAAAATTAAATGTTCTTCCCACCAGGTAGTGAATTAAATGCAAGAATTACAATACCATTCTAATGTTAAAAATAGAATTCAGAAGACTTTCCTTACCGCCAAACAAGCCAGCGAAAACAAATGAGCTACCCCCAAATCCCAGCATGTGACACATAAGATTTAACATTATATGATCTTTTTTTGGTGCAAAGAAACCTAAAAAACTTAACATTTTTTTTTCTTCTGGAAATAGAAACTCTTTTGTCACCGGGGTTTTGAATGTGATATATTTTGAAGGGCTGTTATTCCTTAAATAAAGACAATCTGAAATAATGTCAAAATCAGAGGCTAACAACTATGGAAATCACAAGTTAAAACTGTTTTTACATTTGTAATTTTCTAAGGGTGACACTTCTCATGTCTGCTTCTTTCAGTTTCCCAGAAGATTAGCATAAGGTCAGTGTCAATACCCAGTAAAAGAATTTGATTCACACTGAAGGTGGGAAGTTACTCTTTATGTTATATATTGGATGTAGATAGAGAAAGTCACATCAAATCCCGAAGTTAAAGAATGTGTTTTTAGGCCAGTATATGTCATTTAAAGAAGTCAACATCTTGAAGAATAGATCTCATTCAAGGCATACATGGCAGATCACAGTAATATTTATAGAAACACATTACAAATGAGACTTAACCACCTACTTAGTTATGTTCTTAATATTTGTATGCAGTTAACCGCAGTCTTTGTACTCTTTTGAATGCAACAATCTTGTTTTTATATGCTTACCCACTATAAATTCATAATCATAAAGATGTTACAGTCAGGGTTGATATTAGGAGAACAAGAACGATGCAGGAAAGAAAAAAGTATTAGATTTGTACACCTTTATATGGAATGGCAATTAGGGTCACATAAAATGCTGAAATACTCTGTATAGGTTTGAGTCAACGCCATAATGATAGATTTGGTATTCTGGAAAGCCCATGCCATCTCTCTGAAACTGACATAAAAAGCTTACCAATAACTGATGTAACCAACTGTTTTGTTACATAAATTAACTGAATAAGTAGAAGCATGATGCTGTGATCTGCAAAAATAACAAGGTACTCCAATTTGGGGTCACAAAAATGAAGGCACTCAAAAAAGTGAAGGTAAGTCAATGCTTCTCTATAGACCGTGGTCTGCTTACTTGAACTAAAATGAGTTAGCAAGATTTGTAAGAATTGCCATTACGTGTCAAACCAACAGTTTATTTCACTTAGCTTAGCTCACTTAGTATCCAGTAAGTAACTCACACGTTAAAGAATCTCACGTCAAAGAATCCCAGAGCCAGCACACACACACACAGGTCTTCTCCATGTGCACACCGCCAGTGCTCTGAGTCTGAAATTGCATTTAAACCAGCTCTTAAGACTCACCAGCGGACCTGTCTCCCTCTATCTCTTCCATCTGGTTTGAAATTCTGATCACTGCAGTGATCTGAGGCCTTGTACAATATGACTATGTGGATTTAAAGCAACGACAACAAAAAATCCACATCATCACTACCAGCAAAAAATCTGCAGCCTGCACAGCGTTAGTTTTGATGCAGAGCAATAGGGACTCAATCATATTATTTCCAGAGCCAGTGTACCTCATATGTGCTGTCCTGCCACACATTCACTTAAGCCCGTTATTTACAACACGGCTCCAACCTGTGCTACCCAAACACGATGCACCTAGTGACCTTTTGTAGCCTTGGGCAAAGGATGTCCAGAAGAAAAGAAACAAAGTCTCTTGATTTCAATCCTTTTACTTAAGCCATTTGAGAACATGCAGCGACTGAAGTTCACTGAGGGTCAAATCCCTCGGAATATTAAAATCAGAAAGACAAATCAGGACTAGTTTGAGATCCTGAACTGAACTGGAAGATTCTGCTTTCCTTAGGTGCTGTGAACAAGGCCAACGCTAGACAGATGCATGAGACTTCTTGTAAGCGCAAATACCAGCACCGAGCTGACATTTCAGCTACTTATTCTGTAAGTGGTCTGAAGATACATACAATCAGAGAGATGAAAAATTGTTTTGCCAAGCAAGGCCAAAAACAGCAGCAAAAAGGCAACTGAGCAATTGTATATTACTTCTCCATTTTTTTTTCTGCTTTTGGAGGACAATGACACAACGTTGATGTTCTGCCAAAGGCACACATAATGGAAAATATTACACCTTTACTAGTTTCACTGCATGTTGCTATCTGTGTAAGCACAGAAGTCACTTTGAAATGCCATCACGCTCCTGTGAAAAAATATTACCTTCTGAGAGGAAAAATCTCACAACAAAACAAAACAAAGAACAATTTTTCTGTCGAAGTTCCTTGAAAAGTCAAAGGTCTGAAAACTATTGTGGACTGCAACACATGGTTCGACTTGTGAAACTTAAAATATACTAATTAAAAGACAACAAAATTCTGAGTTAAGAGAGAATTCCTCCAATCAGTCAGTAGCGCTCTGCATTTGTTTTCTGGAGAAACAAATGAGTATTTTGTTTGTTTTTAAGTCAGAAGAAACATAGCCCCAGGGTTAAAATTTTTGTAACAGCCCTGGCCAGGTGTGAAATACCTACACTCTGAGAGTACAGAAGTACTTGTGCCTACCTACTGAGGCCATCAACACTAAATTCTCATGGTACCTTCCCATTAGTGCCACGGACTGCCTAAGCAGCGTCCTTCAGTGGAAGCAGTTAGCTTCAGCTAACTCTTCAGCTTTCTTTAGCTTCCTCTTAAAAAATACTGGATCACTTCCCTGCAAAGCTGTGGGGTGGGACCACTTCAAATTTCCATCAGACTTGAGCTTTCTTCCCGCATTACAACTGTTGTTACACAGCCTCTTACTACAATTGCTTGGAGACATCTTTACTGAGAAAAGAGACTGAATTGCTTCTTCCATGGAACTGAAAAGAAAGAGATAGGCACACCTCTAAACCTTCCTTAGCTCTCTTAAAGACCCTGGTCTATCCTGACAGCAATTATTGTCTTCCAAAAATTATTCCAGGACAAAAACTGATTTGATTTGGCAGGGGAATCACATTCCAGGATTAATTAATTTGACAACTGATATACATAGGTTGCTCTGAAAGTAATACCTCCTATTTATTTCCATGGAAACTACAACAGATACAAAGAGCGCAATAGCACTATTTGATAGAGCAAATTTTCAGCTACAAAACATCATCTTTCAACATAGTCACCACCATTAGCTATACATTTTCACCAGCCATGAACAAGAGCCTGCATGTAGTGCTTGTAAAAATCTGCATGGTCATCCAGAACGTGGCTTGTCTTTCATGTCACTGTCACCACTGCTGAAATGCACCACCCTTCACCTCACTGTGCTTACACCCACTGTTTGGTCTCCAGAAATGTTCAGCAAGCATCAGTGAATGTCAGTGGGTGCCATTTTTTCTTCATGGAGGAATTCAATTCCACACCTTTCCTTCATGCACACTTCCCTGTCAGACACCATTTTGCAGACTGCCCCTCTGCTGCCATCTGTCAAGTGGCAACAAAACGGAACAGAATATTGCCTTCTACTGCCATACCACCAACACCCACCTCTGACATTGTAAACCAACAAAATAAAATAGGAGGCATTACTTTGGAGCAGTCCTCATGAATAGATAATCATCAATTCCAGAGGTTTAATGACTAAAAATAACTAACTTGTTGCATGATGACAAAGAGAACTAGGGAGATTTTTTTACATTATAGCTGTCCTCACACAAATTATTCTATTTCAGTCATCATCAGTAAACTAATCTGGGAAACAGCTGGAGCATCTGGGTTGTCACTACAGGAAGGGAAAAATTACAACAAAAAATGCACAGAACAAGCAAGAGAAGTATCATCTAAGATAATTACATCTGTGAAAGACAACAAATGCTGGACAACCTACTGGAAACGTAACTGAGCAAAGCAAAAAGAGCTCAGGGACCAGGGAGGGACAAAGCTGGGAAAAAGCCAGCACACTCCGCTCCTCCAAGGGCAGGAACACTTGGAGGACCCCAGTTCTCTCCTCACACTTGTGTATCTAGTGTGAGGACATGGCAGACACACCACTGCATGGTTCAGTCCTTGTTTTTCCCTTCTTGCTTTAACAAAGCTTAGCAGCAGCTCCTTGTATGAAAAAGAAGCAATGGCCTGCCATACTTCACAACTTCTAGGCAATGCCATCAGCAGATTAGGCCCTGCAATGTTAACCCTCCCTGAACGTTTTTAGCTTCTTCCTCATAGCGCTCTCAGAAAACCCACCACACATATTTTAAGCATACACATCCTGGAAAAAATGGGGTATATCAAAGTGACATCCACATGCTGGCAGACTGAATAAAGAATTATTCTGGATAGCAGGAATGGCTCAAGAGGAGAGTGCATCTAATACCCCACGCCTTCCCTCCACGTACAGGGCTCGGTTTGAGCACTGTGGAGGTGTGAGCCTTAGGTCTTGGCACAGAAACCAGCCAGAGAGTATTCTTCAAGATGAGCAAGACTTTCACTTTAATCCAATTTAGAATATGACTTCAGTCATATACAGAATGTCCCTATTGCTCACTGCCCTCATCCCAGTGGCTCTTAATACTAAAGCCATTAAAACAGAATAGACATGGGATTGCACGCATTCTTACATTCAAATCTAAAACTTTCTGGATAAGACTGTGGTCTTTTTTGGAAAGAAAAAATATAATGATGCAGTTTTGCACTCAAGGTTATCAAAATAAAATCAAATTCTGAGGTAACCCAAGCAGAACCTGATGAGGGTGAGGAATGTCCCTGACTTCTCAGACTGCAAGGTCTGGCAATCACATTAATTCCTAGGAGTATATGGCTGTTTGGAGGTGGAATCTGATCCCTGGGAGACTCAGACATCCACAGATCTGATGGCAGCTGGATGAGGTTTGAAGCACATAACTGAACAGGAGTCACTAATGTGAGCACTGGGTAAAATACAGGCATCCGAGTTATTTCCAGCCATAGTCCATGACACTGAAGGCTGTGGTTCAAAGATCCCTACTGCTGAGGTGCATTGGCAGACCCACAGCAGGACTGTGACCAGGATCACTGAGGACACATGGTTGCCCACTCATACAGGACATGATCTGATGTTTTGTCAGCTTGATGCCTCTCTGTGAACTCCGTGCCAGCTAAGCCAGCACATGTACTGCCAGTACAAGTTAGGTTATCAAAGAATGCCTGAAAAGAATTGAGCTGCAGTGGCAAGTTTGTGCTGGATCGATGCTTTGTGTCACCTGGCTGTGGCACTTTTGACTTGGTACTGGGAACTCTGAATATTGATTATTTATCTACTGTACCGGGACTAAGAAAGAAAGGAAAGTTTATTCAAAAGTTTAAATCCGTTGGTAGAAGAGTCTTGATGTCCCTTTTAAAAGGACATATCTGCTTTATAAAACTAGCTTAACACAGGAGTTACAGGTTAAATTAGGCAGAGGTAAACTGCACAGAATTTCAAAAAATTAGCTGAAGGAAGCTAGAACTTGCATTGTGTTTTTGAGCATGGAACTTTAATTCAGCCCAATCCGAATCTGAAAATTACAGGTGTGCAAGCCTCAGGGATACATTTATTTGGGAACCACGCAGAATTTGAAATAATTACAGTCCATGGCATCTGTAGTTATCTATCAATCACAATTAAAATCTAACATTATTCCCAGTTAGTATCTTTTACATATGGAACAGAATTACATTGTTTGACACTTCTAGCTGTTTCATCTGATCTTCCCCAGATCTGCCTCACATTCTTTTTTCTTACGCATTTTCAAGTCTAACAAAAATTATTCGATAGCTATGAAGAAAAAATTCAGTTGAATCAGACTTCTCTAATAAGGACATGGAGTCCTTTTGAATAAATTGTCAGTAATATGATACAACTAAAATGATCATCAGCATTATAAACCAGCAGATCAAAATTAAACTTTTGGATATTTAAAAATACTACCCCTTGATCAGATTAGTGGAACCAAAAGAAAATCAAACCTCATCCAAATTATATTGATCTGAATTTACTCCTAAAAATTATGGAGAATGTTAAGTAAATAAGCAAGAGAAGCAGAAGCAAAAGAGTGTGGACAGGGCTTAGTAACACAGCCTGTCTCAATCAGCTCCTGGACTGTATTCGGTTTGAGAGAAAAGTAAAAAAGATAAATAATGCTTATCAACATGGAAAAAGCAAATGTCATATATCAGGCATAGCTCACACAAACATATTTTTACATAGCATTTGATGCATGATGATTTCCAACAACTACTTTGCACTATGACAAGTTCAAATTATGAAATTGATACGGTATCTTCAGTCTCTTAGCAGTCAAGACGGCCCAGCTCAGTGTTTGTGAGAGGTTTTGAAAAGGCACATGGCAATGCCTTGGACATCCTCACTAAGTCAGTTTACAATATTTTGGGGTGGAGTGGTAGGGTAGGGAGGTGACAACATTGTTCTGGTCACATTCATATAATGCCAAGTTGAAACACAAAGAGAAATGTGTAAAATTCACAGAAATGTGAAGAAAGTAAACCTTATAAAAGCTAAGATACTGGATCCCAGGTAACACACTACACAAATAAATAACGAATAAAACCCAGTTGTTCATTAATATAAACTTATTTTAGAGCTTTCATAACCAAATAAAGGACTTCAAATTGAGTTCTTTAGCTATGTTAGGCTACCAACATTTTTCCAATGCCTTGGAGTAGCTTGTCTTTCACTTCAGGCTACAATTACATTTTGGTCAAAGATACCATGCTCAGTACACTCCAATCCTCTCATAAATTCTTTGATGCTTATGGGCCTCCAATGACCTTATTTAAGCAGTTTCCATCCCAAATGTTGTTCACTGAGAGATTAAAAATATCTAGATGTATTTTGACAAAGTAAATTTTTCAAAACACATAAACAACATTAAACTTCTTGATGCTCGCCTCCCCAGATGTGCATATACAAAAATGTAGGTTTTATGAAGAAGCTTCTGTTTTATCTCACAAAAAGAGAAGTTGTACAAGAGGTAAAAAGCAGGCTAACTACAGTAAACCATTACCACAACACATACCATTAGTACTACTTGTTCATATGGTTCATCTAAAAAATGGTTATTCAACTACTAAGTCCTGCTAATGACCACGTGCACAAATAGATTATTTTATACCAAGCTGTATCCTCCTATACCAAAACATAGCATTGTCATGGGTCAAAAAAAACCCCCAAACAAATCTCAGAGCTTTGTAACAATAATATTGGCAACTTTACCGGGCTAAATATGCAGTGAATAGCATAATCTGTTCTTCCTTTCCTCCATTTATTTTACATGGAAATCCATAAAAGAAAAGCCCTGTAATGTCCAGTTATCTTTTTTCTTTCTTTCTTTCTTTTTTCCTTTATTTTTTTTTCTGAAAATCTATAAGCAGACTAAGCATATACATGTAAGCAAACTTCAAAACAGGTTACTAACATTATTAAATTTTGTCCTGAGAGGAAGCTTAATTATATTAATGGGACAACTTTGTTTTCAAATGTCTAATGTCGAAATACACCTTCTACCTAAAGGTTTACTGTGGAAAACTGGGAAAAAGATGGTAATCAGAGTAGTCAAACCAAATGCCACGTTACAAACATTTCCAGATTATTTCTAGTCACAAATACCTATGAGGAACAAAACCAAGAGAAACATTACACTTACATTCCCAATAAAAAAATTGTACTAAAATGAGAAAATAAATCCTTTCTGACAAAAACAAACCAACCAAACAAATAAAACACTTGGCAAATAGAACAAAAAGCTGAAGACAAAACAGAACAAGAAGCAAATGCAAGGCTTTATTTTTAGTCTTAGAAACATCTGCAAACATTCAGATGTTTGGAGGACTTTTCAGTAGGTTGTCCCTCCTTCCTGAAACATGTAACGCAGTAACAAAACCAGCTATTTCAGTTTTGTTGTGGTCCATACTGATTACATGCACAAAGTAGAAAACTGTGGGATGATTCTTCTGATCTGTTTTGTTAATAATTATACTTCATTCATTGTGGATTTGAAACTGAGGGTGGAGTGATTTATGATTTATGTTAATTTACCTCACCTTCTCCCCATGAACAAACCTATTAGGTCATGTTATTTTATTTACTTCCAGTGGGTGCCGGCCAGTCATTATTGGATTTTATATGCTTTTTGGAATGCCGTAATACACATACAAGCATGTCACAGAAGATGACTTGAAATAGTCAAAATACTGACCGAAATAAAGCGCATCAGGATACCTCCTAAAAATACTTTCTTCCATTGGAGTCAGAGTCCATTCAGCTCTGGAATTTATGAAATGCATGAATTATGAAATTAAACACTGGAAGTTACCCCTTAGTGGGATTTTATCAGTGCAAGAAAATAAATATTATTGAGCTTTAAAGGTCTGGATAAAATGTCATCTTAGCAGTTATTTATATTTATAATAAAGCATTATTGTCACCAAATTATAGCTAGAATCAAAAAATCGTAGAATTACTGGGGTTGGAAGAGACCTAAAAGAGCATCCAGTCCCAACACCCAAGTCAAGAGGTATCTTGCCACTATCTTTAATGAGTTAGGATATTCCGTATATAGTAGGCTTAGTCATTTTTATATGCACCTTTTTTATCTGGATAAAGCAGTATTCCTCAGAAACATTACTTGAGAGGCCACCAATGAGTAATAATGTCTTCACTGTTAACATAATCTCAGTAATACCAGTTCTCTGAGCATTTACATTCTTAACTAATCACAAAACAGGTACTCCTCCGACAAAACATGCCTAGCTATTATGGTCTTTACAGAACAAACTGGAAAAATCTATATTATAACAGGAAGCTGGGCTTGGCATTATATTAGGTTTGTTTTATGAAAAAATACATGGAAAAAATTACAGGTACCTGGAACTGCAGAATCATAGAATTGTTTGAGTTGGAAGGGACTGTTAAAGATCATCTAGTCCAACTCCCCTACAATGAACAGAGACACCTACAGCTACATCAGGTAGCTCAGAGCCCCATCCAGCCTGACTCTGAACGTCTCCAGGGATGGGGCATCCACCAGCTCTCTGGGCAACCTGTGCCAGTGCTTCACTACCATTATCGTATCATGCCTAATGCTAATAGATAAGCCTACTTTTTAAGGCTTTTTTTTATTATTATTATTTGAAAGATGAAATATAAATTCATAAATGATAAAAGGAGGAGATATTCAAGAAATTTAGTAATACTATGGGGAAAAAAACATAGGAAGCAACAATCTTGTCTCTGAAGAGCAGAGACATTTATGTTTATGAAGAGGAAATCAGATTATGGAACAGTAAAATAATCAGAATTTGACTAAATTAAAACCTGTGATTGCAGATTCATTGAGGGAATATAATAAATACTTTCAGTATATGATATAGTTTAAACTATGGAAAATTCAGGGCAAATGCAGGACAAATCCAGGAAAATCCAGGATCAACAGAAAGGTTTGAGTGAGTTTGCAGCTGTTTTATTTTTTTTCTATTCCCTACAGATCTCCCAAAACAGAGAAGACAACTGCCTGCAGTCAGCTTCAGTGCATCTCTCATCCTCTGCACAGTCCCCAGGTGACACACAGCTGTTGGTTCTGCTTGCTCCCCTCCAGTTTCAGAGGTCTAGCCCAAAACGCTTAGCCGTTCTCCCTTCCAGGGCATTCATTTATTTGTTGATGGATTTATTAAAAGTCCCCATGTGGGGGTGGAGCAGGAGGTGGAGAAGAAGGAAAGGAGTGGGCTGGTGCATTACAGATTGCCGGCACATTTTGCATTTCTTTCTGTGGGAAGCAGAAGGGCAGGGGAGCCATGCGCTTGAACGGCATCGCTGCTGCCTGCAGTGCCGGCCAAGCCTCACATGCCCCAAAAAGCTCGCCTGTTTCCTTAGCAACCCCACGGAGAGGTTTGGGGCACCTCAGGCCTCGGGCTTCCTCAGGAGCAGGCAGCTTTCTCTCCTGCTGCTACCTTGAGCTAATGAGAGAATGAACCCTCGGAAGACAGAGAAATATCCGAGATGAAGAGAAGGAGAAAACGAGCAGCTTAATCTATATTCACAGAAACAGAATATATATATATCATGCTCTCAGGATGGAAATCTAATCATGGAATGGGTGGGATGTGGTTCTAATCTCTTCTCAAGCAGAAAGCAACATATATATACATATATAGCAAGTTATCAATCCATCCTTCAAAGATTAATATGGGGTAGAGAAATGCTGAAGTCCTATCGGCAAAAACATGTTAGTCTTATGGTCAAGTTTATGTAAAAGTATCCGACATAGATAAAGCCTCTCCAAGGACTGCCGCCAAAATCCAGCTTGCAAAAAATAGTTGACTTGTAACTGGCTCTAGTCTCCTATTTCATGGCAGTTATAAAGGGGAAAAAGAAATTTGGTATCATCTAAAGAACACATAGTTGTAAAGTATTGAGTGCGCACCAAATGCTGACTGTGCATCAGTTCTGTTACTAATAAGACGGAACCGCATTAAAAAGAAGAAAAAAAAGTTGAAGTGTTTAGCAACGGAACTCATAAGTATTGCAAACCAGGAAGAGTTTGGGAGAAAGTGTAGCCCTAGAAGGTTCAAATAATCCCCACAGTATCCAATGTTATCTGCAGTCATTTGCTATCCCTGCACTAAGGCTCTTGCTCCAGCTGAGGCAAAACAGCATGAACATAACGTGCAGCCTCACAGCTACTTTCTTTGCCAGTCCACCTGTCCTGCAGCACTCACACCTCATCCCAAACTCCTTATAGGCTGCCGAGTTCTGCAGCATTAGAACACAGCCCTTAAATCCATTCCTGTTTAAGAGGTGTAAATCCATTATCCAAACTGCAAATTTGGACATCGCTTACATTTTACTGAATATAATAATAATTATGGGCTGAAAGAGACTGATCACAGAAGCTAGTACTCACAAAGGACTGTCAGCACATTGATTTGCTTCTGCAGCATAATATGCCTCGTTCTCTCACCTACAAGCTTTTACTTTCTTTTTAATCATTGCAGCTGGAGAAGGCATTTATTTTGTGAAGTAATGATGTTTCAGTAGGTTTTTTTGGATTGAACTATTAAAACAAGTTCCATAGTACCTCCGGATTGAATAGCATTAATGAATGACAAAACAATACCGAAGCTATCTATATATAGTTATCTGCTATTAATGTGTGGTCATTAACAGAACTCATTCACCGTGGACATTTTAGATTTTAGGAAGAAGAGAAAATAGGGAATAAAGTGGAAAAAGAAAAACAAACTTTACAGCATGTTTGCCAGCATCGCCCGCAAACCTGGCAACTGAGGCTAGGGGAAAGGAAACGGCCAGTAAAGTAACAAACAAAAGTGGATCTATTCAGACATTTTGTTAACCAATTGCACAGAACTCAAGAGAAGCTGAAATGTTGTTTCATGTGCTTCAGCAACAGATACACTAGCAGTAAGCAAACGCGGACAGGTTTCTGATCACTTCTAATGGTTCAGGACTAGCACAGAACACGCTGGTGCAGCTGAACTGCAACTACTACTGCTGGAACAGCTTCAGCAAAGCTCTTAACATCAGCACTGATAAGAAAACTGTAGCATTGAAATAATCTTGTGTTTATTCCCATTCTGGGAATCATTTCTCAGTTTCCTTTTTCCTCCTTCCCTCTATTTATTCCCGGAGCTAAAGGAGAAAGCTTTTCATCTTCTGAACTGCCACCAGTGTTTTGTCTCAGAACTGAGTTTTGAAAAATTATAAGCCCCCAAATCAACAATCACATGAATGATTTTATAAATTATACTATAAAAACAAAAAATCATCTTTAATTGCTAGCCTTTTTAGCAAATTATTTCACAGTTTAAAATTCCCTGCAACAGAGGATTCAAAATGCTATGCTGGAAGTAAAGTCTGGATGAAGTGGACTGCTGTATGCCTGAAGCTTATGCAATAGCTGGAGTGGGTCCTAAACGAAACATAATACCACAAATGACAAAATGAGCTTTGTCAGAAAGACAGCAAACGTATATTATTAGCTTTTAAAAGAAATCTCATACATACACTGCTAGTTTAGCATTTAAGAAAGCAGACAGAGATCAATTATATTAAACATACAGATTTTCTTTCTTTGATGCACAATGATTTAGTTAATTAGATTAACTCTATCCAAACAGTTATTTTGAGCTGGGCCTGCAAATGTACTGTCCTTGCTTTGAGAGCTTGTTTAGATTCAGTTAGCCACAAAAGCACTGTTTTGACAACCACTGCTGGTCCAGTCGAGAGAGCTGAACTGATTAATACATCAGAGCTATCTCAGCAAAAAAAAGGCTGACATGGGCAACTGACGGCCGAAGGCATATTTCTACCTGTACGAACAGCTGCACCTGGGCCTGCCAAAGAGGCCTCGAGCTCCCTGGGTCCTGTGGCTTCCAGCATGAGGCACAGCCTGCAGGGAGGCAAGCGGGGCCTATGGCCTGGGGTGCAGGAGCCTGCCTGGGCCTCCGGCTGGCTGCACAGTTGCCAGGAGACAGTTGCTGAGTTACAACCCAGGCAGCGTTGCAAAAAAGCATCAAAGATTTGCGATGCTTTGTGGAGATAAGATCTTTCATTTATTGACCACTTGGGGCTTTATTTCCTCACTTGTGCAGATTAAGTGATATAGGTATTTAGGAGGGAGCAACATAGAAAGTTTTCTATCCATGTGGATAGATACATTTTTTCATCCATACTTAATATGAAAGTAAAATGTTTTCACACCTCCTTTGAAACTGCACTCATTATTTGTGTGTGACCATTTTATTCGGTGTTGAATTTTGTCCAGAGCATTTTTCTATTAGAGTGGTTATAGAAAAATAGTGGATTTTGTCATTACTTTGGGCAAGAGAAGTATTTAATTCCCTCTTTCTCAATAAATAAAGTAATATTTTAAAAATTAGTAGCAGTGTTTTGTTCTTGCTCAGTATATACAATTGATACCATTCTTCCCCCTCTCTTATGAATACGACTGTAAAGTGTTACAGCTATCCGATGTAAACATTAAGAATTTAGTCTACTGCCACTCTCTCTGCCTCCTAATAGCTGGTATCCCCGGCCATATTTCTAGTATCTTTTGCAGTCTGAATGCATCTGTACATACAATGTTTTAAGTTAGCCATGAAATATAGCCACGAATACATTTAAAGTACAGAAAACAGAAATAAAAAATGCCCAGTTTGCCTTTTTTTTTTGTCAGAAGCTCAAAAATAGCTGGATCTAAGATGGCTGTCCATTCACATTTCACACTCACAGCTCACACTTCAGTTGCCTCAGAATCACAGTATGGCTGAGGTTGGCAGAGACCTCCGGAGTTATCAGGTCCAACCCCCTGCTCAAGCAAGGCCACCTGGAACCACTTGCCCAGGACCATGTCCAGATGGCTTTGGAATATCTCCAAGGAGGAGACTCCACAACCTCTCTGAGCAACCCGCGCCAGTGCTCAGTCACCCTCACAGTAAATACGTGTTTCCTAGTGTTCAGACAGCAGCTCCTGCATGCCATTGTTTCTTGCCCTGGCACTGGGCCTTACTGAAAAGAATTTGTTTTTGTCCTCTTCACTTGATTATTTGTATACATTGATAAGATCCCTCCCAAGTCTTTTCTTCTGAACAGTCCCAGATCTCTCAACCTTTCCTCATATGAGAGATACTCAACTCCCTTAATCATCTTTGTGGCCCTTTGTTGGGACTCTCTCCAGCACCCAGAACTGGACACAGAGCTCCAGATGTGGCCTCACCACTGCTGAGTGGAAGGGAAGGATCCCCTCCCTCAACCTGCTGGCAGCAGCCCTGCTAATGCATCCTACGATACCTTTAGCCTTCTTTGCCCCAAGAGCAAACTGATGGCTTATGTTCAACTTGGTGTCCACAATGACCCCCAGGTCCTTTTCTGCAAAGCTGCTTTCCATCTGCATTTAGCCAAATGAACAGTACCAGCAGTGACTAAGGCAACAACCTATCCTTTTGGAAGCAGATGAACAGTCCTGCTGAAGCCCATTTGTAGAGCAGCTCTGCAGAAATTATTCTGTTTTGAAAAGCATTGGTTTATTTCTACCTCTCATTTCTTATCCTTTAAGTGAGAAGTCATTTCCTTTTATTTCACAGTAGCCTATTGTCTAAGCATATCTTTGCTTGTGAAAATCCAAACCAAAGCTGAAAGAGTCAAAGGAATTGACCATATATTCACTGACTCCTTCATAAAACACAATTTTTCTTTATAACTGCCATTTTGACTCTTGGAGGCTCATATTTTTTGCTACATTTCCAGTGATTCTGACCTTTGCAATGTTAGTACCAGTTCTTCAGTACCAGAAACAAGCCTCCTAGTTCAATTCTCTGGGTCATTTCTACAACTCTAAGGCCAGCAAAACAGTTACTTCCCATTGCTCTGCTATCAAGGCAGACCAACAGATAAGCAAGAGAAACTACTTTTGTTCAGAAATTTCATATCTGAGCTACTCTTGGAATATTATCTTGTCCTGATGATTTGTTACTCTTCATTTTGTCAGTCAGTTATGAAATCTATGGTGTCCATGAAAGCAGACATTGCTCCTAAGGGTAGGCTTATGCTTAAATTGATCTAACAGTAAACTGCTATTCCAGGGGTAATGCCTGCAGTCATGAGGCTTTCTAGGTGGTTCTTGATGGTTAAATGGGTCACTGACCCTACAGTTTTTATTTCTTTCACTTTTCATCTGGATCCACAAACTACCACATGTTGATGGCAGCACTAACACGAGGGGAAAGGTGGGAGCCTACACTTCAGAACAGAGGTATGATAAGGGAGCCCATAGACTGACCTACAGCCCAGACTTCAGCTGACATAAGCAAAACGCAAAATTGCACCCTTGGTCTTTATTTTCAGTGTCAGGAGGAAGCAGCCATATACCAAGTTCCTCGTAGTTAACACTAATGCTAAGATTTCACTAATGTTTTAATCAAGGCATTCTCTTTCAGAAGTGCTTCCTTTTATAGGTCTATCGTCTTTAAGGTTTACTGATCTCTGGCAAACCTTCCTATATCAGGTATCACGAGATTTTATGACTTTAGCTGGTTCTTCCCCAACATCTATTTTGGTGACATACTACTGCATTAACTCTGTAGGATTTCAATTCTTTCCTTTCTCCTCCTTGTTCACATTTCCAATTTTGAAACAAGACTTACTTCCAAATGACATTGTTCAGACACCATTTAACTATGCTGCCATTTTGGTGGCTGTACACCTAACAGGCTAAACAAAAAACAAACAAAAAAACCCACAGAAGCAGCAAACCAAACCAAACAAACAAAAAAAAATCAAATCCAAAAATACAAGAAAGAAAGAAAAACAGGGCAGATCTATTATGTTTTGAAAAGTGTCTAAGAAAGGTCAGTCTGTGTGGAAGCATGCTATATTTCCAGTTCCCAAGCAAATGCAAATACTTGAACAGCTGATGAGAAATCATGTTTAGTTGAATTCAGAAGGATGTTTTATTGCTTGTAGTTTTAACTGATTATATTTTGCAAACAAGATATTAATCTTTTGTTTAGTGAGAATGAAATTGTTTAATTTTTCACCCTTAATCTCATTGTAGCAACGGTTAGTCTGCAATCTGCTGTACTGCTCTTTCTCCAGAGCAATCAATCTACATGAAGTAGATTGCATGCAGACAGGTCCTTGAGCGGCAACCCAGGAAAATTTTGAGTGCTCTTAGTAGCTGGGCTATGTCTCTAACTAAATTGATGAGTCATTTAGTCCCTTGTGAAGCCAGTCCTTTACAGAAATATTATTTCTTTCTAGTTTCTTCATTACTCTTCTGTAGACCAGACTACTAACTTAGTCCTCACAGAACTGACGGCATGAAACAGCCATGCTTCCTTTCAGACAAAGTCAAGGCACTATTAAAAGCTAAAACCAGTAACCATTCAGAGAAACTTACCCAAAAGACCATTGATGAAATTAGTGTATTTCAGTGACAGATTTTGAGTCATAAACGCATGATTCCCAAATGTTAATTTATTAGGTCATATAACAGTGAAAGAATTTGATCATAACATTATAACACAGCTGTTTTATTTCAGATGTGCATGAGTCCAAGTATTTTATAATTATGTTGCTTCAGTTAGTGGCAACTCAAGAGCAAGTTAATAGGTATTGTTTGCTCCTAGGCAGGAGGCCTGGGGAAGCTCACAAGCAAGTCTGAGGACATGCAGGTCAACTGGGTGGATACACAATATGCTACATGAGGTCACGGTACGTCAACAATATGTACCTCACTATTCCACAGTGAATACAGTTCACAGTAGTTAAGTACCAAAATTTACATCTTTCAGCAAAAAAAAGTGAGAAAGGAAGACATAAGGAGAAAAAGGCTTTTGGATGTAATGAAGTGGCACTAACCTCAGCAAAAGAAACAGCAAAGGATATCTGGCAAAGTTGTCTGGGCCTCTGTAGAGATCTCAAATTATTTTTGATGAAGACTCTCATAATGAAATAAAACTTATTAGTATAACAGCAGCATTTGTAAACTAGACAAGTTTTTTAATATGTTCATTTCCCTATATTAGAAAAAGAAAGTTTACTCATACTTTCTCTGTCCACCCTGTTTTAATTTACAGTTGCCTTATTCTTAAGGCAGAGATAAGCTGTCAATATTTTAAAAAAAGTAACCACAACATGACCTTCTCTAGTAAGCAGCTCTTTATACTTTTTTAATAATAGAGCCATCTGATGATCTGGAAAACATGTCATGGAGAGCCTAGGAAGCATTATCTTTTGGTTCACCCTAGAAAAACCTTGCAGTGCTGTATTACAGTGCAACTGCAAATCTTTCACTTCTACAAAAGAGACAAGAATGGAGAAAGGTTGTCAGAATTAAGCACCGCAGTTACCATTCAGATTTGCTCTTGGCAGCGTAGGAGAACAGGGGAAAACAGAGAATCACACATTATCTTTTCAGATTGCTAGGAAAAATATAGAAGAGAATCACATTATCTTCGTTTTTTACACTATCACCTCCCCAGAAATTTTATCCATATCCAGCCCTGTTATTTAACAATGAGAATTATAATTCCACTTTTACATAGGATTTACTGGCTCATACCTGTTTGGAAGTTATCACCTTAAGCAACCAAATGACAGCATAGTTTTTGAACTCTGATAAGACAAGAAAACCCTTTTATCACATACATGGTCATTTTGTACTGTTTTCAGAAGGTAGCAGCGGACACCTCTCTGTTTAGGCTACATCATGCACAGTCTTCTGTGACAATTTGAGGTGCAAGAGGAAGGAAGACAGGTGGGCAAGGGAGGTTATAAAGCTCTCTCTAATTCATAAGAAAACAATTCATGCTTGGCTAAGACAAAAGGGGTTAATATTATTGTTCCCCATCACTCGCATTACTCAGAAAAATTCCGGCAGACTGCCAAAACTGCCATATAACATGAACAGCCTGAAGAGATGGATACATACGGTAGCTATAGCAGCTACATCCAGCTAACACTACCAGCAGCATTAGTAATGCTGCAAGAAAAGGGATCTGGACTGCCTGTCTCCTTCTTGTCTCTGTGCAGGGGACGTGCCCTGCTCCCTCTGCAGCAGCAGCCTGCTCCCACCGCTCCTGGCAGGGAAAGGTGGGAATATCCAATGTCTCCAAAAGAGCCAGAAACCCCAAACACCTGAGAAACATTCACAGAACATCTAGTACTTCTCACAGATAGATATCAGTAGCATTGCTGGACTTTCCTTTTTCAGTATGATCTCTTTGAATACTATTGAATTCTGAAGCCTAATTTTGACTATGCACCAACAGGGACAGCTCCATTATTAATATCTATACTAATTGATAGAAGAATCAGCTGGTATGTCTGGCAATAACAGTAAGAGCACAAGAGCACAAATATTCCGATATCAGATGATGAAAGGACAGCATGGGTTCTACAAATACAATCTCTGGTTTTACCTCTTTAAGAAATCCTTCAAAAATGAGGAATTTAGATAATAAAAATTACTTTTGCAAGATGGCTTAGAATATCCAGATGCTAGGAAGTGCTAGATTTATGTTGTTTTCTTCGTATAAACAATACGGTAAAAGCACTTCTTACATATTATGCTGCAGGTAGTGATTCAGTGCCCTAATATATAGCTATAAACAAGACAATTTTCAAATGTTTAGTTTTTCAAAATAAGTACTTTCATTGGCTTCCTTCTGGTACACGGCCATAACAAAGAGACATGCAGACCTTGCTTAAAGCACAAGTATAGTTTGGAGTTCTTTAGAAAGAAATTTCTACAAAGCCACATGCTGAAAGAAATGTACTGTCTTATTTTGACTTGGATAGTTCTTTGTAATGCAGGCTGATTCTAAAAACTTTACCTGCACAAGACTTCTTAAAGTGAAGTCCCAAGATGCCTTTCTTCAAGGTTTATTCTTCCTTGAAACAAGCTGATATACATTTGTACTCCACTCTCTGGTGGGGTCACGCTTTGTAACAGCTTGTTTGAGACAAGAGAAATTTAAAAACCTCTTACTCTGTTCACAGCGAATAGCATCAGAAGGACCTGATCTGTAATTTTTTAGCATCTGTAATTGTAATGGGACAGTTCTCAGAGCAAACTTTGCTGGAAGACATTTTGTTGCATGTACAGGAGAGAACAATAACCAAAGCAAATCAAAACTAATTAAAATAATAACTCAAGAGAGACACTCCATCCAAAGAGAATACTACAGAACAATAAAAGAAGTTACTGTGCAAACGTAGCATATTTTATTGAAGGCAGTGTTTCTCTGTTTAGAACTCAATGGACAGGAAAACAAAATCAGAAGGGGGCAAAAAAGTGTTTCTGATCGGCAGAAGTCTATGAATTTTAAATATTGGATGGAAATAAATCCCCAAACAAACAAACAAAAACCATGAAGACCTTGTGAGGACAAAAATGCCAGACAACTGTCAAACCAGCCAATATGAGAAATTAGCCAACAACATTAACAGACTCAAATGTCTGATAAAAAAAGAGTGTGCCGAGCCATTTATCTGTGCCAACTGAAGACATGAACACAGTCTAGCATTAGAGTAAATACTATATATATTGCTCCCTATTTCCAGAGTCCAACAAATGAAAACAAGATTTAACAAAAGGCAATCATAAGATTTCAGGAAAAAGATGAAAGCCAGAGACCTACATATTTTTCTCCTGACTTTATAGATATATAACAATAACTAAAGATGAGAATTAGAAGCTTTATTTTAAAATTTGTATTGCTTTTTATGACAGTGGCAGCAAAATCTCTGAAAATGACTGGAAAATTATTCAGGGAAACCGGACATGCCTGTTTAAAATCCAAGTAATTAGCAAGTGTGGAAAATAGACCTACCTAGAGTATTAAAAAAGTGAGAAAGATCCAAACTGTATTCATTTCGGAAAGAATTCTGCCTGTATTGTTCTCCACTAAGTTACAGGCCACAAATTTTAAACAAAGCTGCACAATCTCCGTATCTTAAACAGTAACCTAAGATAATCAGCAATGGAGAAAAGTGTGATATGCATCTGCTTTGTGTTTTACTGAAAAGATAATTAAAAAGCAAAAAATCCCATCTCACTGTGCCGACACGTACATCCCCCCTGCATTAGCAACTGCTTAAACAATCTAAGTTTCAACCTCAGAAGTTCAGCTGTAGTTACACGCCTGTCCTAAGACTATATTAACTAATAAGTGACTGCTAAGGATAAGATTATACTCCCACTCACTGTTCTCAGTTCTCCAAAGCAGAGCCACGTGTGAATATGGTTCATATTGGCTGAATGGTAGCACTAATTTCCTTCATCTGTTTACACACCGGCTGTTTAAAGTCAGGCTGACGTCTACAGCAGTTTAAACTCAACCATGTAACATGCTACTCAAGTAAATAAAAATCTCCCTCTGATTCTGTTATGCTGAGACATGCAAACAGGAAGTGAGTTCATCTTAATTCCAGAATCTTCCTTCATCAAGTTTTATATACTGGTATATAAGCCAATTTGAAAGTTGGTACTTAGAACAGATTCATTCACCTACCAAAAATTGCCCTCAAGTTTTTTTTTCATTATCTGGTGTTTATTTTGAGTAACTGTATTGAAAGGTCCCTAAGCCGATAACTAACAGCACCATTTTGCATAAGATCATCACTAGAAACAAAAAAATAGAACATCCTGTTGTTTAAAAAATCTTAGAAAAATACATAAGAAATTTGAAATTGGATTAATGACATCTATTTGTGCAATAAAAGCAGAAAAACAATGTATATTTAACTGCACAAAACAAGATTTTTTAAAAAAAATAAACAGCAAAGCAAGTTGATGTTTAAACAGTAATCTGGCAAGTAGGTATGGGTTAGCATGCAAATTAAAAAGGAATTTCACTTATTCATAATTTCTTTGTAATGTTGAAAAGTTGACAATGTTCTGTTTTCAAAAGATGATCTTTACAATAGTGTAACATGTTGTACCAGGCAACATTTCTCATCTTCCAAACCCTTCCTGCTGCTAATCACGAGAACTTTTTGACTACGTAACTCCTTCAGAGATGGAAAAAGCTATCTGAATAGCCTTCCTATTCCAATGGCATTAATATATTCCTATTCCAATTACATTAATATATCCAAATCTACATGAAACGAATATAGCTTTCATTTGTTTCAATCCTCCTTGAAAGAGGGGGGAAAAAATGTTAGTACCTAAATTACAAAACTTTGCATAGATACATTACATGTAGCTGAATAGAGAACACAGAGGATCCAGCTACAGTGCACTGCCTACAGCGTCTTTATCCATCATGGGAACACTCTGAATTCTGTGTTTGCACTTCCAGTAAACCATCTGAAACACAGACACATGGATAAGGCAATTATATTTAACACCAGAAGCTAAAACTCTGCCTAACAGAACCCTAAAATGCTGCAAATTATCTCAACAACTTTGTAGGGACTACATTTTTGGCTCTTAAAATGGCAGCAGTGGCCCTCCTTGTGCTATTGGCAGGACAAGGGCAGTTTTCATAAGTTCAGACCTGTCAGAGAGGAGCATCCTGTCTCCATACTGAGGTTCTCACATCTTTATGGGCGGGACAAAACTGATGCAGTTTGTGGGTTTCTAGAGAAAACTGTCTGGATCAACATGCTGCATAAGAACAGTGAAACACAGCAGCACACCGTAAGAAAGAAGCAAAAGGAATGAAGAACTGAACAGCACCTCCAGACAGGCCTGCATGGGATAAGGAGATAAAATGGAAAAAACAGTTACAGAAAACGAGATTTTTGGATGGGTAGTTCTATTTGTTGATTTTTTGGACAATAGATTCCTACATCATTTCCAGTTCTGAAGAATAACCTGTTTGTGAGGTGCACACTTGATTTCTATTAAAATATCTCATGTGAATTCTAAAAATGCACAGGGAACTATGTGAACAAAATACCTACTCACAGACAAAAAAAAAAAACATCTTAAATTCACTCCCCAAACTGTAACATATTTGTAAAAAACAGTTCCAGAATAGGCAGAGTCGATAAAGAATATAAAGGTATAAAAAACGCTAACAAAATACTTTAAGAAAATGTATTAAATAAATATTTTGCTGGTCATTTAAAAACAGTTATCTCTTTAATTTAGCAGTTAAATTGAATCAGAATAGGTCTCAGCTAAATAATACCAAATGCGCTGTTTACAACTCACATGACTGTCAACAATGACTACTGCCTCACACAAATCTATCTTGTGCTAGAAAGAATTGCAAGAAAAATACCTTGTGAATTTAAAAAGGATTCTTTGATTCTGCAGAGTTTATATTTCTTTTAAAGGAAACAACAGTTAATGCATGACTTTGGTATCTGCCTCATGTACCTGCTTTTGATACCACAAAGCATGAAATTCACACGTATTCTAATCTATATTTCGTATGCAGGTTGGGATCAAAAACATTTTACTACAAGACATCAGTGCAAGTCCAAGCTTAATGTTTATGAAAAGACTTTTTTACCATCTTTACTGCCAGTTCTTTAACAACCCTTAAACCAGTAAATCATAGATAGTTCATGGTGAAGTTTGTCTCTGCAGTGACTTATTCTGTCCAGGGTTTTCATATTTTCATCTTAACTCTCTTTATTCCATACAACGATGTTTACCAGAATCAACACCTTTTGCTTTGTTCCAGGTTGTAAAAACTCTTATATGATTTCATCTTTATGGTTTAAAATTTGCTTCTCATCACCAAATATTAAGCTCCCTAATTTCACCCTACTCAAAGTTTGGTCTCGATAAACTCCATTAAACCTTTGATCTATTTGCTAGGACAATTTTCAGCGCTCTGATCAGCAAAGATTTCAGAGATCTTTATGTCCTTCTATTCTGAAAACAGGAAGGCAAAACTATCACCACAGAGAAATAGAAATCTTTGTAACAAGAAAAACTTTGCATCGTCAGGTGAGGGGAACTAGAAATCCTGCTCCCTAGATTACTGCCAGAGCACATGAAGTAAAAATGAAGTAGTGGAAGAAAGAAAGGATTATTATTCTCTATTGCTATATACAAGGCTCTGAAAAGATTCATACAGCGTTACAATAGAATATAAAATGTTATTTCTAATCTGATGGATTTAAGTATTTTTCAATTTCCTTACTAGATAAACTTGCTCAGTCCCACAGTTACAAGATGTAGGAAATGCTTTGAATGTAACAGAATGCAACTGGGCTGTGAATCTTCAGAAGCCATCTTCTTCATTACCTTCCCTCTCACTGCTCTCCTTTATAGCTGTACACTAACCTCAGAGGAACGCAGCAGCTCTGAGAGATGACCACTGGTTTACTTAGATTCAGCTTAGCATACCTCCAAAACTGAATTATTTTTCACCTATTAAAATCAGCAAGAAACTCATCACTGGATTGTTTCTCTAACTATTCTGCCTTGCATGCCCCAGTTTTGTCACTTCTGTGGTCTATGAGAGAAGATAGACCCCCTATACGCTTCATACATACCCTAATATTTTGTAAAGACCTGAATTAGACTGCAAGGTCAAAGTTTGTGATTTTTCTTACATCTACCACCATGGACAGGTGAGAACAGAAGCAGAGATTAAAGCCGTCTGCTTTTTCCATTAATTAATGCATTAAATCTGAACTCATGGTCGCTCTGCGATAGAGGAAACATAACAGAATTTGAATGCAACAGAAATAATAAAAGGAATGCAGAGCTTCTGCTAGAAGATTGGATTCAAAAGTTCAGAATTTTCCCAAATCACGAGTGTTTCTGCAATTATTAGCACCCTTAGAAAAGCAGTGGGCAGCCTGTTCTGTGTACCAGCATGAAGTGATTTACTTAGGCCCTCTGAGACATCTGAAACAGCTTAGGAACCCCATTCCACATGATAGGTTAAAAGTCTATAGTTATTAAAAAAACCTACAAAGAAAACCAAATGCATACTTGTTAAGTTCTTGAGTTTTGATTTGCTCTTTCAGATCCAGAGGTGACAGTAAAGATGTATTCTGATAGTTTGAGATGGCAAATACTGGAAAAATAAGCTATTTCTTCAGAAAACTAGAAATTCCGCTTAGGGAGAAGGAATAGGTAGAAAGAGAAGGTAAGGTTACTGTTCATAAAGCATGTGATAATCAGGTGTCAAGCAGCTTCCTTTTAACTTCTAGACAGACTACTGTTTTGTGAAACACAATCACCAGGCGATCATAGCTTTTCAGCCTCATATAAGATTGACAGTCTCAGAATAAGAAAAACAAAATTGGCAATAAAACAAAGCAACCACAAAAACATATGCCCACACATGCAACTCCATGTTATAGTATTTCTTTTGCTTCTAAGATAGGAGAGACAAACTAAAATGCTTAGACCTCCTGAAAACAGGAAAAATTCCATGTATTAGAATAGTTTTGCTGCACCACTTAACAGTAGGAATTGTTAACTCTCCATCATTTGAAGCTACTCATATATTTTTCTTCACCTGTGATTTCATAGATTTGTAGAAACATCCCCCAGTGAGAAAAAACTGTATTTTCTCCCCCAAAATACCAGGCACTGTTTTTCTTACAGCTCCATTCCAGCAACCAGGTTTCCATAGTATCAAAGACTAAAAAAAGCCAACAGGCTTCGGAGAAATTAATTTTAATATAATGTCTTCTGAAAATCTCTTAACTATATCTTAAAAACTGCATTTATTGTTATGGAGTCTTAATACCTAACCTCAACACTTAGGAGCTGGAAATGGCAGAGTTGTGTCACTGCTGTCTTGTTTTAACAAAGACTATGCAGATATCTGCAAAAGCAAGCACCACACACAGCTGTGCTTTCTGTGAAACACAGGATGGCCAAGACGGCTGGACAACACTGGATCACGTCTAGGTGGTGAAGAACTGGATATTTATAAGCAGCTTACGTTTACACAAATTTGCTATCTTTTGAGAATCTTGTAGTGGGAAGTCAGGGAAATGGTGGCTTTCATATTCACAAGAAGTCAAAAAGCCCCCTATGGGTACCTTCACGCTCCCCTGGTGCCCCGTGAGCTTTGGATGAATTTCTCAGGATATAGATGATAGCAAATTTCTCTTGAAAATAGTGTAGTCCAGATTAAAATGCTTTAAGACTGGTCATGAGGAACTGGATGGACACAGAGCTAGCTCTGTTTGTCGTGGCCATTATCACAAAAATTCCTTCCAAATCTTCCCCTCAGAAAAATTTAAAAAATCAGTTTTCAGCATCAAATTGGTACTTGTTAGATATTTGGTAAATCAGATAAATACCACCATTTTATCTCACGCATTGGGATTACAAGAAAATCTACCTCATGTAAAATCAGCACCAAAGAAAAACTTCCCAATTTTTATTGCAGTCTGGTTTTGTATGTCTGACAACAGCAAAGTGATTTCATTTTTTTTTCTGCTTTTCAGTCTTATTTTAAAGCATATTATTTGCTTAGGCGTGAATAACTGAGCTCTTGCAAGAAAGAACTTCTTTTTTGTTGCCCCTTTCCATCTATGCCAACAAAGCTAACAGTTTTATTAATGTATTTTTAGAATCAAACAAGATTGGTTTATCTTTTTTATTATCACACTGAGCACATTTGGAATACCATCATTTCCTGCAGGTTAGAGGCTGCATTTAAAAAGATAAAAAGAAAAATCCAAAAGAGTTGTCATTTTTCTACAGTGCTTTTGTGCAAATCCGAAGTACTTTGATGGCACACTACTTTCATTCAGGTGTTATTACCCATTAAAACAACAAAGTAAAAAAAACAAAAAAACAACAAAACAACAAAAACCCAAACCCTCACTCACTGAATTTAAGTAGAAAAAAAGCAGAATATTTTTCCATCAAGAGAAAAATCGATCTGCTTGGTCAGAGTCTACTCAGATACAGTGAACTCTCAAACACTCATACCAAGTGCTGCTGTTCTTCCAAGACCCCACTGTCCATCTTCTCCAGTGCATCTATGGTCACATGTAAGCAGAAGAGTTTCAAAATCAACACAGAGAAAGTAAGTTTCCTTTGGACTCTGACAACTTTCATTTTAAGAAATGTTAAGGATTTTTTAAGATTTCAAGAAAAATGCTTTTGTTTTATAGACACCATTTACAGATGTCCCAAAGAGGATTATGACTAAACAGAAGTTATCTTTATCCTTCAACATTTGGTTGAATCAAACTGCGTATCAATTAAATATATAGATTTTTAAGAAATGGTGCCCAGCGTAAATGTGCAGGATCTGTTGTACCTCAGAGTTGCATCTAAGGGAGAGCCCTGCTGTGCTTGCAGTAACCATGAATGTGCATATCCACAAACAATCTTTCATTATATGTGTTATACGTGCGTATGCCTGCATTGTATTGTGTGTGTGATGAAATGTTGCAGTACTGATGCAGTTTTGGTAAATGTCTTTTTTAAAATCTGCAAGAATATTGTTTGTACAGTTGAATCCAAGCCTGAATAAGATGCTGTCTAAGAAGAGAAGGGCTCAGGGAGCTCCATCACGAGCCTCACCAATCACCTGCATAACATACAAGAAAGGAGGCTCACTGCGTGCACAGGAGGAACGGATAAGTTGTCAGAAAAAAAACTGATGCAAGACAGTGATGTAGAGTGGACTTTACTCTTTGGTTGATCAAAAGAACTAACCATGATAGGTAAAGGCAGCATAAAAAAATGGAAGAATATATTTTCTTTCCTCCTTTTATGCACAATATTATGGAGGCTGTTACTAAACTACTGCACTGAGCTGGTGTTTGCACTTCTGAGAGAATATGAACAAACTTTCAGAAAACAGCTGCAAAAGAATTGCATAACCTATGTTATTACCTATATAACCTATATATATATAGGTATATATAGGTATTTATATATAACCTATGTTATTATGAAGACAAAAACAAAATCTCCATTTGATTCAGGGAGAGAATAAATATGGTCTCCACGTACCTTCCTTAAAAAACTATTTATATCTGGTGGCAGAAGCTAGGGAAGTTCTGAACAGAAATAGGAGAAAACTCAGCTACAGGGTAATTAATGAAGCTTACCTAGGGTTGGAAAGTTTTCTGGATTGCTTAAGGGACTTAAATCAGTAACAGCTAATTCACCCAGTCATAGAATGCAAATGTAAGACATCATAACATTGCTAGACTATAGCCATTATGGCAAGCATAAGTTACCACAGTAAAGTTAAAAGCTTGCTTTTTAGATCATTTTTGGAATTTGTATGAAGTGTTTACTAAAATAAAAAAATATTTAATTCATTGTTATATGAATCTAAAGTTACTCATGCGTGTTATGTTTAGGTTTTTTTTTTTTAATTATTCCAGTTATTTTAAATATCTCCTTAAATGCTTATTGCTACAGTCAGAAGACTGTTAGAAAATGATAAAATAATGCTGTATATATTAGATTTATGTCTATTCTCCACTTAACATTGTTTAAGTTTGTATTTCTGAATTCTATAAGCCTTTGAGAAAAAAGATACAGAGGTAGTTATTCTCCAGCCCATTTTGCATGATTCAGTACATGCACCAACTGAACTGTTTTGCAAAATGATGAGATTTCTTCTATTATTACCTCTGGATTTTGCCTTTTTTAAAAAAAAAAAAAAAGTAAATAATACACTGTATTTATCTAGTTTACATTTTAATTTGAATGTAAATAAGCAGCCATCCTACTCTGATAACAATAACATTCCAATTTATGTGGAAAAATAAATGATTTTATGGCACAAGAATGCAATGTAATGCCTCATGCAGAGAACAAAAGCATTATTCTGGTAAAACATTGCAGAATTACTTTCATTATTGAGTACGGATATTATAACATTATTGACTGATAGGAGATATGTACTGTGACAGATGAAAAATGTCCATATATCATGCAACACCTGCAGAACAGCTACACAGTCATGGATAACATTAACAAGTAGTTGATCACAGGATCATAGAATTGTAGAGGCTGGAAGGGACCTGTGCAGATCATCAAGTCCAAGACCCCAGCTAAGGCAGGCTCCCTACAGTAGGTTACACAGGAAAGCATCCAGGTGGGTTTTGAATATCTCTGGAGAAGGAGACTCCACAACACCTCTGGGCAGCCTGTTCCAGTGTGCTGTCACCCTCACAGTAAATAAGTTTTTCCTCATGTTCGTACAAATCCTCTGGGATTTAATTTACTAAGATAGTCCATATTCTGCTATACTGAACAATAATAATATTCTGACACACAGAAAAAACTCTCTTCTACATGAACGGACCTCTTTATGGATAAAGATATACTTGTATGCTTCATCAAAGTAAATCTCAAACAAACAAGCAAAAAAGCAGAAAAACTAAACCAACCAACCAAACAACAGAGCACCCAAACTCTAAGATTCTTTGAGTCAAGTTGTAAGGCTTGCTGGTGTTATGTATTGTACTGCTGGTAGTATTTAACGGGTCCTCTATTTGTGCTTGGTTTGACTTCTGTACTATACAAAGTAAACAAAGGTTAGGCCCAAAAATATTATTAATAAGTGAGAGATTTAGAATCAGAGCTAATTTCCTATTTGAAAACATTTAAGTAACAAATCAAATCAGCTCATGGTTTGGTATTTTCTGATGATGTCTTTACAGATTGGAACAGGTATACTACAGCAATTCAGTCACACTGATGAATTTACAACAACCTGCAATGGCCTTATAATTGGCTTATACCTTAACAATGGCTGTAGTTCTTGAAATCCCCCTCTAATGGATGCCATAATGTTTTAGGTTTCATAGCACCTGCACTGATATGGTGCCTTATTTTCATCTGTTTTTTCATTGAGCAGATAGTGACATTCAACAACATACCGACTAAGCAATTGAAAAGCAGCAAGTAGGGCAACCCATACAATCTCTCTCAGTTAATAATATTCAAGTCATAGTCATACTCCATTTCTGATTGTTTATCAAAGCTAAGAAAAATCACACGAATTGTCAACTGTGAATTGCTTATGAAAGTACGCATATAACGACAGCTGTCGCTAGCTGTTTCAGCTCTAAAACGACTCATGCACTTTTCCAGTACATTTTATTTGTGCTCTATCCAGAAAAGCCACTAAACACGTTACATGTTTTATCACAAAAATATGATCAGATCTGAAGCGAGGATGAAAAAATCAAACGTCATTCAAAATTTCAGTGAAGAATCAGTAAATACTGCACCTCCACAGGCAAGTTTGAAGTGTTAACCTCTGAAGCCTTACATTAAAATTAATTGTATAGGTTGGACAAATCAGTACCATGTAGCTTTCCAGAAAAACTGCAAGCTTGATAAAAACTCCATTAGATGAAAATGTGCCATCCCTCTTCGAGATAATATCTACTCTGCGCACCTGCTGAACCAAGACAGTATCTTTTCTTCCTTTTCTACATAGAGCTTCTACCTGTTGTGCTCAATGTGCATCACCTTCTACATCAAACTCCTTTAGCTTGCTCAGTAGCTCTTGCTGTTTTACCCACCTATAAGTCCCAGAGATCATAATTAAACGTGAAAAAAAAGGCCTTCTATTCATCTACTTTCACAATCTCTCCTGCTTCCAAAAAAATAATCTATCTTCCTGTCAAGCCTGTTGTTCCACAGAGTGAAGCAAAAGGCTCCTCCTACCTCCATGACCCCAAGCCACCAAACCTGCTTAAGCAGGAGTGAAACATCGGCTCTTCCTTGCATTTTGTCCTCTGCCAAACTGGACTCTCACTTCTCCAAAGCCTGACACTTGCCACAAGTGTTATAAATGAGACTAATTAGGATCCTAGTTGCCCATTAATTCCTTTATTATTCATGTGACATTTGTGATAAATGCATTATATTACCTATAAATGGTTGAGGTGGCACTTACACACACCAGAATAAACTTTAGAGTCATGGAAGAAAGCATTTGGCAGCAAGACAGACTAACTCCACCAGTTACAATAACCATGCACTGCCATGTAGAGTACATTTAGATCTCACCGTCTCAACATAAGAAATTAAGTAACCAACAACTCCGCACTTCCTCCAACACAGAACTCTTCAACACTATCAGTTCTCTGGATTCTCAGGATTATCATGTCTTCTTAATTAGATTGTAAAATTCAGAACAGAATAAGCTGATGTACATAACCTGATGGATTTGATTTGTATGTAACAGCTTCTTTCAAAATTAATTACAAATATGATGGCCTGTGCAAAGTATGGATTAATGCCCTGATTCAGCAATACACGTGCATGCTTAACTGTTCTTCCAAGCTAAAGCTCGGAGATGATTGTCTTGACAATTCTAGTTCTCTCACTTGCAACAAAACCAGTAAACCTTTGAACAGAAATAGCTATCCCAGACTTCTTGGATTCTCTCATCAATCTTAAAACAAAAAACAAAAAAAAATCATATGCACAGTTATGATCCTGTAATCTCCTCCATTAAGGCACGTTATTCACCATCAAATCTATCTGTGAAATCAACCAGCACAGACCACTCACACTTTATACAGATTAAAAGCCTATAAAAAAATCCGAACCAAAACATTTTTTTTTAAAGCCGTAAGTTTTTGACCCATAGTCAAAAATTGTAATTTTGAAATCATCCTTGCATAGAGTACGTATCAGTACAATTTGTAAACTACTATCTAACAGTTTGCTATATACTTACTCTCAAGCAAACAGTATGAAAAAGGCACAGGTAAAAATGCACATTTACTTTAAACGTCTGCAAAGCCTGTTCTATCGTTACAATGCTTAACAGCACAATTACTTAAATTCAATCACCATGGAAGTTCAATGCATGCAACAAACAAAAGCTGTATATTCTACTCTCTCCTGAATAGAAAGGTCAGCTCTGCAGAAATAAATGCTATGGTACCAGCAGATATTTGACAAAACGGATATTTTGTTTCTTGAAGAAAGGAGAAAAAACAAAACAAAACAATAGATCTTACAAACGAGATTTGCTTGATCCACCCTAAAAAACCTATATTCAAAGAACCACAGCACCACTTTGTTGGTCATGAAGAACTTGTAGAGAAAGAGGAAGAAAATCCCAAATCATGATTTTGTTGCAAACTGTCCAGCAACACTAGAAAGGAGTACCAACTATTGCAACAAAACCTAACATCCCAACCAAAAATCCTCCAAAATATAAAATATGAAGATACTTCTTGTATGAATGCAGATATTATATAAACATATCATTTTAAAAAAGTAGCTTATAATGCAATCCATTCTATTTTTGTGTATGACTGTATTTACAGTACACTGTTGCAAATATTTAATTTCAACCCAAAGTCATTTGCTTTATTCTCCACAGTTTCCCAACAGTAAACTGGTATTTCTCAATGCAGAAATAGTTGCCCAAAAAGTCATTAATTTGGGTGACTGTAAAAATATTTAGATCACAGAGCGGATAGTGTGCAATAAATACAGAAATTAAACTGAATTTGAATTCAGTAATGCAAAGAAGAATCAAAAGACTCAGGTTTCTCTGCTATTGTATTCTCAAACAACAATAACAACAAATGGAAACTTCCCAGGCAACCTGAACATTGTTCTTTTTACTGCTTTTCTAAATGCTGTATGAGATTTAAAAATAGATGAAGTGAAACAGTTATTGGTGTTAGTCCACAGAACTTGCCATTTCAGAATCATCATACACTTTTTCCAAAGTAAATTCTACAAAGGGAAAAGCCACTCTTTTCCCAGCAGAGCACTAGTAATTCGATGTCAGGATCTCCTACCTCGATCAAAAAGTCCCCGGTTCTTAGGCCAGCTTGCCATGCTACTCCCCCTTCATCCACAGATTCCAAGTACTGCAAAGCAGGAAAGGCTGGAGTTGGGGTGAATTCTTCAATTGGTGTGTCAGCTTTAAAAATAAACACCACATTAAAAAAGAAAGTTAGGGAATGCTTGCAAATACCACTTGACTAAAGGCCTATTACTGGCCATTCAAATTTATGGTTAAAAAATGGTGGGTGCTAAAAGTAAGAGGACTGCCTCAGAATATCAAGATGCTGGGAACAGAGTGCAATCTCTCTGCAATAGCAATCCACCGGTCCGCAATTCAGAGAGAAAAATACATGCTTCTTTACTGACACAAACTAAATCAAGCTGCACAGGACCATAGCCCTGAGTATTGCACAATATTCAGTATGACTTCATGTAAACCTTTTGTATGCTGAGCAAAATGCTTGTAACTCTGGAAACACCCAGCTACACAGGAATCACATGCTGTAGCCAGAAGAGAGCATCCGGCAGAGCTAGGGTGGGGAGGAGGGTGGATAACAGGAGCAAAAAGATCCAAGTAAATTTTTCTTCTAGATTTGTATGTGTATTACAAAGAAGACAACAGAAGAAAGCACTTTTTATGGAAAGGAGGCACAACGGGCCTTATATCGGCCCCCCTCTCTCTGTCATGTACACAGGCCAGCAAAAAGTCCTTGGGTCTTTCACCTGAGGTGCCCTCACTGTCACAGAGAAAATTAGAGGAAAATAGTTGGGCTTAAACAGAGAGAGTAACCTCTGCTTGGTGCTCAGGCAACTCACGGCAGAGGGTTAACTAAAAGGTAGCACTAGCAGCTTTCCTAGTAGAACTCCAAAAATTTTTATTTAATTAGAAAAGCATTGACAACACTGAAAATCTATGGTGTCACTGGTTTGGGGTGCAGGAAGAGGGGGAGCAAATATGATGTCCCAAGAATGAAGATATGAAATATTTTTCATGCTCAAGCAAGGCAAGGGAGAAGCCATGGAAAAATGAGGGGGAGCAAGAGATGGGACGTACCATCATATATATTTTTTTTTTAAATGCAAAAGGAACAAACTGAACTGAAAGTTAAAAAGCAAAGCATTAAATGGAATGCTTTTTTTAACTCCTGAGAATGCCATTATTTTATATTTTAGTGTACAGAAAAGTAACATGCAGTTTAATACACGAACAGCTTTTAAAATGAGCACACTACAGGCCATGCAACATACGTGCAGCTTCTGAAGATATAAAAAAAGATCATATTTTCATACTAAAACTGCACCAATGTCACCTTGCAGAAGATCCACACCTATTTTAAACAAAACATCACTCTCTTGTCTGTTTCTATTCATAGACCTATTTAAACAGACTGACATTTGAAATAAAGAAGCAGGTTTTATAAAGACAGCAGCTTTCCCATAGTTAGGTAAACTGCATAGCAAAACAGATTAATGACAAAATATTACATATATCGTCACAGTAAAAATACAGACAAAACTTTCTCCCCACAAAATGATTATACGGTGCTTCTCCTATGTAAAAATGCAAACTGCTTCAGACAGAAATCACTAAAATCTGTCTGAGTAGTACAGCATACAGAGAATCCTGTTGTCTAGCAACCAAGTGCACCAAGAATAATTCCTGCTTATATTCAGAGATGTATAAAATTCTTCATGCCAGTGCACATCACACACACACACATAGAAGCACATACCTTTTGCCCCTCTGAGCACAAATCCAAATCCTTCATTGTCTTTTTTCTGCAGGACCACTGCCTTTTCTTCTATTATGCAGTCACTGTAGAGAGAATTCCGAGGATAGCGACCATTATTACATCCCTTCATCACCACTGTAGTAGCTGCTCCTCCAGTGTGCAGGTTCATCATCATCACAGCCCGTTAATCAAATAATATTGCAGTAACCAAGCATGGGAAAATATATACAAATAGCAGCGAGGGGAAGACAAAGACTAAGCCTGATGATAAAAGAGAACATGACAATGCAACTTAAAGAGAAGAAAAAAGGCAGAGAGGAAAAAGAAAGAAGAAAACATGCATGGTGGTTTGTGTTCTATATGAATGACTGAATGAGCATGTGATCATGTAATCTGTGGGCTAGCTAGGACTCTAAAAGGAAAAAAAGTAAGTGAACTGAACGACAGTATCATTAATAAACTCCTCAATCGTGGAAGTACCAGATGCATCTTCTAGTGAAGCCAAAATGAAACCAACCAGAAGAAAAATGAGGCAGCATTTTAAATTTAAAGATAAAATATTATGATTTTATATTAGCTAACTAAAAGGCACAAATATATTCTGAAAGCTATGCCTTGCATCAAAAGCCCTTTTTCAATCCTATTGAATGTTGCATGCTGCAAGAATCCCACATGATCATCTGACAGCCTACAATGCTAACAACGTGCAGCTGCCTTGGCGTCATCAAGCACAAATTTCCACAGCATCAAGAATCTGCATAATTGAAATAGTAACAAGGCATGCACAAGCAGGAAAACACATTTCTAAGGGATATTGCCCATCTCCTGATCAACAATTAATATTATAAAACGAGGCGACGGTTTAAAGGACTATTTATGTAAGCAGCGTGCCCTTAAAGAGAAAGTAGCCTTAGGAATCTTACTGTCATTGGCTAAGAAAAAAGTAGACAGAGGAGGAAGAAAATGCGTAAAATCCACTTTAAAATGGGACCTTTTCTATACAGAGAACAATCTGTAAAAGCCTTAAATTATTTAGTGTATTTCATTAAACATTTGACTACTAAAAATAAGCTCAAAGTAAAAAATAAATAAAAAAATAAAAAAATAAAAAAATTGGAAGCTCTTTTAGGTATAAAGCCATTAACACAAGTTGCAAGACCTTCTTCTGAATAAAAACAGTGTCAGGGGTTAAGTATTCATGAACTGTAACGAATTGTAAGCCCTGCTAAACTGGCATTAAAACATTTAAAAGACATAAGTGTTTAACATAGGAAGAAATATAAGCAAGTTTTTTTTTTTTTTCTTAATTTTGTAGTAGCCAACTAATATTTCCACTGGTCTTGTGCAGAGCTTAGTCACTAAAGCATCCAATACACAATAAGAGACAGAGACTCCTTTGGTGCCATTAATAATTCAGAAGGGGAGGAGGAAACTAATGAAAGAGAAATTGATGTGACCTTTTTATTTAAAGCTCTGAACAAAGGCAAGGATGATGAGACCAGGACACCAATGGCCAGCCTCCAAACTCCAAATCTCTCATGCATCACAGACCACTCTTTTGGTGACTTTCCAACTCCGAGGGATACAACTTCATGTTACTGCTAAAGTGGTGATGTAATTAAGGCCTCCAAACTACAAAGTATTTAAATGCTATTGAATAGAGTAACACAAGAACTAAAGCTACCACAATGGTGACTTCAGCTTTCTGAGCAACAGATGACTGCCATAAATACCAACCGCTTTTGAACATTGTCTCTCACCTTACTACTATTTTATTATATATGGAGGTCGCCCTGAAAGTAATGCCTCCTATTTATTTCCATGGAAACTACAACAGATACAAAGAGCACAATAACACTATTCGATAGAGCATATTCACTGCTCCAAAACACTATTTTTCAACACAGTTACCACCATTAGCTACGCATTTTCACCAGCGATGAACAAGAGCACCAGCAGAGGTGACCCACTGCTATGACAGCATCATTACTAGGAAAATGTTGCCTACACAGTCCACCTTTCATCAGCCTGGACAGATGGAAGTCAGAAGGTGCCAAATACAGACTACTTGGTGGGTGTGGTAGGACAGTTCAGTCAAGATTGGCAACATGATTCACAGTCTTCAAACTGGTATGAGCCGGGTGTTATTGTGCCGCAGGAGAAAGGTTGTCTTCTTCTATGGCCTGACTCTGGATATTTGAGCCTTCAGTTTAGTCAGCACCATGATGTAGCGGTCAAAGTTGATAGTTTGTCCGGCTTCCAGGAAACCCAGAAGTATCACCTCTTTCCTATCCCAAAAGACAGTGCACATCACTTCATCTGCTGAGGGCTGCATCTTGAACTTTAATGGGAAATTCACATGCTGCCGCTCCATGGACTGCTGTTTTGATTCTGACTCGTAGTGGTGACACCACATCTTGTCACCAGCAACAATCTGGTCCAGGAGACTGTCACATTCACTCTCATATTGGTTCAATAGATTGTGACAAACTTGAATGTGGTGTTCTTTCTGTTCCTGTGTGAGCATTTCTGGGACCCACTTAGCACAAACTTTGAGATATTCCAACATTGCCACCATTGTTTTCAACACGTTGAAGCTGATATTCAGCTCTGTACAGTTCCCTGGTCATAATCTGCCAATTCATGTGGATTTTCTGATCAAGACACTCTTCATTTTGTGGTGTGATGGCTGTTCATGGCCGCCTAGAACATGGATTGTCTTTCACATCACTGTCACCACTGCTGAAATGCACTACCCATCACCTCACTGTGCTCACATCCACTGTTTGGTCTCCATAAACATTCAGCAAGTGTCAACGAACACCAAGGGATGCAATTTTTTCTGCATGGAGGAATTCAATGACACACCTCTGCTTCATCCACACTTCCATGTCAGACATCATTTTGTCAGACTGTCCCTCTGCTGCCATCTGTCACACAGCAACAAAATGTAATGGAATACTGGCCGGAAGGTTCAGCCTCTACTGCCGTACCGCCAACATCTGCCTCTGACATCATGGGCCAAGATAATAAAATAGGAGGCATTGCTTTTGGAGTAGCCCTTGTAATTCAGATATTACCTTTTCTTACAATGAATATTCTTTCTATGGTAAGGATATAATAAGAAAATACGTATTTCTCAAGAAAACCAAACACACTCCTGTTCAGGGACATTGGGGTGAGATGGAATCTGCAGCCTTCAGAGCCATAGTGTTGAAGCCCTCCATTGATACCTTAGTGTTACAGAAACTGACAATATACAAGTGCACTGGCATATTTACTTCAATACACCATCTCATTTTCAAGGTGGGACTCCATAACTGTCCACTGAAGAGCTGACAGTAAAGCTATCTTCAGCATTTTTCTTGATATATGGTCAAACTAATTAGACCTATTTACTTCAACTTTCCTTGAAAACAATTAGCAGCTTAATAGAAGTTAGAAAGCTACTTTTAAGAAACTAAACACAGAAATTACCGTTCAAAGAAAACCCTCCTCACCCCCACCCAAACTCATCTCTCACTAGAGACAGTTAATGTAAAGAATTCAGAGGCCTTTTATCTAGGTACCTTATCAAACTGCTCTGATTCTTTCATTTTTGTCAACAAAAATAAATTCATAATATCATTCCTTAAAAAGCTGAAGCTCCAATAGCAATATTTGGAAAACTTGGGTGTGATTCACCCGATTAGTGTCAGGTATCTATACAAAACAATGAAACAAACAAACAAAAAACCCACAATATCTAAGCTCCCTTCACAATCAGCCTTCACTGGAATTTTCAAGGTATGCTCCCTTGATCATAACACAGACATCCATGATTGTTCTGATGAAAAGTATGAAAAGCACCTGTGCTTTTTTCTTCCTGTACAGCACATTTATTGTTACAACTAACCAGTTCTATACCTCAATTTACACATTGCAAGTGGGAATACTAAACTGCCAAAATGTAAATAATCTCATGGCAAGAACAGATAAAAGTTGTTTCAACTAATCACAGAAAGCAAACTGATCCCTTACTCTCATGTTGCAGAGCTAAGAACTAGCAGCAGAAAAAGGATGGAAAACAAACACACATACATAAATGAATCAAATTCGCAACCTCCACAACCCTTCACCCATCAAGCTCCCTTGCATCCCTAAGAAAGGAGGGGAACAGAAAAAAGTTAAACCTCTGACTGTTTGCAATACAGCCTGGTGTTTGCTTTGCCATGACAGTACTCCCTTATCTCAGTGTCAGACTGGACTTCTGCACTGAAGACCTGCACAAGGTCTGTTCACAGTCTACCTGGTTCTGGCAGGCAAACTGGTGCCAAATATAAAAGTAGGTCAAATGTTCTCACAACCAGTCTTGTTGGCAGCATTTCTTTGATCCTGAAGGTGTTGCAAATACTCAGCAACAGAATTCATATAGGGTTTAGTGATCGGTGACAAATAAAGGAGACATCCTGTTATAAACCTGTTCAGAGGTCTGATCTCAGGGAGGAAAGTGTTTCTTCACAGATGCTTTAAGTACAGTGATACCACCTTATGCCAAATTTCAGTATGTTAAATTCTTAAAGTCATTTTGTATCCCATCTCAGACTGAAACTAAACAGTTCCTATTGCATAGTAAAGTATTCAGAATAATACTAGGTCTACAATATAGTAAAAAAATGAGTAGTTTTAAAATCAATAGCTCATTTCTTACATAGGGGACACATTACTTTAACTTTGGACAGTATAAGTCCAAGATTTACTGCATACAAAGTTAAATGCATAATCAAATGCAGAATATTCCTGTATGACGTACTGTGACAAATCTTAAATATGAAAAGGCTTTAAGCAAAAACTAAATACTAGAAAATATGCTTGTTCATCTGCCCATGTAGCTTCTTTAACACCTTATGGCTGAAGAACTGTGCACAGCTGTCAGAGTTTCCATGATCTTAAAGCCTCACCAATAGAGAAAGTGAAATAAAAGATTGGTCAGACAAACACCTGTGATTTGAATTCAGCACTTATTCAACACAAAAGCCATCATCTGTAGACTTTTCAAGACAAGAAGAGGTTCAGCTTTGCTAACAGCCCATTCAAACAACGCCCAAGGTAGGAGGTAGAACTGTTACATCCTTCATAAAGACTTTTATGAAGAAAACAAAGTTTGAGGACCTGACTCCTGATGGAAGCAAAACCCATGAAGCCTAGCTTCCATTTCACAGCTAGAAAAAATGCACCCTTTCTTAAAACACAAATTACTCCAAAAATAAAAGTCAAAACACTAAAATACAGAGACAGAAACCATCAGGCCATTGAATATGTTTAGGCAAGTGTATATTGCGTGTATCATTGCTGATTTCAATCTTAAAAAAAAAAAAAAAAAGCCCACAGCGTACACTCCAGGGGAAATGATCATCATTATCTGGAAACAAAAATAGTTACTTGGCATATTGTCAATCTTTTCCTAAGTTAGATAAAAAATGAATTTAGATGGGAATTATTTTCCTCATTCCCTCCACTTGTGCAGCCCTTAGAAACACAATTTAGCTTTAACAAACTGGAATGAGCTTTCCAATGCAGAAAAATTATCTAACAGATCACAAGCAAGTTTCAGACAACCAGAGCTGCAACCAAACGAGTAACCTTCTCAGCTCACAAACTCTTCGGTTAGCTGGGTTGCTCTGTCCATCAGTGAGAAGTTATCCTCGCCAAGTTAATCACTGTCAGTAGGCCAAGTAAATAAAAACCTTTCATTCAAACATTTTTTTATGTCCTCTCTTCAGAACACCTGAAATTTCAATTGTTTTGGAAAGATCTAGTGAATACAGAACTATCTACATGTTAGAAGAATCAAACAACAGGGCCCCCACCACCTTGGAAAGTGAAAGTCTCTTTTAATCTTTGCTAGATGCAAGAAAAATTATCTAAACTGTTCCATAAATTTATATGCAGTGCCTCAAAGAAATTGCATGAATTCCTTCCAGGCTAAAACAGTCAATGTATGGTAGCTACGTTCAAGCCCACAGAAGGGTATTCTGGAAATCTGTTCAACAGAAGCTCTTCTTTTCTGACAGTCACTCCCGGTCAAAAGCACACAAATAACGTCTTCTCTGAATACCTGCTTTGAGGAGAAGTTACCTGTCCTGATACCATGTAAAATTGAAATGAGGTGTACAGCAAATCAAACTGTAAGATATCAGAGACTTCCAGTGGAGAAACTTTTCCTGTTATTGCTGGAAGGGGTCAACCTTACTTTTTATAGTCATCTACTGTAATGACTTCAGGAAAATTGGCTAATCCTAGTAATTAAGGTCTTCAAGATTAATGAAGACTCTGCATTTGATTGCTCATTACTCTCAAACATTGATCATCCAGCTGAGGAGGGTCTTACAGAAGAGCTCTCACAGCTCGTGTAACACACAGAACAGGAATCACTTGTTCAAAAGGTATTGGATACAACAACAAGCATGGGTTTTTTTTTTCAGAGCAAATAGGAAAATACAAAGATGGTTGTTCCCCACCTAACCCACTTACAACCCAAACAGAAAGAGCAAGACGTAGTCAACCATATATTCAAGCTCATAGAAACCTCTCTGTAATACAGTGCTGTCACATGCAGAGATTCACTTATATGATGACATCTTATGCTGCATTGCAATGCAATTTATATTAAAAATGTGCTTGTTTGGTAAGGCATAGCTTTGAACAATAACAGGTTATGCTACTGAAGAATTCACAACCTAGTGCTTTTGATAGAATCTTTTTGTAGTTTCTCACAATGACCTCTTAAATAACCAATAATTTCTGTCTGTTTTGGTGAAAGTTTTATCATTTTTCAGAATGTGTTTATTTTCTACATTTTGCTTTTTCCAACGACTTATTCCCATCTCCAACAATACTGCTTTTTGCAGGCACAATACATTCATACAGGATATATCCAACAAAAATACAACTATATATTTTGTCCTGCCTCGTACAGCTATCAATCCTTCCAATATCATTATGGTCATATATGAAAGTCTAAGTTATTTTCCTTATTATGCAGAATACATGCTTATCTGGAAGTTTATAGCAAAATGTAGTTGGGAGAAGGGATGTAAGAAAATATTTTCAGATAGTTGATAACTACTACAACAATCTTATACTCAAGGAAGACTCAATCTGTCATCGAAACAGAAATATCAGGACACAGTAAACTTTAAATTGATAAACTTCTTATTAGGTAGATGAAAAAACCTAAAGTAGACTTAGACCGTAGTTTAGCTGTTTCTCAGAACAATGTTTTTGTTATCTTGATGCAGAATTCTCACATCAGTACATGTACTGTTAAACTGAAATAGAGGAATTAGACCTTATGTTTGGACATACAATTGCCCATCCATAAGAGCTAATATGGTCCTCAAAATGCTGCTTAATGTCTTCAAAATAATTATACTGGAGAATAAGCATTATTTCATTGGGCATTCACAATAGCAGGAGCTCTAAGTCATTTTGTTATTTCACCAAAGAATAATTATAAAACCAAGTCTGCATATGATCATGCATATATACAATTTAAAGAGAAAAGGAAGACTTTCTTTTAAATCCAAACATCTGGAAAGAGAATTTGTGAACATAATGGAATAATATGCTTAATATTACCTATGAATTCCAGCTTTACGGGTGCTCTCAAAGTAATTGCAGTGTCCAATGACAGTATTTTTACCAGCATTTTCAATAGCTGGTTGAGTGTCATGGCCTTGCTGGCACTCAAACAAAAAGAGAGAAGGAAAAAAGGGCCAACTCCCCTGCCCTTCCCCTATTGTTCTCTCTTACTTTATTATCTGGCAAACAAATTAAATTTGTAATAGAAAAGATCTAACATAACTTATCAGACAACATTTCTTCCATGACTAAACGCCTAATAAGCATACCTCTATCTTTTTCAGCTAGATATGCTCAGGCTCAGTAAAGGAATGAGGATGCTTCACTGATACTCTACATACTTCCATTATCTGCATATTTATCTTTCATATCTTATGTATCAGTATCCATTTATGTCTTTCATATGTTGTGTATCTATGTCATTTCTACAGAGTTCAGTAAAAACCTCTTTGATCATGAGAAATGCAATGCTGCATATTATCCATTGAAATCAATCTGTTGATTAAAGAGGTATATGCTAAACTGTAACATGTCAGAAGAGACATAAAGGCATTCCCTAATTCCTGTATTTCACAGGTCTCCATTGCACTGTGAGGACATTATAGATGATAGTAAATCCTGACAGTGTACATAACTTACTCAACTTTAAGAGATGCTTCACACTTTTGAACAAGAATTCAAGTCATCTTTATTGAATTTTGAATACTTGACAACCTGTGTGAAAAATGAACAGATCTTCTCTAAGTCACCAAGCAGAAAAAATATTAGTTGTGAAGTGATTTGATCAGCCTTAGAAAGTCACAAAGATTGTGCTGTTTTTTGCAGCCCAATGATTCACAGAGCTGCCCAAAAGATTAACAATTACTAAGGGTTAGCGATCTATCATATGGAGAGTAAAAGTGGTATATACCTCCATGAATTTATGCTATAAGACATTACAAAGAAATGTTTTTAAAAGAGAAACAAAATTTTATGACACAGAGAATTCACATAATTTTATCTATGTAGAAGCAGAGATAAACTTTGTATATACCTTTGTATTAGTCCATATTCCTTTAGCCAGACTCGAAATGCACTTAATATTACATTCTTTGGTGTATAAGAGAGGCAATTAGGTAATCTGAAAGAATACCCAAGCCTGCTGATTTGGCTACTTCTTCCCCTGCTTTCACCTTAAGTTGTCAGGACTGTAACCAGTAAAGTAACATACTGATACGGAAAAAAAGGAAGTTAAACTTAACTTCCTGGAAATACAAATCATCCAGTAAAATCTGATTTTATATTATGAGGAAATCTCAGGATAGAGTATGAAGAAAAAAAAGGTAAACAAAGACAAAGAAGTAAATGGTAAGGTCACAATCCAACACATAAGCACAGCACAGTGAGTGTACACAAGCTTTTTATTATTGTTGTAGGAGAAATGTTATTAATCTCTTGTATTTGTATTGGTAGGGAGAAAAAAGCATGGTATGTAGGAGGGTAGCAAATTGAGATTTAAAAAAAGTAAAGCTTTAATCCCCTATTTTAATTAATTTCATTTGCATTTAAAAATAATAATTACAGCACATGGCAAAGTAAAAACTAAACATGAAACATGTAGATAGATGTCATTCTAGTACAAAACAGGAGGGTTTTAAAATGCAGAATCCTTCCAATCATTTCATACAGCTGTTCTATCAATCACATCAGTATTTTGGGCTATAGCACACTCCACTTATACCTACACTTAGTGGCAATTTTCAGTTGTAATTACAAAGCCTGTAAGCAATCTAAGCCTGCACTATGAAAATATTAATATTCATTGTTCATACTATGAGTCTTGTACAAATAAACAGAATGTACAAATATGCACAAGTAACTAGAATATTTATACTTACTTTTCAGGATTATATTTGTCCACCCAAATCAGCTGCAGTTTTAGCATCTGCTATTTATTGCCACCAAAGCACACAGGAGGAGGAATTTTCTAAGAATCTCAATATTCACACAAAATCAATAATTGTAGCTATTAATGACAATGCTACCTCTCTATATAGCTTTTTTTCTAATTAAGTATTTTTCAAATGTTTTTGCTAAAAGGTAGTCAGTATTCTCACAGATAATCACAGTAACAAGAAAAATAACTTGTTCAAGGTTGTAGGACAAGTGAAAAAAGGTATAATCAGTGATGTCAATCCAGATTCATTCAGATTTAAGATAATGGTATGAATACAGAAAAATACAACCATATATAACAATAAAGATTTTCCCCAGCTGATGAAGCATCTTGACTAGTTCATAAAGACTGGTAATCAATCCCTATGCTTGTCTCAGAGTTGGCACACATCAGACAGGACTTTTAATTTTTTCCTCTCGTTTTTAGCAAGAGCCAGAATAATATATGTACTGCCATGCTGGGTCAGACAAAACACCCTGTTTCTGTCAAAGGGCAAAACCAGAGAAGGGTGCAAGAGAAGCACAAGTTCATTTGCTTTTTCCCCAAAATACTCCATAAGCCTCTAACCAAGCTGGACTACTTACTCCTTGTCTTACTGAAAAATATCTCTTCTTGTGCAGTATTGTCACTGTATTTTGGCACATTTCATGGTATTACTGGGGATGATATTGGCCTTCCTCAGGAACTCCTGACTGGTGTTTCTAGAACACACTTCAGTCAACACTCCTGACTTCAGTTTTAAACTTCAAATTAGTTTTAAGGGATCCCTCAGGGTTTCCATCACGCCCCATTCTCTAGGAATTATTCTCTTCATGTCGTGCATTTCCTGGAAACTAACTGCAGCTCTAGCCACACAAAATCTGAGTAACCTGACTGTTCATTTCAGCTTTACAGACGTATTTCCCATAAAATTCTACATTGTACAGTAGTGTACAGCACTTTAATTATCAGCTTTAAAATTCCTATAAAATTTTATTACAGTTGAGTATAAGACATATGTTACAAATAAGTTTCAAGTTCTGTCTCAAAACACACAAGGTATTATCAAAGGCATAGAGGAAAGCTTTTCCCAGAACCATTTTCCTACTTTTTTTTCTTCTCCAAGAGCTTTAAGACAGCAAAGAATGAGAAAGTTATATATTCTTGGCTTTTTCTATAAAGAAGTTAAGAGGAGGCTTCAATTAGAGTCTAATTTGCACAAATCCCTTTAAAAACCTTGGCTAATTGTCATATTATTTTACAACCTCATTAATGTTAAAAAGGAGGCTGCATCCTTACCTTTTTTCTGAAATATATTCCCACCTTGCTTTATCTCTAATTACACTAAAGCCCTCAGTTATTTTAAGCCTACTCTGAATTGTTTACTTATCTGCAAAACAACTGGCGAAATGTCCATCTTAGCAGTGTTCCTGTCTAACACAGTCACAGTTTTCAGTGGTTCTGTCAAAGCATGGTCAGTTTAGCCCACAACTTCTGGAGCAAAAATCACTGATATACCAGCTGATGAAGAGAAAGAACTTTGCTTTATTTAAATTGGCAATTACCTTTCTTAATTAAGTTAATGTTAAACTGGAATCATTCCATATTGCCCCCTTTCCTTGCTTGCTGGTTGTTTTGCAGCTTAATTTCTGGAAATAAGCAGCTTTTGTATTGCAAGTACTGGAGACAGGTTGGAAATTTTTGTTCAGCATTTTGACTAACTTGAGTGACTAATTTAAGTTGTATAGAATTTAATTTTAAGTGTATTTCAAAATTTATGATATTTGAAATGTTCACAGTGCAGATATAAACTACCTCTGCTGCAGTTGCAACTGCTTGACAAATCTGACAGTGCTGCACTATCAGTCCTTGGAACTACTAGTTTAAAGGGTAACAGAAACTACTCCACATAAGCCCCAGTTTTCAACAGTAGCATAGAGCTTTTTCTTCTGACACCTGTTATCTGTGCCCAATACAGNAGAGGACACATGGGAAAGAATATTTTGTTTTGTTTTGTGTTCCTAAATATGCAGACACTACTATTTGCCAATGCATGTATTTACATTAATCTTCTGTTGGGAGTTTTTCCATGAAAGCAGTTTTTAGTGAAATGCTCATCTCATAAATCTTTTGTTTATATATTTTAACAAGGGCTTAATTACGACTAAAGATTATTTCTCCAGAATGCAGGATGAAATGTTGTGCCAGAGAGCACAGGCACCCCCAGCAACATCACCAGCTATTCAATTGCCAGACATTCACATCTGATATCCCCACCTGCATGCCACAACCCCTGAGGACAGAGCTAGTCTGCCTCTAGGCAATGAAGAGTAAGTTTCAAAAGACTTGGGTAAAGTTTGTTAAATTGCTGTACTTGTCAGGTTCTTCATCAACATTACAAGCATTCACCAACAATACAAGTTACAGGTTTAAGTCAAAGAAGTTTACCTACATGGGTGTCGAGACCAGGTGAATACCCTGACACCAGCTACTGTTTGCTCTTCAGCAAGTTTGTCTGTATTAATTGGATGGGAGCAAAGCCTACAAAAAAACATAACTCCACAGCCTCAGTTTTGTCCTGGAACAAAACAAGACATACTCCTCTCATCATCCTTAATGTTGTGCACAATGGAAGAGCTTTCTAGTGACCCCTTTCTGACCTAAAAATTTCTGTTTTTAACGGGAAAAAAAAGACATATGTTGCCCGCTAGCCACTCTTGGAATTTGCCTTACAGATAAAATTCTGCAAATGCAACAAATATTTGCGAAGTTCTGGCTGGAGGGAGGAGAAAAAGTGATTTAAATTACTGCTCCCTCTGGAGGAAAGCCCACAGTTATTTGTTCCTTTAGGCCTGCCAAAATTTAAAATTGCATCACTTACGATCAAAGGCACCGTATGTCGGCTTTTGCTCATCTAGTGACTAGGTGAGAGAAAGGTGGCCAAAGGTAGAGTGGAGAAGGGAGTTAAAGGTCACTTAGAGGAAGCTAAGTCATCACAGTGGAGGCTGGGAAATGGGAATGTAAAACACTAATTCTTAGAAACATAGTTGTTCTGCTTTTCCCGAAAAAACAAACATTGAATCTTCTGTCTTTTTCTGCTCTATCCTTGCATGAAATTATCTGGCTTCTGCTTCTAACTAACCTGGTATCACACCCTCACAGTCTTTTCTTGTCCTCACCTTCTGTCATTTCCATCTTCTTTCCCTGTTTCTTTTTTCTCTTTTACTTATCTCTGTTCTACTTTAGAAAGCTTTATTCCTACCGGTGCTTGAGAGTTCCAACATTGAATTCCCTCCTTTCCTCCAGCAGCCAGCAGGAGGAATGACAAAGAACCTGAACCTGAGTGCATCAATGGCTCTGTAGGAGATGGTCCATTATCAAATCATGGCCTTGACAAATAAGATCTTCTGTACCTATGGTTACAAAGTTCTAAGTTTAAAATTGGGAAAAGTGATGTATTTTTCCTACTTTGCTCTTGGAAAATGTAGATCTTTCCTCACTAACACTTTATCTCTAAAAATTTAGCCCATCTAGACAGAAAATGTCTCAAATTTTAATCACTAGTAGCAAAGATCTTACTGAAAAGCTTTACACAAACTTTACTATTAAGGTAGAAAACAATTTAAAAATTTACCAGTTCATGGAAATTCCCACCACTCACTGGGGAGCATTGCATCTTACTGTAATTGCAGTAGATTTTAATATGTATCTTCCTGCAATTGTAGCGTGGATTTGAATAAAGAGATACTACAGGTCAGATACATACACACCCCCACACAACCTTCCTTACCACATATTTTAGCAATTACTTTAAATATCACCTGTAGTCACCAACATAAGCTCAGTCATGGCAGCATACAATAGCAATGGAGGCAAAGTGCAAAGCTGGTTATTAGGAAGCAAGATCATTTTCATTAGAAGTTAAATAATAGTAAATGAAAGACTTCACATTTTATATCTCCTCCCATTCCACAAAATGCTACAATGCCTTAATTACTGCTTAAACTTATACTTAATTTCCCCAATTGTATTATTTTCTTTATGTTGGTGAGGCACAAGGTATTAAAAATGAGCTGCCCTTGTCTTTCTGCCTCACACATCAATAGAGTAGCTCAGCACTGTCAGACTATTACACTCAAAGTAAGCGCATTACTACAGAACAGGCATCAGGCAAGCTCATCCAAATATCTTTAGAAAGAACAATACACACAGGAAAAAAGAACAGTTTACACACTTTGTTTTCCATAATTTGGTCAGTGCCGCTTGTTTTCTATGCCTGAAAGAACCAAGAGTATCAACAAGCATTCAAGTGAAAATACATCACTACATCATGTGAATATACACTACAAGTACGAGCGTTTTCAGATATTTTTGCTACCATCTCCCTGACAAAGATTGAGCAATACATTTTTTAAAAATAAAAATATTACTGTTTGTTTCTTTCCATCAGAGAAAAGGAAATCAAGGATAATGCTTAAAACCTATACCTGCAATTAGAACTGGAAAATCTCTTTCAACTTGTCAATGTACCAATCCCAGAATAAAGTAAAAGAAAATATTAATCTATTTTTAAGAGCAACCAGTGTTCATTTTTGTATCTTTACTTCAATTCCTGAAAGAGATGAACTGAGCTGTACAAACTTTACAGAAAACATTAGCACAGTAGAACTGGTGCCCTCCAACAGAAAAACAGAAGCATCCAGTTAGATCAACGCATAACTCTTTTCTGGCTAAGGATACCTCTATCAATGTCCTCCTCATACTATTCAGGTCTAGGGAGAACCAACATGAAAATGTGGCAAACAGAATATAAAAAATAACAACAGATCTTACACATCTCTTCAATTTTTCTGAAGAATCCTTTGCCAGACTTAACAGATTGCTGCCAATAGTGCAAATAAGCAAGCAGCCCTCAGCAAGTACATATGCTTGATTCACTGCTGCACTGGAATGGTACCACCGCTGATCCACAACCAGGAAAAGCTCCCTTTGCTTCCACTCTAGTGTTAGGGATCTCAGGACGTGCAAGGAACAGAGTTCGTCAAAAGTTTTCCATTCATTTTAAATGTACATTTATCTATAAAGTAATGAATACTTGTGTTTTTTCCAGAAATAAGGCAATATATATATGCAACTCTTCCACATGAAGCCAAATAGCAAACAAGATCGAAGTATTTCTGCATCAAATTGAGAGCTTTCACTAAAAAAAAAAAAAATATACTGAAATTCTTGCGTATCACATCTGGCGCTTAAAGTATTAAGACAGCTCCAATCACATCACAACTTTGGGACAGGGACTGAAGTATTCAACAGGTATCTTCTGCAGGTTACAAAACAAAAATGTAAAAAGCGCTACACAGCATATGGAGTTCCTGAGGCAGACAGCTTCGGATGCACCAAAGAGCCTCTCTGAGCTGTCTGGGATTAAAGCTTACGACACTGCAGATGACAACAGCAACAGAGAATTAATGGGATATAAAGCTGAGAAGGATCTCTCGTTTTTGTTACGTGTTTGTACATCAATTTGCTTTTAAGGAGTTGCTTCCATCAGCTTCTACGCTCGTGAGACGTGGATGCTGCCACTGGACTCCAAAGCAGGGCCATTAGGGTTAATGAATTAAGCTTTTAATTAAGCTTTTTTGCACATACCTTCCAAGACTACACAATCCAATTTTCTCCTTTTTCTTCATCCAGAAAAATAGAACTAACACCAGAAAGCAAATAATTTCAGTCCCATCATTAACTTTGTGGCAAGCAACCTTTGAAAAAATTATTTATTATTACATCCTCTCATGTGTGCTTCTTAATAGTGCTATAGTCAAAAGAGGTCATGAAAAGACACCAAGGGAACTTCTCCCATGCAGTGATTAGTACCAGTTAAAGTGGTTAGGAAAAAAAAAAAAAGATGTGAAAATCAATTGGACTGTGAAGAAAGTGAAGTCATAGAAGAGATGTTAAACCTTACATTTATATCATATTGCATGCTTTGTAATTGCATTGAAGCTGGCAATTCAATTATCCTATTGACTTCTGCTATTTCACTATTATACCGAAGTTAGCGGGCAGATGATGCAATTAATGCAGTAGTAAGTTTCCACATCTGTGTTCTAAAATTTCCAAATCCTGGAGGGCAACTGGATCATATGTCTTCCACCAAATCAAGTTTGCAACCCTTACATACTACTGAAATTCTTCATATTATTTATGTCTGCAGAGTAATAAAACTAAGATACTTTATCACCAGCCACACCCTTTTAAAAGGTGCTAATATTTTACATGTAAAATTGAACAAATAATTAATCTTACACATTTTAATTAACTTAATTTTGTCTTCCTTCTGATTTTCCTGGCTGAGTAATTCCCTATCCTACCTTGGTGGAATCAGTTCCCTTACTGTGGGTTAAAAAGCAGTTTAAAAATTATATTTATAAAGGTCTGTATTGAATTTTTTTTTAATTTCAACATTCATTCTATGCCTTAGTATTAATTTCAGTGGAATTCAACTGTAATGAAACCAGACTTCATGAAAGAACTGATTTAAGGCCTACATATATATACTTTTCTTTGCAGTAAAGGTAGTCCTGAATTTTAACTAGACCTCTGATGAATATGTATAACACTTTGAAAGCTTCTGTTTTGCTTGTATACAATATTGCCAGTCTAGACAAGACAGACCCAAACAAATATTTTTCCAGACAAGAGTCAGTAAGTTGCTCCTTACCTCCAGCTCTCAAAAGCAACATCTCATGGCTGTTGGAACTACTGCTGAACACAAAAGCAGGGAAGCCACAGAACTAGGTATACATCAGAGCAGTCTTATCTCAGTGCAAGTGTGTTGGTTTATCTGCTCTTTGTTCTTGCTTCTTGCTCCAGTCTGTGGCTACAAGGCATGCCACCAAGTGGAGCCTCTGGCCATGGCATTTCCAGGGGTCTGATGCCATGCTCCAGCCACTGCGGGCAATCCCATTTTTCAGCTCAGCCTCCAGAGCTGCAGCCTGAGATGAATGTCCAGGGACATGTGTTTACTCCCATTTACCAAGTAAGAGCTCCTGCTAGTATAAGAGACTTTACTCTCTCTCACTTCTGCAATCGCAACAAAGCCTATCCTTCCCTTGTTTGTCTCTTTGCATAACTGAAAGGAACTAGTTCTTAAGAGTTTTTAATAAAATAGTAAAGGAATCCTCATAAAGGAAAGGCAGCAGTAGCAGCACGACAGGTACAAGAGACAACATGATTTTTGCATAACAGAATTAATACATCCGTATTGGCATTTAAACGAGCTAATACATTTGACTTGGTAGTTTCAAATATTATATTTGTATGATATTTAATGGTTACTTCTACTGGCAAGGAAGTCTGGCTCCCTTTCTACATGTTAGTAAGCATCCTATCCATTTTCCTGGAGTATTAATGCAAGGATAACTCATTTCTTATGCAAAGCTGAAATGGGATTTAATGAACCTCCATTACTCAAACTGCACATTTTCCTAAAGATGAAAAATGCCATGTACAATATATTTTCCTGCATGTGAATAAGCCCATTAATATAGATTTCTCAACAGGGTATTTCTACTCAGCAGTTTTTGCCTTCCTGGGAGTAGGGAGGGGAAAGTGAGTGGAACAGACACTTCCCCTTACTCCCCCACATCTCTGGAAAGAAATTGAGTTAGATTTGTTAATAGTTTGGTTTCAAAGCTCTTCATAGCACATAAACACAATTGCCTTCTAACAAACATTTATTAAAGCTCACTTGCAAGCAGTTTTATCATTTTTACTGTATTCTTCCCTTACTTTGATAGGAAGCCATAACAGAGAAAGCAATCAAAGCAACATACAAATTTGGAGATATCACAAACTGTTGTTAGTTTGACACCATGTTTGCCTCTTTTAACAATTCCCCTCCCTGAAGAAGCCCATTTTAGCAGTTAAATGTACTGTACATAACAACAAGACACACTAACCTCCTGCCATTCTTAAATATAAATTCATTTTCTTCACCACTGTAGTAAACCAACAGTCACCCCTTCTTTCCTTTTTTTGGGCGGGACGTGACAACCACAGTACATAAATACCAGTAAAATTACCATTTAGATGTACAAAAAGCTGACTCAGTCAGGTATCTGAAACTCAACTTCATGTGCTATTGCAGTTTTAATAAAGCAACTCCTCAAACTCTATTTTGTTTAGGAAAAAAAAAAGTATCTTAACAGCGTCTTTCTATGCGGCATGTTTGTAAAGGATGAAGAAGGAACTTCACCTTTCATCATAGTATATGTTCTCTGTGAACATATAATTGCAGCAAGTTATTACATGTGCCTCAGAGCAAATTTATTTCTTTTCCAGCAACTTACTAGGTTTGGAAACTCAGTCATCAAAACCTTTTTTTTAGTTTTGCTAGTATTATTATTACAAAAGATAAAATTAACATACTTTTCTCTAAAAAAAATAAGTGTTAAGCAAGTCTATCTTTCAACTTTATTTCTTGGATTTTCTCATTAATTCTACCCTCTCCTACTTTTCCCTTTCGATTTCCACATGTACTGCTGGACCACTATTATTACTTTTCAAAATGGGTCCACTGAGATTCAGATTTTCAGTGGAAATGAGTTTTCTCCAAAACTCTGCATTACTCAGAACTCTGTTGCTTTTCCTTGGACTTCGCAGACAAGTAATAGATGTTGATGACAGAATCATGAACAATTAACAAATATACCTCGTACCTAATTTCTCAATAATTAGAGTGTATGAAAACTTTTCATTTATCTGATAAACTTTTCTGCCTGACAGTAGTCTGAATTAGGCCATGTAAATTTGTTAGAACTTTGCTGTTGCATTGCACAAACCCATTACTTTAAGAGTGGGGGGAAAAACAAAAAACAAGGTTTTGATGTATCTGACATTTTCAAATGAAAACATCTTTTGTTAGAAAGTAAGGACAGGTTTCCAAGTGAAACTGTTTGGCAGCGTGATATGGCCATAGCTTCTAGCTTTAATGAAACAACTCTATCCATTAACACCGAAAAATAGAGACAAGGCGAGGGTTATAGAATAAAGACCAAACAATCTTGCAAAAAGACAACTCCTCTCACTGGGAATGCAACTTTCAACCAGTTCTCTTGCTCTGCAGAACACTTTCGTGTTTCACAGCACAGAATAACAGCTTCTCTTGACAACTTTATCATTATTATACTATGCAGTCAATCACATCACTGTCCAACTGTGCAGAGCTCTGTTAACTTGGCTGATCACAGCAGGGCAATATACACAGTGTAGAAATGGGATTTCTCTTCTCCACAGTGGCCAAAGCTGATGCCCTACAGCACACTGTATACTGCAACAGGAACATCAGACCCTCCAGTATGGGATGATCATAGCTGACCTACAAGCCTGTGCATCTTCCCACTATGCTACCAAACCTTCTCTCTTCATCCAGGATTGCCATACTCCTTCAAATTACAATTCAATGGGACTGCAGAATTACGTATTTTCCAAATATTTACAGCCTGTAAGCAGTAAACCAGGGGGCTCTCTGCCTTTTAGAGCTTTGCATACGGACCGTCAGGAACAGGGAAGGATGCCTTGGGCATCCAAACAACTTCAGCTGACTTGAATTCCACCCTCCTGTCCAAACAGTTTAACTGGCATAGAAACTATGTATAACCCTCAGAATAAAGACTAAGATCACATAATAGAAACGACAGTTAGCACATTTTCCTTTTTCTTTTTTTTTTTTTAGAAATAGATAGCATGCCACATGAAAGTCTGCCATCATTGCTTTACACATTTCAGAACTCTTCTCCTCCAAAAAAAGGTGTTTTTCTTGAAAAGCTGTAATTAGGCAGTCAGGAGAAAAGTGTAAGAGATTCCAGCATGCCACCACAACTTTCTCAAGAAGACATCAGCAGCTAACTTCCTACCAGAAGTTGGCTGTACATCCACTGTACACGCATGTGGGAGAAGCACCTGCTTTAAAATCATGAATACTCAGCAGAAACTGCACACAATTTATGTACGTTCTGAAATTCCTAATTTTTACTTAGGATAGAAGATATCATTCAGAAAAACAAATCACAAAACTTTATTTTGGTTTTCTTGTCAGCAAGTATGATTCTGCAAACAGATACAGAAGTTCTGATCTGGTGGAGTATCCAACTTAAGTGGCCCTTGAACGTAGAAGCAGCTAGAACATAAAGCTTCTGTGAAATGCTGACCTCTTTCACAACTCACCAAAACATAAGTGATACTTGTTATTACTTCATTATTCACTACCTTTGTAAACCCATGGCATGAGAAAAGAGTAAGCTATGATAAAAAGGTTTAGATGTAGAATGATATCTTAGAAGTTCATTAATCTGCTTTCTTCTTCCCCTCAAAAGTCTAAATCAAAAGTAACAATTAAATAAAACTCAGAAAGGTTTTGTAAACAGATTGCAATCAAAAAGAAAGATTCTTACCTTGAAGCATCAAAGCTGTCATAGGATCCAACTGTGTAGTGTCTAAATAGTTTCTTTGTTCTATCTGTTCGCGTTTCTGCACAAAAAAGGGGAACATTTAATAACACTCCTATGCTTCTTAATCAAAAACTGCTTTCATTTGCAATTTCTAAGTGGATTTTCTGCTATATATCAATAAAGAAAACTTAAAGTGAATTAACACGGTCTCAAGGAGTTTTGAAAAAAAATTGACATTGGAGTTGAGATATTCTTTTACCATATCACCAAGTGAATAAGGGCAAGTCCCTGTAGATCACATATCATTTCTAAGTTTGAATGTTCCACCCCCGTTCTCAGAGGCAAAAATTTTCTTGGACTAAGAGGCAAAATAGAAGAAGAAAGAAGAAACAAGCAACACATTTTGGAAAGGTTGGAAAAATAGCCTCCCTCCCGAAAAAAAAAAAGAAAAACAGGCAAACTACTATAACTACTATTTTTTTTCTTTAAATATACTCATGCAACACACAAAGTGAAAGCTTTTTCAGTCATTGTAATAGGCATATAGAGAAGGGGTAGTGGGAAAACTAGGTGCGCACACTGATTGCCATCAGGCAAAGAGCTAGAGCAATAAAACTTGTACTATCGTCATACAGCAAAAGCAAACAATTCAACAAACTTTGGGACAAAGGGTGAAGCAAAAAAGAAAGAAACGCAATATTTGGGAAACAAGATGATCAAAAGAATAAGATACAACAAGGCATCCAGCAAGAAAAGGCATTTAAAATCTCAAATGCCTTAAAATTTGATATTCATCCTTTTCTTAAGAAAAACAAAACAACAAAAAACAAACAACAAAAACCACCTGTCCCACTGAAGCAGCTCCTACACCCAGTGTCTGCAGCATTAAATCAATCTACTATGACCGTGAAATTTATGTTCACAAGTGTTTCTACAAACATTCACCAACATTAATACTGGTTTAGTACAGGTATAACAGTGTAGTTTAGAACAGTATTTATGGAACGACAGATAACAGAGCTAAATCTCTCTCTTTCTCAGAAAGATGCTCTCTTATTGTTTTGAATAGGTATCTAGAAAAGCACCAACCTAGTGTATGCCAGATGTTCAGATGCTACTCCACTAGTTGGTTGCTTCAGATTTTGCAATAAAGATCATAACCTAAAAAGCTTACACTGAAAGGCTATCACAAAATACATATATAAATTACACCTTTGGGGGAGGACAAAAATATTGCACAGGAGGTAGGTAATTTGTTGTCATATTCTTGAGAAATTTACTTCCAGTAGAGGCAATCGTATAGAATAAAACTTTAAAAAGAGAGTGAGGAACAGTCTTTGGTAGCTTTATGTATTACAATAATTGTCATTCAAAAAGTTTCAATTTTCTGAGCCTTACTCAACTTTTGCCACAATAATTATAGAATCATAAAATCATTAAGGTTGGAGAAGACCTCTAACATCAAGTCCAACTGTCAAACCATCATCGCTATGCCCACAAAACTATGTCCCTCATTGCCATATCTACATATTTCTTGAACATCTGCAGGGATGGTGACTCTACCGCTTCCCTGGGCAGCCTGTTCCAGTGCTTTCAAGCAAATTTTGCTTGAAATTTTTAACAGCCTCTCAGGACTTTGAAAATTAAATGTTTCCTCACCGAATGCTGCTTCTGCAGCACATACATAACTGGTGAACAGCTAAAATTTCTTCGTTTCCCCTACAGCAAAGAAGTACATATATATTTGTCTCATCTAATCAGAAAGGAAGTGTTCCCATTTGCTTTGAAGACTTAAAAACTTCAGAAATATTATTTAAACATGAGGAGAATATTGCCTACATGTTAATTATGTAAATTCTGAATATTTAACAGGGCTTTAGGAGGTCAGGAAAAGCAATTCTAGATGTAGTAAATTCACAGCATTTGTACAGAACATGCTAACAGATATTTGGGGTATTCATTTTTCCTCAAAACAGCGTCTTTAGTACAGCCTCTTCAACTATTTCTTCATTATTTAAGGGAAGAAAGTTATGCAGAAACTATGGTTTTTGAGGCAGGAAAAAAGTCCAGTCTAGATACAGGTTGGTTCTCAAATGTCATGAAATGGCTAGCCTAACAGGCATCAAAAATCAAATTGAAAAGTTTCTGGTTTAGCTTTGTGACCATGAAATTCTCATCTGTATGGCCCAGGAATTTTTCACAGGAGGCCATCCTGGCTGCATCCAAACAGATTTTATTAGTTCTCCAAGCTAGACATAGCCCTCAAGGTACACCATCTCTATGTCACAACTTCTATGGATATTAAACATTACTCTGAGATGTAGTGCTGTCAGATGACCAAGTGCTGGTCTGCAGAGAGAAAAAATACCTCAGAGCAGAATAGCAGGCTTTAAACACAGTCGAGGAGCACAGTAAAGAAGAAAGTACTGCGAGGGAAAATATGGGAGGACAGAGTTGACAAAATGCATCTTTCCTTGCTTTAATCAGTACAGCTGACTCATAACTGGCTTGTGGGACTTCAAAATGTCCCCCAGTTGGAGACGTATAAATACAAGTATACAACCCAAGACCAAGGAATTATGGCTGAAAACATACATGCAGTTTGCAGCTGGTGGACAGAGTAAGCAAGTTCCTTCCTACTGATACACTAATTTCCAGGATACAAGAGGGGCTGTACTACAAAAACAAAACAAAACGACAACAAAAATCATCAGAAATATATACATATATACAAATTTTATGTAGAATAGACAGCATACTGTCTACAGGATGGTCAAAGAGGGAAAAAATCCCTATTACAATATGAATGCTACCAGATAGTCTTGTTTATGCTTATTCAGTCCCTTTGTCAGTCACTTCCAAGCTGTTTTTTCTGCCAGAGACACCTCATTTTACCTCCTGGGGCTCCAGCTCCTACTGCCCTTACTCTCCACCCTTCTGGAACAGCCAAAAAGAACACTGCCTGCAGCATGATCCACCTGACGCCGACCCAGGTACAACAAATGTTCAACCAGGCAGCAAATCAGCTGCAGGGCTGCACAACACCACAGTGCCTTTCACAGAACAAGAGCTGTAAGTGTAGCAAGCAGCAATGGTACCCAAGGCTATGACAGATGCTCAAAGAGATTTGGCTTTGAAGTAGCTCACTGTAGGACTGTATCTCTCAACATGCTGTAAGGGGTTCAATGAATTTTATGGGTCACACCTTTGTTGCTAAATTTGCAAGGTTAGCTTCAAAATTCAGTGTCCTGCTGAGACATGGAGAAAAAAGACCTGTATGAATTGCAGTCTGTTCCCCACCAAGCAATATTATTTTTCACAACATCCAAAAAATCAGGTTATTACCAGGAGACATGACCAGAAGCCACACAGAAAGACATAAACCTGGATTGCATTCACTGTTTACCACTGGCCTATTTTCAGAAATTGGTTAAAAATAATTAAAAGAAGAAGGTATGATGAAGAATATTTTGGAGCTTTTAATGCCACTGCTTGAGCTGTATGGAACCAGATGTTTCTTCTGCAGCAACTGTTTTCTATAGCGTGATATTTCGGTGCTATTACCAAATACAAAGTGGGTGGGAGGAAAGGCAAGATGCTGTAAGGCACATAGCTTTGTTCAGCTGCTCAGTATTGCAAAGCCAGCACTCTTCAGCTGAGGCTTGTATCTGCTCCCTGTCTCTCCCACTCCTCTACCTTCCCCCACGTCTTTCTGTGCAATCGCATTCATGAGGATTATTTGGGAACCCATTAACTTTACAAATCCCTGAACTCAAGGCTAAGTGGCATGTTTCCCAGGCTGCTGTGTAAGCCCTACAGTTCTTTCAATTACCCTCTTTCCCTAAACCCTGACTCAGATTCCAGTCTGTCCTATTACGCAGCAGAAATACAGATGACATCCATAAGAGAAGAGGATCAGGAATTCGTCATCGTAATGAACAGGATAATAACAATAATAAAAAAGGCGAATCTATAAGTAATTACTGAACAAAGTTCTGAATTCAAGCCAGAATTACACAGCAAACAGGTGTAATTGCCCTAAGTGATCGGTTCCAGGCTTCTGTGGATTTTTATGCATTGTTATGTTCCCTCAGGTTTCTGAAGATCATCACTTTTAACCAGAGTGCTCTGGAGCAATTTAGGACCACCTAAGGCTAGTAACCCTATCTATCATCATTGCTGGAGTCTTCATGAGTGGAAACCTTTAAGGATTTATTTTCAAACTTGCTTGTAGACAGATTTGAAAGACTAGCAAGAAGATAAAGTCTAGAAAAACATTTTTTAGCAATGTGTATATTCCTGCATTATTACTGAGATGAACATCTCTCACTACAGCCAAAAAGTCATTGCAAGATCAAAAGTTATTCTAGGAGGCAGAACAAAATACCAGTGTTTGCAAAATTGCTCCAGTTTTCTTTCTTTTGACAGAAAAAAAGGAACAGTGGTGTATCATTCAAGATTTCAAGATTTCTTGAGAAGTCTCCATTTTACTACAGTAACTCCAGCACAATTTTTTCTATTATCTCGAGTTAACTAGAAGACTTTCTCTCTATCGGCCTTCGCCATGTCTAGGCTAAAGCAACAGGACATACCTGGGAACCACGCACCAGGGTAAGGTCACAGCTAACAACTCTGTCCTCAAAGTCATGCACTGACGTTCACAGAGTAAAGACCATTTTATGCAAAAAGGAAGACTTTCTCTACAGCTACAGAGCATATCTTCCATAGGAACACATTACCATAAATCTCTTCACTTTCCGCTACAAAAAAAGAAGTCAATAAACCAGCTGAGAGACGTCACGTCAATTAATAAGCCACCGAGGAGCAATGTGAGCTAGTATAGAGAGCCATAGAAGAGTCTGCAAGGAAAAAAACAAATGGAGTTGCAGCAGATATAGGTCCTTTGCACTGTTCAATAGTGGTAATACTAATAATAAACACCTAACTTTGTCTTTATAAGAATGCTTTGTTGTTGAGAGATCTCAGTAAAGAACAGTTTCAAATCTTGTCATTTGGAATATAAGAGTCAAAAAAGGTGGTCACTACAAAGATGCAGGAATAAAACATCTCCTCCTCCTCTTCTTTCACCTTACAAACAGCAATGGCTTTCCTCAACTTGAAATATGCATGTGACTTCCCTGCAGCTTCCCTATGTAAGCCTAAGAACTGACCATAGGCCTCCAGCAGTGCCCACAGACAGCATAATGAAAAGCTGAAAATCATTGACACGAAAAGGAAGAAACAAAATTTGGGCTCTAAATCCACACAGATAGAGAACTCAATTCTTGCTCTGTTTCTTCGGTGATTAGCAAACAACTATTTTAAGTACATTATGACAGGCAACTCAGACACCGTATGTACTATTATTTGCAGTAGATCACTTACATATTTGATAGTGTTCAGAAGAGTAATGAACTAGGGGGAAAATCCCAAAGAAACTGCCTTCATTTCTTGTACTTTCCCTGCTGTTCTTCGCAGGGCATCTTGGCGGCTGTGTTTCCTAGGAGACTGCGAGGGGCCGCTCTGCCGGGGCGGTCGCGTCAGACTGCTGCCAGTGCTGTGCGAAGGGTTCGGAGTGAGCCGCGTGTGTGCGGGCCAAGCACAGGAAAAGAAAGTGCAACCGCCTCGTTTGGGTGTGATATTAGAGAGACAAATATCACAAAGTGATCGTGAAAGGTGAAGGCAGGGCACAGTGCTAGCCCAACTAAGTTTTGCTAGAAGAATTTAAGAAATGTTTTTCAACAAGAAATGGTTTTAAACCCAAATACAGTAATGAAAAAGTTCAAAAGTCCGAGCCAGAGTCTTCGATTTTGTTGTTCTGCTGGCCACAGTAAATTCAACAACTTGGCACCATCCTGAAAAAGGAAGCTCCTCTTTCCTCCCTTTTTTCCCCAGCAACAACTCTGAGAGATGTTTCATTACCGCCACAGACAGCTGGAGATGCTCTCTGCTGAAACAGGGTCAGATGCAGCACTCTGCATGAGTCTGATAGAAAGCAATACCCAGCAGTGGCAGGAGGTGAAGACTTGCACTGTGTACCCTCTTATACTTCCTGGGGAAAAATTGCTTTCACAGCTATTTATCTTGAGGGTTAGACCAAAAGTTACCCGAAGCTGAGGAAAGTGGTCTAAAATTCTTTGTTACTACCAGGTGTACAGACAATAAAGTAATAGACATTTTGCAACAAGAGTCTTTTGTAAAATTGGTGCAATAGTATCACAAAACATGTTGATTGTGCAGGAAAAAAAAAAAGGAGAAAAACTATGTGGAATTGAAAATGTCACTATGCAGAGCATTTGTCCTAAGTACATGCACATTCAAAATACTTGCAATACAAAATGCTAAATGGTGCCAAATTATCTCTACTGTAGAGGAAGCCACATACAAAATAGGTAGCATTTTTTTTTTACATACTATGTCTCAAAAAGAGGTAACGTAAAGTGGACATTATCCTAAAACCTTGTCTCAAGCTATGTTTTTTCCCATTTATTAAATAAAGAGCCATGTCATTGCATCGCAAGTCTCTGCTGTTGTGGGAGAACTAACACTGTATTACATGCTCATCAAAAAAAAATGCCATTTTATGTGACTAAATTAATGAAAGACATATCCCATAATGTAAGTACTCCCATGCTTTACACCAAGGCCACTACAAATGGCACCCACAGTGTTGCTATCAGTTACAGCATAACTAAAGCTTTGTAAACCTCAGATTTAGGTGATAATGCAATGTATGATATGTGTGAAAACAAGTATTAAGGGAATAATGTCACATTTAGAAAGCCAAAAGAGTTTTGCAGAGAAGAGGCACCCTATTCCTTCCACTCTCTGTGTTGTAAGTACAACTTTCATACTTTTACTGATTTAACTCATTGCTAGCCCAGTATGCATTTGGCTTTCAAGTAAAAAATGCTTCGCATTATGAACTTTGCTCCAGAAAAGAACTGCATAAAAACAAACAAACAAACAAACCAGAAAATTCTTCTTCAGACCACATACAGTAAAGTCTCAATAAGTTTTTCAGCAAAACCTATCTATCCTTATTCTCTTTCCTCCTTAGAAAATTGAGAATCATTAAAGCAGAGATTTTCCATGAAGTTTTGTACAGCAAAATTTTGAAAAGTTGAAACGTTTTTCAGACCTGTAATACAATTGTTTAACTTCATATTTTATATTTCTCTTTTTGAGTAGTCATTTGAGATATAGAAAAAGTAAAGTTCAGGGATCCTCCTCCAAATCATAGATTCTAAACATGTGCATAGAAGTATAAAATCATGAACCAGAAAGATAAACAGAATTAATCTCTAAATATTTGATCATAAGATCCTTCTTCTTTCAAGACCAGAAGTTGGGGCATTGGAGGGATCAGAGCATAACGTCCTCAAATGCACTGTCTTTAAAATCCAGACCAGGATTTCTCTCCCTCTCGAATATCAGTATGAACAATTTCAAAGCTGGAGTTAATAAGGAATTTATAAGATTTATAGTCATTGAATGCAAGTAAAACTTATTTCTGTTAAAGGGGCATTAAAACTCTCAAAATGGAAATCTGCAGGTATGAACCACTCAAGAATTCAGAAGTACAATAATCTTTTTTCTGTCTTTGCAAATTTGAAGTAACGTTGTTTTCTTAGAAAAGGAAAACTATCATTACCAAGGAAAGAAGAATATCTGATGAAAACATTGTAAATGAGAAACTTAAGAAGACCTTGAATTCATAATTCCCTTTTTTTTCCCCAAAGCTTGCTGGCGATTTTGTAAAATCTTAGTATTCAGTTCATGTGGTGTTCTCAGTCAATTTTTCTTTCAGTTGAAGCTGAGAAATAGCAAATCTTATGTGGTATTTGAAGTTTTTAGATTTGAGAATAGGCATAAAAATGTCTCAAGGATGAATTCTTGACTGGAATAGCAAATCCTTGCATGCCTCCTCCATTTTTTTTTTTCTCCCTACCAACTCCTTTAAAAAAGAAAGGAAGACTGATGTTGATTCCCTCTCATACCCTTAGAGGAAGATTAGCTGGAATGTAGTGAGTTAGCTTACACACAAAGGATGATGATGAAATGGCTGATCAATGTAGCAAATCAGCAAGTTTGCTTGCAAGAGAAACCTTAATAACTGAAAAATGCAAGTTGGACCCATTGGAGAGGGAGTTACCATTGGGAACCGCAGTTTCCCAGGTCATTAATTGTCCCTATAATTTATCAAAAAACCTAAATAGCAAGCAATTGCTGAAACATTTGCTTCTTGTTCTCTTATATGGAATAAGGCTTACAGATTCCCCCCAATACAGGGAATCAGTATTCTTGCAGCAAGGTCTCAGAATTACAAAATCGTAGGGGTTAGAAAGGACCTCTGGGGATCATCAAGTCCAATTTCTCTGCTAAAGCAGGTTCTCTACAGTAGGTTGGCACAGGAAAGCATCCTGGTCACCAGCTATGTACACAATTCTCTTGCTGATGTTTAAATCTGACTGGGAAGATGCTTCTTCATCTTATGAAGAGGCAAAACTAAATGGGCATCAAAATTGAGGCAAATTTTTGAGCTAGGTTTTATTTCAGAACAAGCTCTTCCCTTTGTTAGCTAACTTGCTAATCTGTTTGCAAAACGGGCAGAGCAGACAGTTTATTCCTGCACAGCTCTTCCTTCATTTGCAGAATACTTCCAAAACGTGGTAGTGACCACTTGATCTTTCCCTAAGAAGCTCTCGTGGTGCTTTTTGCAGGCCTTTAATCTGTCTGCCCCTTATTTATGACCCATCTGCAGTAGAACAGCTAATCAGCCTCCAGATGCTGCAAGGCAGCTTTGTGTCCACAGTCCCAGTTGAAACAGAGGATTAAATTGATGTCTGGAACAGACACAGACAGAGGTCTGGATGAAGTCATCAAAGGAGACAAGTTGGGAGAGGACTTTTTGTTCCTCCCTTTCCACAAGATTTATTAGGCTTTATAGACTTCGTTGCCTGTAAAGAGATGGATGTTGACCTGGGCTAGTAAGACACCTCAGAGACTCTAGCAATCAAGCATGGAGTTGATTCCTTGGAACATATTTAGATCATTGCTGAAACAAGCTGTTTTTACAAAATCAAGTCCCAAATGAAGCAACTTAGGCACATTTTGATTATCCCTTCATTATGGATTGACAATATGTAGAGAATACTTTATAAAAACCAGTTCTCATTGTTGATTCCAAATTGCCCCTGAACTTGTAATGAAAACTTGTTTTTCCAGTTTAGACAGAACATAGAAATCTTGATCTGTTGCCTACTGGCAACATCATCTGTTGCAAATACTACTTATCCTGAAGGTCAGGATGGTTTGTTCAACTGCAAAGCTGAGGTGTAATGTTCCAGTTCTTTGGAACTGATTTGTAGTAGAAAAGCTTGTAATCATCACAACTTATTTCATATTTTCCTTTTTCCCTGCAAATATTACTGTGAATTACTTCAGTGTTGTGACTAATAGCAGCAATATAATCCAAAAGGGAAGGAGTCACATGAAATTTAGTAGTTTGCTAAATAGTGGGATTCTGCTCTTCACTTCTTTGGTGGACAGTAATTTTGCAGTCCCCGTCTTCCAGTGCTTCTGCACATCCTTTATCTTATTCAAACACTAACTTTTGGTATTTCAGAAAACGTCATTCATTTTAAGTCAGGAATATGTATCTGTGAGCATCAGGGGCTACTACTGCAAACACAGACAACACGCTTACAGACATGAACAAAGTAAAGACTTTGCAGGATTCAGTGCTGATATGCTAACACAACATTCAGTTTATCCATATTTCTACTTATGGCCCTAAAAACAAAAACAAAAAAACCGAAATATTAATCAATCCTGCACACACACAGGGAAGAAGTCTTCTTGTTCTCCACTCTCAATCTGAAAACTCAAGGACAAAAATACTTCAAATGAATGAATTAATTAAAAAGAAACCAAATACACAAGTAATCAAGTAATATTTTAGAACTTGATACCTATCTCACTCATTAATTAAATGCTATGTTACTCGCAGTTACCACTACCCTGTAAACTGATAGCAGAATTTATTTACTTCTAGAGATGAAGTTACGCAGTGACCTGAAGTGGATCCGTACAGTCACCTGCTAGGAAGGTGCCTGGCACATTTCTGTGGCACATTTCCTGCAAACATTCGAGAAGTGACATTAATTGCCACTCCCCCTTTTCCAGGTATCTTCAGATGTCACAAAACAACAACAGTCACCACCACAACCAAACCATTGCAACATCCTTCTAGTTTCAGTCACTTCTACCTAGTGTACAGTCAGCTTTGGTATTTGCTTTCTGACAAGAAATGACACCACACGAACAGCATTTTATTGATCTTTTTCACACAGTTACAAATCTGCCACAGGAACTTGAATTGTAATCTAATGGAAATATTGATTTTTAATATTATTACAAAGTGACAGGTAACTTTTAGTAACTTTGCCTTAAATTTAGAGCGACTTCATTAGAAGGTTTGTGAAGGAACTGCATTGGTTGTGTGGCAGAAGCTGTGGTCTAGTCTATAGCACACAGAGCGTTTCTACCTGAGATGCATTTACAATCCCACAAGATAACCAACTGCTTTGAAGAAGGTCATTCTGCACCCTAAGGTGGAAAGAACAGACGGAGAGCTATTTTGGGCTGATCTAGGAAAAACAGGCCCTGAAAAGCCATTCTTCTACTCAATTTTAAAAATTAATTTTCACGTATAGCCAGTTTCAACAAAAGCTATTATGGACTTTTATCATCAATGGTGATACAAACGTTTCCCCTAAATTTCCACCCTTACAGAAGACACGTTCAAGTCTAAAGCTCCACCAGCTGTATTCAGGATTAATGATCTGTCAAATTCCCACACTTAAATAATGGATAACATTGTGAATACCTAAGAAGCAGTCACCTGCTGTGCACAGGAGACATGCAAGAAGTTTTAGGAACCTCTCAGCCCTTTTCACCGTAACATTCCTAGAGATGCTGCAGTTTCCAACTCATCTGTTTGCCAGCTTCGTAGCCAGCTAGCAATCTCAGCTCCATGCAGGCCTCATCTTCCTGTCATCAGACAGGTTGCAGAGTACTCTGAGAGGTCAGCAGGGATGCTGGGAACAGGGTTTTCATACTTTCTGCTAGATCAGACCACGGAGAACTCATTTTCCCAGTTTAGAAGAATACTCTTTTCCCTTTCCTTTACCAAGGGGCACAGAAGTGCTTTGTTTTCTTTCATTCTGCCTTCCTTCAAACCTCTCGGAATATTTCAGACATTAGTAAAAATGTCTCACAAGATAAATTGCGCACTCTGTCCTGCCTCTCAGCTTTCTTCCCAAATCTCACCCAAGCTGGTCATCATAAAGGTATTGTGTCACAGGTACTTAAAAGATTATAAAATGAAGATGACTTTAAGAACATGATAACACTAAATAAAAACCAAGGAAAAGCCAAATTTTGTCTCCATTCACTATCTTTTTCTTCCTCTCCTTTGACTGTGCACATGTGCTTTCTGCTCTGAATTCCACTGTGGATAAAGTGTGCTATTATCAAAACCATCAGAAACGCAGAGGAATACTCAGCAACTTTTGCTGTAAGGGCCTCAGAATAACTTATAATTTAACATTATGATTTCAGTCAGCGTGAACAAATAGCTCAGATTAGCAGAGCAGAATGTTGCTAAGCAATGTTGTAGAGGAGTTTGCACAGGACTGGGGAGAAGAGGATTGGGTGGAGCAAGGAGATGCAGAGGCGTGCACAGTTCCATGCTCTGAAGGAAGAACTTCTTCCTCGCCTCAGTCCTGAACGTGTACAAAATGCAAAGGTATTGCAGCAGCAAAATTACGTAGGAACACCACATTGTTTTTAAGGAAGACAGAGAACAGAACATTATGTACCAAACTGTGAGGCTCTGTGTGAATGTATAGATACGGTTAAGTACAGATATAATAATAATAATAATGTAATACATGATGCTTAGTAAATAAATATATGAAAATAATCTATACATACAGCTATTGACACTTCATGTTGATGGCTGTTCAGTCTAAGGTAAATACAAGTTTCAGAGTCAGGCCACAGGCTAATAAATTTTCAAAACACGAAGAGCTACCACATACAGCAAACTGTAATTTGACCACTAATTTGGAGATGCTACATAGGTATTCAAAATAATAAAGATGACCGGAGTATAAAAGCAGAAAGAACTGAAAATATTTCTATGTTTCAAAACCTGCAGAAGGTACTTGTCCTTTTAGCATTGTGAAAAGATAACAGTAATTGCTTTAAAAGAGCACAAATCTATGATCTGCTGAAACCATAGCCACTCCAAAAAATTAGAATAAACTGCTGAGAACGTCAAGAAAATGTTTTCCGAAGAAAGCATCAAAAATAAGATTACTAAAAAGATATTATATGTTAGCCAGTGTCTATTAAGTATGCACTAGAGATACTAAGCAAAGCAATATACTACTGTGCAGTTGTTAAAAATACCCGTATTTTCCAAGCATTTTACTGACTTAGGCTACTAATCTCTTTCTACAAAGCCTTTCCATTTCCCCCACCACCACTTAAAAAATGGGCAGTCATTCCTCTTTACAGCTATACACAGTACCTCCAGGATGAACTGTCTTCATGGATCTTGACTTTACAGCCATAGATTCTAATCGGCTTACTTGAGTTTTGTATGCTTCTGCATCCACATGAAGAAAAACATCCCAGAAGCTTCACCTCAAAATACGCTATCTGAACTACATAAAAAAGTTGAAGCTTTTCAAGAAAAGTAGGATTTGACAAGTGCTCTACATTTTTATTTCAAAATGCTGCTAAAAACAATTCTTATTTTTAAACAAGAGGGAAAATAAAAATCCATGTCACATTGACCACAAACAGGAAGTCTTATCACACAAGTGATAGGCTGAGACTCAAAGCCCACATCCTTTCAGTTCCACATTGTACCAAGAGACTTTTTTTTCCCCGATGCAGGTTTCCATGGAAATGCATCAGTCACTAATCTAAATAAGTGCGGGTGAAGGACGCCTGAAAACCTAGAGCAATTACGCATGCCATTAGAGGAAAAGAATATGATTCAACCCAGCTATTAGAAATGTGGCACAGCTATCACTTCTATATATTGTTGTAGTGTTCTAAAAACAAAACCGCTTCTCTATTTTTTTAAACCCACTCTTTCACTGCCTATAAGAGGCAGTAAAAAAAAGCATTATAAATACTTCACTGATAACAAGCACCAATGAAGTCACACCATATCAATTGCAAAACAGAAGTATATTTAATAACACACTTTTTTTTGGCAATGAAAATCCACTATGCATGAAAACATATCTTTCCATTACTGGTCAAAGATACTTCACTACAGTTATTTTCATGAGCAATACAGAACTTTGATCTGCATTAAAGATCTAATGATCCTTAAAAAAAATTATATAAATATATAGTCTGATTGAAGCGTTGCTAAACATCTATTTGTAACTGGAGCATATATGTCAGGCATAGAAGGACTGTATCTACAAAGACACTTGTCTTCTGCACCCAAATTAACTTTGTGTAGTACACAGCAGTAAGGACACAAATTATTTTGTTCATGTGCAAGTTCTTACAGCTTTATTACATTGCACATACCAATTCCCATAGACTTGTTATTGAAGTTTCACCTCTTATCACACAGTGTGTGCATCTCACCTGGTTCATGTCACAGGCACACAAGCAGTTTGGTATCCAGGTCAGCTAGCATTCTTGTCCTCTTGCTGCTTTGCTCCCAATGCCCTTCTACCTCTTGTCACACAGGAAAACATCTAATTATCTGGAGGAGAGGCTGTTGGTACGAACAAATTGTTTGCCATAAAGGCAGAGAGTCTTTCCAGACTATTTGAACTATGTGACAACTCAGTTATTTCACCCCTTCCCTCACGCTCAAATGAACTATCATAGTACTACTTACAAGTGGCAACTGGGAACCTCAAAAAGATCCAGCTTTTGGATTCTATTTCGTCTTATTGTCTACACTAGGCTTTACAGAAAATGTCTGCCAAATGGCTTTAAGTATATATGAATGAGGCCAGTGAATAAACAGTGCTGTATGAAATTTTGGGGCATGGATTTGAGATGTAGCATCTATACTATATGTATGCATGCCAAAGGACTTTCAGTCCTTTGGACAAGTCTACTTGAAAACATTGTGATTTCAGCCAACAAACATTGCAGTTGGATCACACGCAGTAGGATCTCAGAAGGAGGAAGCATATTTCCGGAGAAAAGACCTCTTAAATCTTTAATTGCAGTCCAGTCTCTATTCTGCACAAGTCCCATTTCCAGTTCACAAGTAAGCATTCCCCATCTATTCTCAAGTGCTGGATATATCCAGCAAAGGAAGCACTCAGGATGCATTGAACCAGTTTTTCTGACATGCTCACGGTTCTCCCTGCTGACACCTAGCAACCACTGGGAATAACATCTAATTAGTCAAATTTGAATTCAAGTGATGGGAAAGCCAGAATGGGGGAAATGGAAGGCAGCTTAGACTAATGCTAACAGAGAAAGAAGTGTGAAACAAGACAGAAGCAGCAGCAACAGAAACTATGCAGAAGAATGGTACTACAGGAAGGAGCAAAGGGTAATGAAGCAGACAAGACATAGAAGAGTCTGTCCAGTAGACTGGATCCTATACAGAGGGTAACACCCTGCTGTTATGAACATGCTGCCAATCAAACCATAGAAACAATACATCTTAGGTTTTAAACTCAGCAGCTCAAATAGTCTGAACTGATACTACAGACTCTACCTTAAGCTAGGCACATCCAACCCATGGCCCATGGCACACATGCAGCCTGGCACAGCCTGTCCTGTGGCCTGCCCCCCGCCACTGCACCATCATGGCAGTGTCTCTTCCCTGCTGAGCGGCCCAGCCCGGCTCCTAGCGTGCACCCATCGCTCATGAACAACCAAACCATCGGTGTGCTATTAACACTGTCTCGGGTGAAAGCAGGACAAGACGAGAGCACAGTGCAGTGCTAACTCCACCTCTCATGCCTGCCACACACACTGAGTGGCACTGAAACCCGCGTGTCCTACAGGCGGCATGTACTTGTGCTGCTTGGCGAGAAAAACGCAGTGATTACCAATAATGATATTTCAATCTACCTAATGTTGTCTCAAATGAAAACAGAACCAAAAAGAAAAAGAAAAATCAAGGATAAGGAAAAAGTGTTCAGTGAAAAATGGACAGATGAGTACTTTTTTGTTGAGACAAATAATATAGCACTACACTCAATTTGTAAGGAATTTTTGTCAGTTTTCAAAGATTACAATCTGAAAAGACATTATATGCAAGAACATGCTGCCAAACTCAATGAATATCGAGGAATGTTTTGTAGCGACAAAATAGTGCAACTGAAAAAAGTGTCATCTCAACAATTTTTTAAAAAAGTTACAACTCAAAGAAACTCTATTATAAAAGCTAGTTATGTGGTAGCAAATCTGATTGCAAAAAATCAAAACCATTTACCGATGGTGAGTTTATTAAGCAACGTATGGAAAGCATGGCAGACTGTTCTGGTTTCAGCAGGCAGGCCTGGNTAATTTGTCCTGAAAAATAAAATGGATCTTTCTAAAATCAGTTTGTCTCACCAGACTACAGCCAAGCAAACTGAAGAAACAGGAAAACCCACCAAAATTTGGAGAGCAAAGCTGCTAATTTCAAATTTTATGCTTTGGTGATAGATGAAAGTGCTGATGCTACAGACACAGCTCCACTTGCCATCTTTATCAGAGGTATTGATGATGAATATAACGTCACTGAAGAAACGGCTTTTTTGGTGCCATCAAAAGACATAACTAAACCTCTTGGTTTGTATGAAGAAGTAAAAAATACATTAGAGTGATTTTCTTTAACATTTGCCAACGTATCTGGTTGAGCTACTGATGGCAGCCTGGTGATGGCTGGTAAAAAAGATACATTGACCAAACACAGTTCTGTGAACAGAAAAAAAAATGCACCCTTGCTTTCCATTTCGATAAAGGAATAAAAGGAACAAAACAGACTCCAAACATACTGCATCACTTACCTACTGGCTAACAAATTGGTAAAGTGTACACGAAGGCAGTGCTTGACTTGGACTCAGGTCGCTATGAAGCTTGTGTGTATGATATGTTCTATTTCATTGTCTAATTTCAAATTTGGGAGGGGAAGAAAAGAGGGGGCACATTTATAAATTAAGAACACTAAGAGATCATGCTGCAAGTCAGTTTGAACATGTATTATCCCTTACGTTAGCTTTTAGTTTGTCAGTTTTAAGGCTAGCACATAAATGCCTTTTCTTCATCTGCTGAAGTCTTTAAAAAAGCAGAAGAAAGTAGGTCTTCCTTCTCAATTCTGACAATCTTTTATCTACATCTCAAGCTAGACCTTTTCAAGTTTCATTTTCGAACATTTAGTCCAATCTAGATTAGGAACTTATTTTAAATGTGACAGTAAAATGCTTTTCAAAGGAAAGATTTTAGATCTCTACTATGACGGAAGGCATATCCTTAAAAAGTTTTATTTATAACATACTTTGAAACCCTCAGGGAGTACAATGACACGAGCAGATCACTAGAAAACTACATGGTTTGAAACTATCTGCTGAATTAACTGAATAGCGACTTGTCCTACTATTGAAACTATGGATCGAAATCCAGTCTCACTTAAGCAAAGATTAAAGCAAAGAGCGTATTAAGATACACAGACTGGGAATCATATCTGAACGTTGAATTGTAGGAATATGTAAGTATTACTGAAGAAAAAAAAGTCTTTCAGCTAAAAAAATGCCATTCAGATTATATTGTCTGAATAAATGATCACTATGAATAGCAAAAGACAAGCTCATTACTATAGCTCAGCATTCATAAAGTCACTATGAGTATCTAAATCTTCAGGGTATTTCTCCTCAGAATAGCATTGCAGTTTAGAGAATTAGGTAACTGAGGCACAGGGAATGTAAACAGCATGCCAAAGACCACAGCGAAAGACAAAGGGAAGGAAATAAACCTCTTTTAAAGTAGCTCAGCTGAAAAAGTGTTTGTGCTTTAAGTTTGTAAGCCTAACAATAAATATGTACATTTGTTGATCACTACAGAAACGTCAAAACGTATTTTTGAAGATATTCAAAGGTCAAAAATGCAGGAATGACAAAAGACATTTCCAAATGTTTTCTGTAAAGTCTAAATGACTAATTCTTGGAAGCAAGTCGCAATATGGAAAGGAATTCTCTTAAGACTGATATGTTCCTGAAACTCCATTTGTACCATGCTTAATGCCTATAAACTAATAAGAAAAAACTAATTATATTGCATCTTTGTACTTAGGAGATTTTTAGTTATGAGATTTGTAAAATATTATAACGAAGGAAATCAAATACTCTGGGTATATTAGCCATGAGAAAAAAAATCCAGGAGGCTGACTGACATGGAGGGGTAGAGAAAGAAGAAAACAGGAATTCAGGTACATTACACAGATAACAGTTACTAACAGCTCTGTATCAATCATACTTTAGTAGAGAGCACCATTAACCTTGTCCAGCAACAGCACATCTCTACACACAATCTTTATTTCATACAATCAGTAACAGTAATCCCTGCTGAGCTTAATGGTTAACTGGAAGAGGGCTAACAATTTCAGTGAAGTTTTAGCTTTTACACATCATACTTTACAATTCCAGATGCTCAAAAATAAAAAATGTCTATGCCCAACTGTAGGTTTCAAGACACTATCTACTTGAAACTGTGAATTTGGTGGTCTGGTACAGAGTCTCAGTGAAAGGGGATTGCTGGCCAGCTTTGTAAGTCCTCACTGCAAGAAGGGAAAAGGTGTAATTAGAATTGATCCATGATTATAAGGGAAGAACCCAGCCTCTCAGCTGTCCTGTACTGGGGCCCAAAACCAAAGGAACAAACCAGCAAATGGCTGACAGCTAGAGGTGCAAGAAGATCCACTGCCCTGAAAAGTTCTGTCAAGAACTGAAGACCAGAAGACTTTCTTGCCAACAAAATGAGGAAGAAAATTATGGAGATGTAATTGTGATTACATCTATCATGATTGATGGGGTTCTCTAGAACTGGGATGTATGTTTCTTACCCCATCCTAAAGAAAAAAAATAGAGTCAAATAGTGTTCCCTAAAACTATTTTAAAGCTGAAAATGTCATCTTGACCTAATAAAACTTTTATAGGATGGACTTTGTGACATCAAAAATTTGACTGAAAAAAAGATAGAGAAGTGAAAGAGACTTTGATTTAGCAAATTTTCATTCTTTGGAGGTGTCTCAAGCATGGGGTGCACTTAATTGAGATAGGTACTTAATGGGTTTATTCCATTCTAAAAATGTAATGGAGTATATTAAACTAACCTGGATTAGCCATCTCTCTGTACCTGATAATCCTAGCTCCTCTTCTCACCATTCTCCCTCTCTCCTTATCTCTTTCTCACATATAAATTGCATCTCAGCATAAACTTAATCCTCAAAGAGACCATGCAAATCTAATCCTCCAAATATATAATCAAAAAATCCTGTTTCATTCTATTTACCATAATCCAGCATGCAGACAGTGCAAGAGATAATCACCTAACAGTGATGGCAATTTGCACAGTTTGAAGAGTTCTTTTGACACTCAAAATGATCTAACTGGTTAAACAATTACGCTGTAACACATCACTGGCTAATTACTCTTTACAGGACTGCTAGAGCACTACAAGTCTTCGGCATACATATAACATCACAATCATCTTAAGAGAGAAAGGACATGTAACTGCTTTTAAATAAGCTTCTTTCCTATCACATAACCTGAAGTTGACAACTTGTCACTTCAATAACATTATGATGTCAAAATTTTAAGAAAATATTGTTTGAGAAAGTGTAACCTAGACATGGGTATAAGGAATAGGAATAAGGCGGCTAAAGGTAGACTTGCTATTCACAGTATAGTATTTATCATTAAATTTAGTTCCATCAGCTTTAGGTGCATTTTGTTATCAAAAAATGACCTGATTAATAACTCAGATTATTAATAAAATCCCATATACTTCCACAAATGATCAGACATCTGTGGGATGCTTGTAGAAGCTACCACAGATTCAGAGAGATTTTTTTTTAAAAAAACCTCAAGTCCTTATTCCTCTTGCATTGCAATCACAAAATCAATTGAGAGATATTAAACACTGACATCACCAAGCCAAATCCACACAGGTGTTCTCAGGGCTGATCAGCAGGGTGTTCCTCCCAGAACCAGTAGTAATAACACTTCTTGCTCAAAGCTTTTTGTCAAAGGAATGTCATACACTGAAATGTTAGTTGTACACAACTATTTCGAATTCTGCCTGTAGACATAAAACACTCAAATAGGTAACCTTCAATCCAGAGATATTCTTAGCAAAAGAACTAATCTAATTTCATTTTAGCAATGTTTACTTCACTAAATAAACTTTAAAGATCTGATTCTTTCCCCCAGATGTTGTTTCGAAGGCCATCTGTTTTATTCCTGACGTAACAGAAGCCATCACACATTTTGCTCTGAGAAAAAGTGAAGCAGAATGGTCATTAGCCAAAAAAGGAATTAGTAGTTTCCTGAATACATAATTAGAGATCTAGGGAAATGGACTTCTTTACCAAAAATGCTGAAGACCAGAAATTAGTAGGAGGGGAGAAAAGGTCTGATCAGCTTTGTGGAAAGTACAAATTACAGAGAGGAGAAAGATTCTGTGGATTTTATAAAACAAATTCAATTTAAATGCACATTTACTACAGATATTTGGAATGAATCAACCTTTTAAGCTGTCCTCCTCTGGAAGCGGGAGATGTTAAGGACATTTTAGAAAACCAACTTTTTGTACATTATTTTTCAAGTCAAGATGCAACTTTTTTGCATTTTCAGCATGCAAAAGCAACAAGAGTCACCTGGAAGAATCAGCAACTTGGAAGAAACAACAGCAATGAAAGATGATGAGGTACTTTTGCATGGAAAAGTGCATTTAGAAGTTACATTTATTGCTGGTACTTTACTCATGGGTGTGCTAGTTTTTCCTCACCAGAGCTGTGAGCTGATGTGCCTTTGGTACATGTGTCAAATGCCAAGGTTAGTGCAAACACGAGGCAGTCTTTTCTTACCTTCCACGGTGGCTATTCCAGGTTTCTTTGTGAACTGGCAATCTGAGAGACTGACTCCAAGATGCTGTATTAACACATGTAATATTTTGCTTATAAATACCAACACATTTCAAAGCTCCTGTTGTGCTCAGTACTTCTTCATTTCTGCAGTAGTACCCAACACATACCTTTGACAACTGACAGAAATCAAATAACTGCACACAGTGGCAATACCTCTCAGGACAAGCACAGCACTGCACAAGTGCAAGACATGCCTTTATTTTCCAGCTCTGAACAGAGTCTGTCAGCATGAAATGGATTGCCACAGTGAGGTCCATGTAGTTCTCAGATGTGAGTTGCAGTACATAACAGTAGAAACACTGTTGTAACAGTCAACAAATAAGTGAAATCAGGATGCTTGTTTTTAAGAAAACCATTTTCATTTCAGTCGCTCTGTTTATGAACAAATACTTCAAACATTCTTACAAAGTCAATAATGTAAATTTTTTGGACATCAGCATGGGAACAAAACCAGAAGTGACATTAGGACCAAAATCTTAATGCCATCTGTGTGAAAAAGGATAGAAACAAACCAACCAACCAAACACAAATAAACCAAGCGAGCCCTGAAGAACTCCTGAAAATGAAAAGAATAAACTAAGAAAGTGAAACTACGCACATACCATTTCAGAAACATCAGCCATAGCCCATTTGATTTAAAACTTTATAAAACTGTCTCCACAAATTGGTTAGCAGAACTATGCTCTAAAGAAAACAAGACAAAGGACATTGTTTCATCTCCACAGATAACTTCTGTATACCCACATTGTGAGTACTGTGGGCAGTTCTAGTATCACCAGATTACTTCAATTACTGGTTGCGTAAGAAGCTATGAAAAAAAAAAAAAAGAGGCATTTTATTAGTCAACTTGTCCATTTGCAATTAAAATACATTGATATCAGGACAGATTCTAATTACTTGCAAAAATTCATGAACATGTTCTATTAAATCTGAATCTCTGGTGAAAAAGAAAAAAAAAATCTTTCCCTTCCCATTGCCACAGTCTATATGGTGTCAGAGATTAATTTTCTTTAGATCTGGGCTGCTGCTTCAGCTGGCAGTTAGGAAGGCCAGGACCCAAGATGTTCCCAAACCAACAGCCTCCCGATGTTGTAAAAGCTTGTAAAGGCTACTAAGAGCTAATAGACAGCATTTTCTCTCTCTCACAAATAGGGTGAACAGCAAAGAGCAGCCAGGTAGGATAGAGCCTTTCAGGACACTTCAGATTGCTCTGAGGCCACTCTTCCTTCTCAAGATTCAGAGATTTCTTGCAAGAGCTAGCCCTGGGCATACTAATAAGACATAAAACGCCTTTTGAAACATCTTCACTAGGCTTCATACATGGCTCAGTGCTGCAAGCAATGTGTAGAAAGAACAATGGTAACTAGGTAAGAGTTTTTCATTTTTACAGAAGGTATATAGCATTTTTCAGAATCTGGGGTTTATTCTGTTGTAGATAAATAACAGCAAATCTACTCAGAAACAAGAATAATTTCTGAACAGAAATCCAGGAAGAAATTGAAACTCATCCCTACATGGGTAATACCTCAACTTCAATGCCATTGATAGAAAATAATGTTTCTATTTCCCTCTGGGGATCTACCCTTGTACAAAAGATGTTTGCTATTTACACTCTTCACACCTTTGAGGTGTGACTATCAAGAAAATGTGCATAGTTTTCTCACATATTCTCAATTACTGCTCAAATCTTCATTTACTTATGTATGCATGGAACAGAAATTTGGAAACAGAATTTGCTGAAAGATATAATCTGCTTTGTAATGTGCAGCTGCAGCTAGGGACAAAGAACACCAAAATTTAGTTTATTCCCTATCAAAAGCAAGGTTACGGACACTAGGAAGCCCAAGATTATGTCTCTGACCACTGAAGAGTTCAACGCTCATCAAGATAACAGTAAGCGACTTTGTGTTATTTCTGCTCAACCAAGCACAGTAGTGATAAGATTATACCATACTCCAATCTATTTTATAGTTTCATACAGTAAAAGCTTATGTGACTGTCATCTTGCATTTTTTAAAAAGATTCCAGTATCAGTTAGTCATTTGCAGAGTTATTTCCCTACTCTATTATATCTTCCATGAACGTTAAGTAGTTATTAGTACTGCATATTTTACATTGGCATTTATGTTGCATATAAAAAGATTAAGGAATAATCAACCACTCTCTTTTCATTTAATTATTTCTCATTCGCTAACTGTATTTCCAATAATTACGCAAAGTGACGATATGTTATTCTTTATAAAAAGCATACTTATTACTAGTGGACAAGACTACCAAAACAACAGGCAACTATTAATGCTAGACAGCTGCAATACAGCCAGTACCTTCGCCACACACACACACAACCTCTGGCCCTAAAAAAGATGGATTAAACAGCACAAGAGACCCATCCTGGAGAGGGACTTTTGTGTGGCATCATTATTTTAAGGGAACCTTCTCAGATAAAATGAATATAGAGAGATGTCTAACAGAAGCATAACTAAAAAAAATCTCTTAGTATATACACTTCCCATTCTTTATTTCCATTATGCTTTAATAATTTTTAAGTATCACAATAGTTGCAACATTTTTTAAATGAGAAACCTTTTCTAAGTGTCTATTTGTAGGTGAAGAAAAAAGGAAACAGAAGATTCTACTCACAAAAACAGAGTTAGAAAAATTAGAACTTAAATTAATGAAAAAAAAAGATTTTTTCATTTACGAAGATGATGCCTGTAGGAATTGAGACCTCACTGATGCAGAATCAATAATAAAAGAGCTATGGCCCAATATAACACAATCACTCCAAGGTCTATCCAAATTGTAGCAAGGAAACATTTCTGGTTTAGTTCAGGTTTTCCACTGCTTCCTTGCTCTCACAAGAAAGGCTCACAATTATGCTATGTTGTCCATATTGTCCATATTTAAAATAATCAAAGTAAATCCTACAAAAACACACACAAATAAACCACATAAAAATCTATGGAGGATCAGGAAGGATCCTATTTAATAATTCTTTTCTTTTTTCATTTACTCCTACTGAGTGTTTCATAGGACACTTTTTTTTTTCCTGGCAGTTTGTCCCATCTCTAATTTAACAAAAATGAACAGCAAGATGCACAATTTGTAAGCGGATAAAAATGAACAATCCCCCTTACACCTACACCTAGCCTATTGAAAAGAAATATGCAGGCAATATGCAGAAATATGCAGGCAAATAGTGGATCAATAACCCAAAGTTTATGCAGATTTTCACTTGTATACCACCAACATGGTGTCCCCTTGCCATTTACTCGTCTCATTCAAACACCATCCAGTGACCCTTTAACCTAGTTTTCAGAGGTCTCCAGGTGACATTTTTATTTTTGCCACAATTTCCCCATACTTACAGTTGGCCAAACAATTAGAAGAAGGACGAGACAGGTTCACTGACACCTTGACCAAACATCAAAGCCTTCCTTCTACCTGTTCATATCTGATCCTCCTGTGTCTCCACCAACACTGTTTAAGCGGCTATACAAGTTATTAGAGCTTTTTGCTTCTAACACCCACATTTTCTGTGTTACATGAAAATAAGCAACTACTTTGACTTTATTTTAAGATATCTATGAGTGCACTCCCATACAGAGGAGGAGTGACTGTAGCCTACTTGAAAGGGACTGGGAAAGAAGCAAGCACACAGCGGAATGAAGGCAGTATAAATTATATTTAGCATGTTCAGAACACACACACACAGTTTTGTACCAGTAATGCTTTTGCTTATTCTTTGAAATAAGTCTATTTCTGTGTTATTAGTTTTCAAAGAGTTTTCATACTGCTGGGATCACAAATCTGTCCTGAAGGTAAGATAATCAAAAGTATCTCATCTCTCCCTTAGTAACCAAAGGGAGGTCACAGAATCACAGAATCACAGAATTGCAGGGGTTGGAAGGGACCTCAAGAGATCATCGAGTCCAACCCCCCTGCCAGAGCAGGTTCCCTATAGCAGGTTGCACAGGTAGGCGTCCAGGCGGGTCTTGAATATCTCCAGGGAAGGAGACTCCACAACCTCCCTGGGCAGCCTGTTCCAGTGCTCCGTCACCCGCACCGTGAAGAAGTTCTTCCGCATGTTGGTGCGGAACTTCCTGTGCTCCAGCTTAAGGCCGTTGCCCCTTGTCCTGTCCCCACTGACCACCGAAAAGAGGTTCCCCACCTCCATTTGCCTCCCACAACTAAGATACTTATAAACATGTATCAGGTCCCCTCTCAGCCTTCTCTTCTCCAGGCTGAACAGACCCAGCTTACTGAGCCTCTCCTCATAGGGGAGATGCTNCCGGTCCCAGCCACGAGCGGCGCTCCGCACCGGAGCCGCGCCCCGCCCCGCAATCTGTCCTGAAGGTAAGATACGGGGCGGCGGCCGGCTAGCGCGAGGCCACCGAGGCGCCGGTCCCTTACATTGTCGATGACAAAGACTCACCTTGAGAAAGCAAGTTGTTAAAGCAATAGATACTACAGCCCCATCAATTCTAACCTGTGACAGGCTGAAAGTGGAACAGGTAGAAGCATTCATGTCTGCCACTGAGCTGAGGCAATGCACAAAGCATTCAGGGTCAGGGAAACGTGCAGGAGGAGGTGTTCAGCAGCACGGGACATTTACTCAGGAGAGAAGATGGATTTCTGTTCTAAGGATTATTCTATATAAAATTCAAATGAAAATGCTGTGTAACGTCAATATCAGAGCTTCCTTTTTGCATATGAAGCAAGCAAAGAAAAACATAAGTCACAGTCAAAGTTTTCTAGGAAAGTAAGTCTGAAACTCTGAAAGTATGTAAGAACACAAAAATCTGAACAAACGAGAGGGGAGGGAAGACATAGATGTGGACCTAGGAAAGGCAAATGGTACTGGAAATCAGACTGAATACATCATAGTATGGGAAGACGTACAGGAAATATATGGTTTGGTCTAAAGAATACCATGAGCTGAATTATTAGAATTCCTATAATTATTTCTCTGAAGAAATTGTGCTCAGAGAAGCATATACAATGGTACTCAGGAACAGCATTCGGGATTTAACCTCCAATACTGACAAATAAGGAAGAAAAATACAGAAAGTCACATACATAGATATTTTTTCATTTTGTACAGCTCCTCAAACACATTTAGAGGGTTATTATCACAATTTTACAGAACAGTTTAAGATGGAAAAACAAACTGCCAACAGCTAGGGCAGGAGGAATCTAAATAAAAGATGCAATCTATGCTGTTTCTAGATGACACAGGAATATTTCACAGAGCATTTCCATTTGAATTCCAGTCCCTTATGCTCACAGTGTTTCCTCTTTGGTTTAAGAGGACTGCCACCTACTGAGTTACCCTTGTCTTTATATGGCACTAGGAAAGAGATTAACATTACATTCAAATAATGAGATTCTTGATAACAGATTTTACTTCTTCTGTTTATACATTAAAAAACAATAAAGTATCTAAATCTTCTAGGTTTAGAGTGCTGAACACTATTTTTCTTTGCTATAGATGATGTTTTGGTATTAAACAGAAAAGTCTTGCTAGTAACTGGTTCAAAACTAGAAGGCCCCTAGGTTATGAGGAGGGCACGTTAGCTATCAGCACAGAGAAAGTCATCAAATTAATAATATGTTAATATCTGAAGCAAGTTGGATTTTGGACACCCAGAATCTAACAGTTACACTGAAAGATTCAGGTAGTGCAGACAGCATGTAAAGAAGAGTGCTCTACCTTACCGAGCCCCTTTCTCTGTGCCACCAAGGCAATAAAAACAAGCGACAAACAAACCCAGAGAGCGCTGTCTGCAATAAACTGATGCTACTCCACAGCACTCGCAGAACAGTGTTTATAGTCACTTGAGATACTTCATCTCCCATTTTGAATTAGAACAAAATAGATGAGTCAGATCTGAAACACAGCTCAGGAATCAACGATGACTGCTTTTATTCACTCTAAAATATGGCACTGACTGAAGTAAAGCAACTGCCATGTAGCCAGTTAGTACTTACAGCTTTTACTAGAATAATATACTTTTAATTACTCCCTGCGTTCTGCAGCACCATGATAGTTTTATCAGGTTTTATCAAGAAACAGTCCTCAGGTCTAAATGCAATTTCTGATGGATCCTTTCCCAACTCTAAAAGAGACAATACCAGCCAGTATCTGTACTCATCCTCTGATCATCAGAGCTTTACCGCAGTTCTCCTCCGCAAAGAGAGCTGATGTTGTTCATTAGTTGCTTTCAATGTTAAGGGCCTGAAAGATGAGATCTTACCTAGAACATTTCACAGTGATTAATTGTTGCCTCTAAGGAGTGTGAGCAAAGAACATAACAGATTCACAGATCTCCATAAATCTATAAGCTAAAAACGTATTTCCATATATACTAACTAGAAAAGTATTCAAAAATTGTACACAACATATTTAGTATTCAAGGCAAACCAAATCACTTAGAAAGTGCAGCCTGTAAAATAGCACTACAAAATTCTTCCTTCCCCCACCTCTCCCACTGCCCTAGTCTGCCCTTTCTAAAGGTTCTATATTCAAGCATGAGTAACAGTGGACAGAAACGTGGCTGAATACAAATTAAGCATTATATATGATTTTCCCCTTAAATTCCGTACCCAAAGAATGCCATCTAGTGACCATCTACTGAATACAAAAATTGGTATCAATAATGCATCTCACTTCAACTGTTAAGATAACATATTACACATTAAATATGACGTGCATGTTCATTTTGTTCCTTTTTCTTTCTTTCTTTCTTTCTTTCCTAATGAGAAACATCAGGGATAAGATCTTAACCAGAGTATTTTTATTCTAAATGCAAGAGTCATTGCTGCAGACAAGGCCGTCTGACTTCATTTGCAAATTGGTCCCTTTCAGTTTCCAAGCTTCAGTTACTCCATCCAGAAGGTGGCTTCTGTCTCGCAGACCATTTCTAGGATAATTGCCTCAGTATGGGTCTACAGATCAGAACTGAGGCATTCAGGATTTTCCAGCATTTTGTAGACAGGAGAAATGCATTTTCTCTTGCTACCCTACTTTTCTTTTCTTTTCTTTTTTTTCTCCTTAAGAAGAAGCACCAAGATTACTATCTTATCAATTAAAAAATTATTTCAAAATTTTCTTTAGATAAATTATTTGCATTGTGACAGTATCTCTCACACAGCACTTTTTATTATAAATACAGATGGTATGAGGTATTGCATGTTTCAGTACCAGCAAGATTATAAAATGCTTTGCTTCCATAAAAAGATACTGTCTCAAATGCTGAGCAGAAAGAAACATATTAGCATCCTAATCACTCAGTATCTGATGAGGGCAAATTTTGTGACACGTTACTGAAGACTGTAATATTTCAGTGGCATGAGAAGTTCAGAAAAACAGAAAGATTTCATCTGAATAATATCACCAGATGTATGCTGTTTCAAAAATATTCTTACTTTTTACCTTTACATTTCTCCTGATACTGCAAAACAGATTTGGCTTTTCATTAATCTAGGCTAATTCTTACAATACGCTTTTCCACATTAATTTTGCCTTTACTTGAAAGAAGCAATCTTTTGGTGGGAGTCAACAGAAACAGAGATGAGGCACTGCTGCCATTAGCCTCAGCACACAGGCTGGACTACCATGATTTTAATCACAAACTTGGAAAGCAGTAAGCATAGAATTGAGCCACATTCAGTTGATCACAGGAAAAACTATCTTCACTAGGGAAGTCTCATTAGAAAACTTGAACAAGGTCATGTTCTATATATAATTTAATAGCAAAGATATACTTCTTAAAAGCCCTTGATGAAATTGGCTATTAGAAATATCATATTGAAAGCTGCAACCTATGCCAATTTGTAATTAATAATTACCATTAAATACCCTGCATTAAAGTTAGATAGTTCCACTAGAACATGTACAGACAAAAGCACAGTACCATATAGATTCCAGAAACAGTAAAACAGTACTGTTACCACCCTTCTTCATCACTCCATACTGGATAAGGGAAAACCCCTCACACAAAATGGAACTACCTACATAGGGATTTACCTTCCTGCAAACAGATATGTTATAAACCACTTAAAAAAAAAAAAAAAAAAAACTGAACACTTCCGCATTCATTTATTTTATTAATATCTTGATTTATGGAAATTCATAATACTGTAGTTCTACTGCTTTGCAAGATAAGCAATAGAGCAAACTAAACTCAAACTGCATTTGCTTTAATTCCCTGGATAACAACTGCTTATAACTCTTTGAATAACAGTTGTAAGGAATGACATGAGAGGTCTCAGAGAAAGAAGCACCATCGCATTCTCACTTTTTGGAATAAGGCACCACACTCATGACTTTATCTCAAGCCCAAAGAGAATTTAAATGAAGGACACAAAAAATATGTACACCCACAGCAACCAGAACTTAAACTGGAGAATGGAATTCAAGCTGTGTTTGTATCTTTTCAAAATTCTGCTGCTGTAAGTAAGAGTAATTGATTTTCTGTAAGGAAAAGACGCAATCAGCAAGTTAAGAATGTAGAAAGGCTTTTGAATATTGATATTCTGAATGAAGATACCAGAACAGTACAATTTATCAAGGAATAAGTTTCTAAACAGATGCTTGAGGTTTACATAACTAACACCAACTTGAGACTAACTTTGAGACTACCAGGACTTAATAACATTTGAAATGTGTAGGAAGTTAAGTTACTCAACACTTCTCTGTTACATCAAGTCCGATCTCACGAAAAGCACAACACGTTATAAAGTTACTGTGGTGAGGAACTGATGGATAGAGACGGCAAGAACACATAAGCCCTATTTCTTTAGGGAAAATAAATTAATGGTAAAGAAGCTTTTTTCTTGTAAGCTAAAGCCTCCCTTTAAATAAATAAGACATTGGCAATACTCCATTTATAAAATTGAATCTTTAAAAATATCTCTCATTAGCAATGACATAATTTTTAAGTGTCTTACTACTAGTATCAGGCATATATCGAGCAAAGTGAAAAATATGGGAGATATGACCCCAGGAAATCAGTGGTCTCTTCCCGGAATGAGATTTCAGCAAGGACAAATGGCAAATTAAATCTACTGATTTCAGTATCAAAGTAATCTGTTTGAGCATTATGAAATATAAGGATTAAGGAAAAATCTTTGCTGTGAGCAGTGAGTCTCATTAGAAAGCCTAGATTCTTTTCTCATTGTGCTAGAGAGTACCTGTGATACTGCTGGCAACTAACAATTTTCTTTCTGTGCTACCATTGCCTTTGCCAAAACAGGGATGATAGTAGCCTAATACCCATGTACACAGAAGTCTGAGAAACTACCTCAAGTACTAAGTTTTAAATTGAAGTTCAAACAGTTTCCCTTATGTAAGGGAAATACATTTCACCAGATTAATTCAAAGCAAACGACAATAGCATAAAAAGGCAAAAAAAATCTGCACGCAGTCTTTCAGAAACTATGTACAGTTGCTGTGACTGTATGTAAAATCATAGGGAATTGACCTGGTGGTTAATCTTGCATTGCTTTTATTATTTCTTGTACATGTACATTGTGCAACGCTAGCGTAATTGTGCAAACCAAATGGGTACTTCTGGCAGAGTTCCTGAGAACTCTCCCTGAGAACTGTACAGAGCATCAGGAAGGATTCGATTACCTTGCCAGAAATTAGCCTTTTATGTGAGGCTGCTCCTGGTCCCCCTGCATATTCTTACGTTAAGACAGGCAGAAATGACTGGGACTTTAAGGAATACAACTTTTCTCTCACCTACTTCAAAGCCAGGCCAGACAATAATGGCACAGAAAGAAACACTTGGACAGAGAGCCACTGGCATGAGAGGCAAGGACTCAACCTAGCTTAGCCTAGAAAATTATTAGTCTGAGAAATGATTGCTGTGTGTTCACAAGTTACAATCCTGCCTACAAATTTCCAGATGACTTTCAGATGCCTCAGATGTAGTCAGTCCAAAGGGACAATGATTAAGCTTCTTACTAGTAGTGGATTCAGTAGTAATTCAGATTGATCTGACCACTGAATCAGGAAAACATCTTCTAGAGAGACATTTCTAAAAAAACCTGCAATTTCTTCCAGCTCCCAGCTGCATCTGTTCACTTGAGGAACATCTATCAGGACTACCATTCAACAGCCGCATAAATTCATCATTCATTTAAGTTTACAGCATACATACTCTCAGGCTGACATCACTGCAGGTTTTATTACTTAATTACTTTTTCAGAATGTTCTGCTTCCTTGTTTTGTTGAGGAGAACACCCTGCACTCACTGGTCCCTGCTATCGCTTCAGCAGATCAATTCTCCACACACAGTGGTAACCTTTGTGCGCAGCCCTTTGGATGCACAGCCTTCAGGTAGAGCCGTGGGTGCAACTGGAAGTAAAGCCAAGCCGCAGGCCTGCGAGGACCCTACGCGCCCATTATTTCACCTCACCCCTCCTCACTTCCTCCTTCTACTGACTCCATGCTTTGGCTCTGTGTCAGTCAGAATCAGGACTGGGGACCCTGTTTTCACCTTTTTGCTTTCCACCCCTTTCCTCACCTCAACGAGCTGTTTTTTCCCTCTGTTTTTTTCCTCATCAGTTTTCATCCCAAAGACAATTAACAATGATCACAAAAAAAATTTTTTTTAAAAATCCCTACATGACAGATTCCAGAGATGTGAACGTTTCCCTTGTAAAAAAAATTAATAAAAATAGGTAAGAAGTGGCAGCTGATCAAGAGAAACTACATACATTTCCATATTCAGCATTTATATGCTCACAAATTTTCAATACAAACAACTAGAAAAGTCAGAACACAAACATTGTTCACAATTCACATTTCAGAGTGAAAAAATACCAAAGAGTAAAAATACAAGGGAATATATCCACAAGTACCTTTAAGATTAGACAGCATTTGCCAGAAGAGCTACCAGATGCTTTTGTCTTCAACACAGTTTGTGTCCTGTAAGTAACATGATAATATCCTACAAAGTGAGTTTAGGACTTCACAATATCTTAATGATTTAGTTTTGGAGGAATATTTATAACACATTTCAGTCTTTCAACTCTATCTACACAGCTGTACCTCACCACATCCCCAAATTTAGGAACTATAGTGTAGCTCATATAAACTATTACAGTTCACCTTCAGGCTTATTTATTTTAAATGGTTATATTTTCAGAACCGAACCCACCAACATCTATAAAAAATTGTACTTAAAAGTGTCTCATTAGAGGTGAAACTTCTAATTAGATAGTCAGCACTACCTGCACTTAGGTAACTATGAAGGTACATGCTAACAAACTCAATTCCTGCTTTGTGAGGAAATCATTAACATTCTATAATTCTCCTTTCATATTTATAGAAGCACGACTGAGCACTAAGTTGGTTTCAAGATTACTTAAATTCAGTTCCACACCTTTGTTTTACTCGCGCTTCCACGTCAGACGCCACTTTGTCAGACTGCCCCTCTGCTGCCTTCTGTCACGCGGCAACAAAATGGCGGGAGAATTGGCGGGAAGGTTCAACCCCTGCTACCGTACAACCAACATCCACCTCTGATGTTGTGGGCCAACACAATAAAACAGGAGCCATTACTTTTGGAGCAGCCCTCGTATATTTCACAGGTTAGCAGCATCTAAATACACTGTTAAACAGACACCCAAAACAGAAGGAACGCTGGAGGTAGTGGTGCACCGAAAGACATGGAACTAACAGCGCTTGCAACCATGTCAGCTATTTTCCTTTCCAGGTGTATGTTTTCCCCTCCCCACCAGTCTTACAAACACTTCCCACCCCAAGCTACTTAGAGTTATTAAGCTCTTGTGTCAAGGTCTAGTACTGTGTCTACATGTACTACCAACTGTCTGTACTTTTTAACAGTATTGCAATATGTTTTGTGGGAGTGGGGACCTGAGGACATCCATTCCTAAGAAAAGAATATTCTATAGTGCAATGTAGAAGGCATCCTCAGAAGATGAGATATGATGCAGAGAAACAACCACTAAGCTGTTCAGCAGAAATAGCATTTTCTCAGTCTGAAAGAGTATCTTATAGGGACAAACTAGAAAAGACAAAAACAGGAAATTAGCTACTTTTAATTGCAGAGCAAGGATGTGTTATCCTTTCGATAATCACTTTCTGTTTTTCTACAAACTCTACCATTTTCTGCATTAAACAAGACATTTGCAATACAATAAAAATCTTCTGCAATTACTTGTCCATCTGCTGCCCAGACAGGTACTAACCTCACTGTGTCAGTAGTACACTTCATGCAAATTGCACTTATGATGAAAGAGTTAAAATGAATGAATGAGAATAATAGAAATATTTTAAATATTCATAAGAAAACAAACTAAACCTTCAAAACTTTTTTTTGAAAAAGAAGCAAGAATGAGAAAGTAAGAAAACAGCTCACTTATCTGGTTTAGTAACTAGTAAGATTTCTATTTTTTAATATTTCCTGAAATTACATTGCTGTCTACACTTCAAATAGTGTACCCTATCAAAACTGCTCACAGTAACTTAGTTTGAGATACTGCTATATTTCTAAAAGATTTTTCATGTTATTTTCTTGTTTAAGTGTGTAGATAACATTAAAAAAAAAAAAAACACACTAGAAAGACTATATTATTTTCAGTTCCCTTACCTGTCTGGACCTTTGGTAATAATTATGAAATGTAGATGTTTCAGAGGTGAAGTGCCACTCAAGAGATGGTTCATAGGCTGGGAGAAGGTGGGGGGTACTTAAGGAGAGTCCTCAAAGAACAAAGCTCAGGAGCAGAAAGTGAAGAAAGCTGAGCTATGTGGTGATTACGGGAATGCAGGGAGTAAGGCCTAGAACTGACCCAGGGCTACACAAGCCTTGATCATTTAAAAGCAAAAATTAATCTTTACTTCAGAGCTTTTTACTAGAAATGTCTGGAGACACAGAATCTTAAGAGTTTAAAATTAAATTGGATATCAAGATGTTGGCACCAAAGAACTATAGCAACACTACACATCCCTTTTCCAGCCAAAAGAGTTCCTTATCTCAAGAGGATCCCTTTCTGTTTTACTCTTTAGCCAGATTTTATTTCTGTCTGCAAGCAATGCTTTATCAGCAGCTAACAGCCTACATCTAGGATCATAACAGTACTTACTAGCAAAGAGAAAAATTCAAAGGATTATATTTCTATACTAAATTTGCCTTGTACCTCTCCTCTGGTTTTTATCTAAGCCTTTATTTCTGCAGCACGAATCAGTGCACTTAACTACAATTTGCTCTTCCGTTTTCGAGGGCAAGCAAAAATCACCATTCTCTCTATTACATTTTAAACATCATCTGTTTCTCAAAAATAAATAGATCTTGGCATTTCTTTTTCTCATGGTCTTCTGTTCTCTGCACATAACCGTATCCTGGTTTTGGATGACAGAATCTTAGCAAAATAGATTTCTGATCTTTGTAGAAGTGCCTTGTACAACTCCTGTATATGTGTGTATTCCTCATCAATCAGATGTCTACTATACACTTCAAAGTCTTAAATGAGACCAGAGCAATGCACAGGTTTTGCCCTGGCAAGTAAAGTAAAAGTTTAATCTACACGAATTTACAGTTCAGGATATATAATTCTTTCCTTTTTTTTTTCTTTTTAATCATTGACTAACAAAGGTTAATAGAATGTGTAAAAGAAATTTAATTTCTGATATCTGAGACAGAAAACATTCAGAATGGAAATAGTAGCTGAAATTTTTTTAAAAAAAGGGTTTTTTTTCTTTAGATATCTTTTATTTTTCTGAGGCACAGAAACATAATAAAACTTAGTAAAGCTTATTCAGGCCCATTGAGGAGAATGTAGCAAGAGACAGTACCATGCAAACAATTCACTGATACTTATCACCATGAAGCTTTCTAAGTTTACTCAGCAATGTAGGATTTTTTTGTTGTTGTTTTTGTTTATTTCCTGTTAGAAAAACAATTGTGTATGCTTTTTAAATTATAGGTAGTTATTAAACTATATTCGTTAACTATTAAACTTAAACTATTTTTAACTCTGACTAGCTTCAGAGCGCATGTCAGTTCAAAGCTCTGACCTGCTAAATTAAACATTTATCTGCATCTAAGCTAGATCCTTCTCACAACTGATAAAAAAAAAAATAAAAATAAAAAAAAAATCAGATTGTTGTCTTGCAGTATTTTTCCAAGACAGGTCAGACAATCCGCCCTCCTCAGGAGCCTATTTCCCTCTCCTGTGTAGAAAGGTAGCTAAAGGTGAAAATACTAATATCATAGACACGGTGAATGAACCGTGTCCACTGCAGCTTTGCTGTCTACATTGTCAAGTAAACTACACTAATACTACAAAAGCACCACGGATGGAACTGATTGTTTTTAAGTGCGTTATAACAATCACTAGCTCATTACTGCACAGTAAGGGGTGCATGCTGGCTCCTGCTCTTTAAGCAGCGTGTTATCGGCCAGCTGACTCAGGCAGTAGTTCTCTGCACTATCGACTGCTGGGACTCCTGTCCTTTCCACTAATTGCTGATCATTTTCCCACGAGTCTATTTACAGAACAGCCTCCCAAATCAAAAAATGACTTTTTTTTTTAAGCACTATGTTTTTCCCTTTCCATCCACAGTGTGGCCACACAAACCATTGTACTAGTACAATTGTAGAGAGGTAACTGAGAGAGGAAAATAATTGTAACTGACAAATACTATACTGCTGCACAGAAGTTGCACTCAAAATGGATGTGATTATACAGACAACACTGTACACATGGGAGATACATAACTATAATCATAACAGCTTACTTAGCAACTAAAAAAGCGGTAAGTCTCTGTCTTTCACCTAGCCATGTAAAAGCATAGTATGAACACGTCTACATGAATTTCAACTTTATTTAAAACTTTACTGAAATGTTGAATTATTCTTGTGCCTAGGCACTTTGTAACTGACAACTTGTTAAGTGCAGGTGTTCTGAGAGTGTGAAACCCCTTCCTTTCCCTTCCCTCCGGCACATACACCTTGGCAAAGAAACTCATTGTACGGAATCATTTTAAGTACATCTTCTTTTCCATTGCCAAGATTTTCTAAGCTCTATCTGTTTCTCAGTGTTGCTGGTATCTGATTGCATGGTTTTGCTGAATCCATTTTTATTTTGACCATGCCTATCTTTCCTAACACCTGAGAACATTTCCAACAAACCCTGAAACATCAATACTTTCAATCTTTCATTATAATGCTGTTGCAAAGAATTCTACTCTTGTTACCTAACTTCAGCGTTCCATCTCCTGCAGCGTGTTATTACACAGAACATATCTAACAGACTAGAAAGCATGTTTCTCAATTCATATGATCCAACATTTTAACTATTCAGCCAAAAGTTAATATTACAACTTCTGGAGGTTTCTTGTTAACCTTTACTCCACAAACTAATTTGTTTTTCAAGTAAGAAATTTTTAGATAAATGAGACAAGGATACATTATATTTAATTTCCTTAAGTATTAATTTGTCATACAGATAATTAAATATAATTCCTTTTATTATTATCAGGAGAGCAGCCAAAATATATAACTATTTTAAATGTCTCTCCCTGGATATCACTAAACTAGTGCTTGGAATGTGCAATGTCTACAAACATGAATTAAAGACTATGGCTTCCTATGGTTTGTATATTAGGTGAACGTTTGGCCGCAAAAAGGCCTCAAAATAATACACTGAAATCCTTTTTGTTTGTAAATCAAAATTATCTTGACCTTTACAGCTATATTTGGTATTTGCGAACGTAATTCATTCCTCAAGCTCTTTAGAAATTCTCTTTTTATACAGTTCTGCAGTGTTTGATTCTTCATGAGGCAATCACAATAGCTTCATCAGACAACAGCAAATAACAAATGACCTTTGTCTAAACCCAGTTCTTTCCACCCCAAGGCAGCTGACAAGACAGGGCCTGAATCGAGGGTTAAGAATGTCCGTGGGCATCTTCCACTTCAAACCAGTAAGCCAACCCAAATTTCCAAACTCCATTCCAAAAGTAAACATGCTTTTATAAATAATGCAGCCAAGCTCAATTACCATTTAAAATTCAATACATATTGTGAGTACAGACTTAGAAAAATTTACTCAGATCTGTCTATTTTTACTGAAGACAAATAACCTGTCCCCAGTTTGAAAAATAAGGCTATCAATATCGATGTGATATTCTTTCACTTAGCTAGATAAACACACACTGAGATATTGATTGCCTGAGTAAGCATAGCATGTTCCAAAGCCCAGCCCTTAAAACAAATGCCACAGAAAATCTGCTGCAGCTGTGCTCACCAGAAGCTGTGCTTCTGGCTCTGCCAGGCAGAACACGGACAGTGGCTGATACCTAAGAAAACCTGTATGTGAGATGTCAGACAAAGACAGAGAAAGCAATAAAAATGGGTAGAAAGGAGATAGTGTGAGGGTCCCATTTAGACAACTCTCTGCAAGCTCCAGCCACATCCAGGGCAACCTGAGAGACTGGACAGGTCTGGGACTTTCTGCCTAGAGCTGATCCAGACCAAGTGAGGTGTTGCAGTTAGAGAGAAAATGATCTCCTTTGGAAGAAATTAAAAGCTTTACCTCATCAGTTTGGTTAACAGTCCACAGGGAAAGGGGGGATCCCGAAGTTTCCTTTTGCTACTGATTCAGCAATAAAAATTAACATAACTTTCTGGCAAGAGAGGTATTCCACTTACAGGGTTTTCACTATAGAATAAAAGCTGCAAGTGATGTGTAATGTAATAACTGATTGTATTTTTTTGTTGTTGTTAGGTTTGGGTTTTTTTTTCAGTGAATCAAAATAACACGCTTGTTTTCACACTGCATATACTGTGATCAGTTACTGCCATCAAGCAGTACATTAACAAATCATTTTCTCACCATCAGGCACTCGCAGATCTATTAGCAAGCTGAGAAAAGCCCCTAAACCCCCGTCTTTTTCTTCAGGCAGGTATGAAAGCAAAAAGCACTGACATAATTTAAGATCAGAATATGTATTATCCACCAGCTGCTGCTATTAAGGTATCATTTTCTTGATCACCTCCAGCATTGCCATTACTATAAGTAGATGCTCTATCATCTTCCTTAAATTAATACAAATTTGATCTTAGATAACTGAGGAGTGATTCAAAGAGTTTTCAGCCTGTGTTGTCAAGCCTTTAATCTGAACCACTAAGAATAAGAGGGGGGAAAAACCTAAATGTGTCATTTAGCACCAAAGAAAACAGAAGAAAATGACGATTTATCAACACTTTCAGAATATGCATAGATCTTAGACTTGCCTTGCTTTATGTCAGCCATTTTAAGTAAATGGTTTTAAAGAGAAAGTGTTAGGTTATGCCAAATGAAATGAGCTAACTGAAAAATGACACTTCATTTAATCCCGACGCACACATAATGATTTTAACAGAAGTTATATTCTGAGATAAATAATGTTTGCATAGGTGCATCAGAGAATCCTTATTAAGCTGTATTTCAGAGAAAAAAGAATGTAGAATAAAAAATAAAAGCTAAAAAGCTATTCTTACTCTAATTTAAGATATTTATAAAAAGAGCAAAAGCTAAATTATATAAGATCACAAGATATTAACAAGTAACTTTAATCAAGAAAAAAGAACTATTAGTCCGGGGAAGAGAATACCAAATTATATATTCTTAATAAAATCTAAAATACTCTAAAATTCCAGAAAATGAAAGCTATGGATTTTGCCTACTAGAAATGGAGATATGTCAAATGACTGGTTAAAACACAAATAACTTGACCCCAGACTATGATGAGTTGAAAAAAATATGTTAGTATGTGTAGTTTTCACAGCAACAATGAAGTTAACTATTATTTCTAGACTGTTGGTGCACTGCATAACAGTGCTTCTCAAATTCTCCCACAGGCTGTATACTGACTTAAACCAATAAATAAGTTTAAATTCCTGAGAAGTTTGGCTCACTTTATAAATAATCCATTTTATACCTTTCTCTTTTTCACACTTCTTAAGTAACATAAGAAATTTCTGGCACCTATATATGCTCATAGGCTTTGAAATTTACTTCTTCATGTTAGATGGACTGTGATTTTGAACAGAAAATGTGAAGGCATCAGTGGAAGTAAAAGGAAGATACTATAACGGTAACTTTCTTTTTGAGACACTCCTCAGAATTTGTATTTTTTTTATCCTTTATGGTTAGATGGACACAGAGGAAAAAATGCAGAAAGAATCAGAAAAGGAGAAAATCTGCACTTGCGTGTCCGATTTCACACATCGGTAATCCTAGATGCATTTGAAATCTTGAGCTTCCTAACATCTAAGTTTAATTTTCTTTTGCCGTGCAATTTAATTTTAGCCTATTTCAATGCTTTAGAGAATTGTGTTGCTCCTTTTCAACTGATTACAGTTATTCCTAAGTGGCTCTTAGCAAGAATGAAAATCAGAGTGAAAAGGATGAAGAGCATGTAAGCTGAGGAGACGAGACAGTAAAATATTATGTATTAAAAATTATTCAGAGATAAAGATGCAGATAGCCTTAGCACTAGATCTAGGCTTCTGTTTTCTTTCTTTTGAATAATTGTTTGATATTTTTGCTTAATGCTGTTCTCAAAAACTGAGTAAATTATGGAATGCTTTATTTTACTCTTTCTTGGAACCAAACTCATATCATTTGCAGAGGAAAGCCACTACAATTTGAGAAAGATGAGCCAACCAGTGAAATGAGTTGGTAGACTCAGTCTGTCAAAGGACAGATATCCTTCTTACAAATACTACTATTATAGTAAGAAGTTGCTATTATATTTTGGTCAGAAGAGCACTGAGTGGAAGGTCAAGGGACCCTCAGCCAGAGAGAAGACATCTCACCAGGCTGTGTGGGAAGCATAACTCCATCCTGTAGCTCGTGTGTAGACAAGAAACAGCTCTTCAGTTACCTCCGCTTCCAAATTAGCATTATTATTGAGTGATGATTCATTTAGAAGTCTTTTCCCAAACTGCTGTTTATCGTTACTGAGAACACAAATGCTTTGCTCAGCAAAGCTAAAACACAGAAACTTGCTGAGGTTCATTCTTTAAATTTCCAGTACTTGAGACAGAACTAGAGCTGATTTGCAATCTCAGCTACAGAGAGTTGTCAGAACTGGTTGAATACTATTGCACAGAGCTCCTGTTTCAGCTGGGTGTTGTGGAAAGCACTTTGGATCCTTTTCTTCACACTGACTTATTTTTGTTCCAGGATAGAGTATTTTTTCCCTCTGTTTGATGGAAGGGAATAAAGTCTATACAAGAATATGGTAAGAAGCACGATTTTTTCATAACACAGTATTTCTGTGGATGATCACTGTGCTGTGTCTTGTCATCTATTCACATTTTTAAAAATTACAAATTTGTATGCGGTAAACATATTTTCTAGAAGTCACGTATCAAAAGACGGAACTTTTCAGAACCATGTGAGCCATGTGGTTTGTTGCAAAATACAGAAGGCAGAAAAGAGTATTTCAGAGGTCAGAGCTCTGGGCAGTATGCTTCAAGGCAGTGGGACTTACTGAATACTGTTTGACCTGTTAGTTTGAGCTCTGGGTACCAGGGTTTGATAACTGGACAACGGGTAAGCTTGGATAAACACTTCTGTTCAACTTCAAGCCCCATGTTTAGGACTCATGTCTGGGACTACAAGGATATAGCATTAATCTCTTCAGCTTTCCACCCATTTTCAAATGGCTGAATTTGTATCCACATCATAACTTCTTTCTACAATGACAAGCCCACTTACATGAGTGGCAATCTTGTGCTTAAAATTTTTTACTTGGTTTACATGCTTTGTGCCATGTTAAGCCCAGCAATTGCCCCTGCTATTGTCAGAAGGCATTTCCAAGCTATCAGACTTCTCTAACTGGCATTAGAAGGTTTGTGATAAACTTCCTTAACAAAAATTTGTCTTTCCCTCCTTACTTATATAATTTATTTTTATATCACCTCATTTAGACCCTCCAGCTGCAGTAATTCTTTGTGTTTAATTTCCGCCGTTTATGGCAAACCGTTTGAGTTGCGCAATCATTTTGTGATAGATATATACGTACCTTCTATTCAAGGTGAAATCTTATGGAAGGAGCGCTTACCTAAATTTATTATCAAAATTCTGTCAGAAGACAGGTGGGGACACTATCCAAAAGCTCCAAGCCCACTACAGGTAGCTGAGGACACATCTATTCCACAGCAAGCCTCCAGTCCAAGTCCTTGGCAGCACATGCAGGCTGTGCTCTGCACATGTCAGGTTGAGATTAGTGCATACTTTTTTTATTTTTCTATTCAGGAAAGAAACCCATACCTGTGAACATGTATTCCATCATGTCCTCTGGTCCTGATGATTCATGGGTGAGGCTTACCACACTGCATTTCTGTTCCAAACTGGGATACAACAGGGTGCACACGTATGCACACACACACACAAAGACCCAATTTCTAAGGTAAGATTTAGTGTTCACTTGCCTCACAGAGTACACCCAGTAATGCTATTCCTTTGTAGTAAGCCATATCACTATCCTGTGATGCTTTAGAATAGAAAAAAGTCTGTGAAAGTTTAATTTTCTAGCACCCATTCGTCTCAGAGAGTTACACAGGAAATGTTTGAAATTAACTAAAAGCTATAACATAAGAGATTTCATTATTTTTTTTTAGAACTTCAGACAGCCTAAATATGTCCATACAGGACACAGTCAAGGCTGCAGCCTGCACTCTGACTTGTAACCATCCATCCTGTTTAACTGTTAGTGGATCCCTGGCACAACTTCTCCTTATGCCAACCATTATTCTTCCAAACAGTATCCAGATGAATTTCAGTGCACAAAAATGTTAGCAACTGTTCAGAAAGGCAACATAGAAAACGTGACCTTGATCCAGGAAGAAAACTTTCAGGTACAATCTGTGCCAAGCCACTTGTCTGCAGAGGACAGCACAGTCACTAGCCACGTGTACAGACATAGCTCCTCAGTGCACAGCAAGGAAATTTTCTTCTTTCTAAGAAAGCAAATCAATTTTTTAGCAGCCTGGCTGACTATATTGTCTGGGAAAGTGTTGTGCTAATAATAAAAGTGGATGGTGGAAATGGGGAAGAAATCTGTTTTTATTGAATTTACAAACTCTTAAATATTGAGAATGCATAATAAATTAAATTCTGTATCTTGGTAACAGCAGTCTATTTAGCAAAGTATTCCTTTCATTATCACAACTTTGACCTCTGTGGTAACTTCTGAAATCTAGAGAGAATGCTGGTTAAGACATACTACAATTTCTGCTTATAATGTCTGTAAATGTCTGTGGGTAAAAAAGAAACAGGTATGGGAAATTTTCTATTACTGGAAAATCTACAGACTGTAAAATTGTATTTTCAAGTTGCTGGGAACTCAAGAGCAAGCTATACTGAACGTTTAGGTACAGACATTTTGAGAGAGAAAGCCCACCTTAGATGCTAGGTAGCATCTGCTCTGAGCACCAGTGACACTAGAGGTCAGCATGGGTGCATCTACAATAGCATTTTAGCCTGGGCCAGGCAGTGCTTGGTAAGTGCTGCCTACTCTGCTGTAGCCCACACGACTCAGCAGGCTCAGAGTTTGCAGATTTGAAGATTCTTTTAGGAAGAAACTAAATGAAGGATGCCACTAGTGGCTGTTCAAGCCACATGCCCGAATCAGACCTAGTCTGAAATAAGCACCTGGGGCTCACGTGTGATGGATGCTGTGTTCAGTCTTTGGATTAGATTTCTTGCTGCTGGACTACTTGCTAACGTAGATATTCACTGATTCTATCTATAGGAGAAATGGAAGCAAAGCACTGCTTTGTCAGGTGAGAAATCCCAGTCTAGATTCCATTATATGTAGGCATACGCAAAGAGGATAATGTAAAGTACAATCTCACAAAACTAAAGACTATTTAGAGTCAAATAAGCAGAAATATTGTGAATATAAAAACATGGATGATGGCTGGTAGTCACTCTAGAACATTTCACCAGGTGTCCAAAAATCACCAGTTAAAAGATGGCTACAAAACCCTAACAGTATCTATAAGACTACTGTAAACAAAGCAAAAAGCTGAATAACCCAAAAGACAATATCAAACATGAGCAAGGAACTCAAGGAAAGGTACACTTTCTCACTAACTAACTCACTCACTAAAGTGAGAATTACTAACAGACATGCTGAGTTGGCTTGCATTTCAGTATCATCTGTAAAATCAAAGAGTTCTTCAGGCACATCAGTAGGGAAAGAACACAGTAGGAAGGAACAGTATACAGTAAAGACAATGTAATTAAAGATAATTTCTAGATTGAAAAGTAAATGAGTATTTCACCTCAGCTACAAGCAATCAGGGTAATCTATATCTGAGTGCTGAAGGACACGGAGTATAAAATCACAAACCCAACAGAAAGCATTTTTATAGTAAATCTAGGAAGTCAGGGTGATGGAAGAAAAGCAAATGAAAATACTTATGGTATTCTTCCATTGATGGGACAGCTGATTTTATGGACAACTTATTCTCCTTTATATCATATCCAATTGGAAAGTAATAGGTAGGGAATCTTACTATTTTAAGAATCAAAATGAATTTTAAGAGGAAAGTAAACTGGTAAAAGGAAGAGCTTTGCTTTTTCTATAGGTAGAAAAATTAAACAATTCTCAGTGGACGCAAACTATTGCTGCTAGAGATCCAAGATGACTTGTGATTCTGTGAGCTGCACCACTTAGCTAATAAATCCTGTTAACATCTCTATTAACACAAGGTAGTGCCTCACATTTGCACAAATTTCTGTTAACTTCGATTCCATTTGTATCAAGTTTCTCCTGCACAAAGCGTTATTCTAATCCACCCAGAACACTGGCACACATGTAAACATAGTCCATTTTCACACAGTTAGGAGTGAAAAAAAAAATAACATCAGAATTGGTTCATTCCTGAATAACAGAGGAAAATTGTCAATGCAGAAGGAAGAAATATGTAACATTTGAATTCTGTGTTTGTGCCAGGAGAAAAGATTATTGTACCAATCTCACCTGAAGGAATACTTTTGACTCTAGCAAAGACTCTGAAGAATGTTAAAATCTGGCTACTAAAGCTACATTGTGTAAGATGAGATGGCACAAATGTTTTGTGTTTAAGACTTCTCTAAAACAAGACATTTAGCAGACCACTGATTAGGATTTTCTTTGTCCTTCGTTTTTCATTAGGTCATGAAATACCAAGAAAACTTCATAAGACTGAAAGAAAACAGATCCTGTGCCAGTGCTATTAAAGGGTAAATGAGACAACCTGCATAATTAAAAGCCTATGAGCCTGGCATAAATCCTAGCAAAATAATGGAATAACTCCTACAAGTCTCAATCAATGAAGGATTAAAGGAGGAGTATAGAATTAATGCCAGTCAACATGACTTTTTTTTGGAAAACAGAACTTGCCAAGCTGGCATGGTATCTTTGAAGAGATCGCAGGAACCAGCTGCTGTTCTGTGCTGCCTACTTCCAGGGAAGAGTCTGGACAACAATGAAGTTCCCTGAAAATTGAACTTGTCTTAGAAGTGAGGTTATACATCAGCATGACATGAAACACCTGCCCTCCAGTTTTACTGGGCACATAGTGTTTAATTGTGGTTTGTTTTTTCCAAGAACTATTTCTCTTTCTTTTCATTCATGGCATGCAAATAACAAGCTACTATTAAACAAAATTATTCAAACTTAATAGCAAAGGAAGCTGTTTGAAAAATGTTCCTAAATCTCTTTTATAGCAAAAAACTATTGCTTTGGTCCTCAACTGAAAAGGGCTGAGTCTGAGATTCATTTCCACCCATTAAGATGATCTACTTACTAAATCATTATCATAAAAAGTTCTGCTGCTTTGCAAAGTCCAAGATGCAAATTCTTGCAACTTCCACAAGTTTATGATGTTTCTCAGCTGATGTTCTTTCAGCAATCCCAGCAGACCTAATTTAATTTCTAATCTTTTCACCATGCTTAACACATTTTTCTAAATTATTTTGCATTTGTACTCAGAGGGAGTACTGGCTGATTTTTGCTTATAAAGCTCTCTTCTTTCATTCTCATTGTTTTCAATGCAAAAGGAATGAAACTAACTGCATAGAGCAATTAGTGATCAGCTGCTTTCAGTTCGTACCATATTTCAAGAACAATATGGCATATACTGTTGATTTCATGTATTTCATGCTTATAGTGGGAAATATTGGTGGTAGGAGGATGGTTGGACTAGATGATCTTGCAGGTCCTTTCCAACCTAGCATTTCTATGATTCTATAGTGCAGAGAAGCATATACCTCATTTGGTTTTTTTGGGTGCAGGCTAGAAAGCCAAATTTTTCCAGACAGCTAAGCAAAAAGTGTGGGTGCACAAGCTCAAAGGTATAGAAAACGTGCTCATTTGTGTTTATTTAAACATATTTTCTTTTTTGGCAAAGAAGAACATTTAAGGAGTTCAACTAACATTAAAATTATACAATAAGCAAATAGAAGAACAACCAGAAAGACAACAGTATGCAGTAGGTATGAATTAGAATAAATACTCTGGTGTTTTACCCAATGCATGGTATAAGTTTTAAACATTTCATGTCAAAAAATATGTAAGACGCTCTGTTAATATTCTTCTAACACTTCCAGATTTGGTAATCTTTTTGCTCTTCTCAAAACAATTTTTTCTTAATTTTCATTTTCCTTTGGCTGATCAAAGCACTATTTGCTTGAAAACAGTCCCACCATATATTAAAACCATCTTGTGATATACTGAATTTACTTTCTACACAGTTCCTTGAAAAGACCTTTAAGTATCTGTGACAGATTTGATTACTTTCTTTTTTCAAAACCACTGCAAATGCCTAAAGAAGATGTAAAACTGCTTTCATATTTTAGAACTTCACTTAATGCCCGTCCCCAGAACATTCTTCAGATTTGGATACAAATGCACAGCTCAAATCCGATGCAGAGTTACCACAATAGAGTCAAGAAAGGTGTTTATGATGACTTTCTTAAATAAGCTACATCTTTCTGAAGTCTTTCAATCAAGCAGCCACTAGTTGTTATTGAAGGACCACCAGACCAGTTCATACGTGGCTCTTCAGCGGATCATGTTCCCCACTGACTGAATTTATTCCTCTTCCATAATGTTTCCAAAAAATGAAATTACACTGGAATTCCACCTTGTTATTCTTTTCCACATCTAGAATTTGAGAACTTCACTGCTCCTAGGTTCACCATTTCCAACCTCAACCTTCCTTTTTTTTTTAACATATCTCCCTGTCTAAATTCTGATTTCTTCTTAAGCCCTTTGAGGAGCTACACAACTACTCCCTCATTATTCTACAGGCTGAATTTGTTCTCTCCAAATATTAGATTTGGTTTTGCCTCTTCCTATTTTTTTTCTTATTCCTCAAAAAGGAAATAGAAGAGGAAGTATAACTTTTTCACGTAATGCTTAGTTATCTAGTCAGTGTCCCTGATGTCTCATTCCCTCATTCTTAAAGTTTTCATATTATAAAAGCTACCTTTTCACATCCTCTTCTGCTCATCCCTTAAAATCTATTTCATTTTACCTCAGCTTCCATTATAAGCAAGGAAATTAAAATAATTACAAAATCTTAATAACAATTATAAAACTCCTGCAGATTCTTACTACTCTGGAATTATCTCATCCAGTGTAATCTATTCTATTCCATCCTGTTTATACATATATTCCTATTTAGTGCACATGCAAGAAGTAAAAAAGGTATGCCTGTGCAGTTTACAATGGCACGCATAAAATTATAATGTTTATGAATGAACAATACTATGCATAAATTTTAGTGTATTTTCTGTGTAATGCCAGGAAGTTCTTAATCAATACATCAAAGATCCAAAACACATCAATAGCTAATTTAAAACTGCACACAGCCATGGCGAACATTAATTATATTCTTACAGCTCATTTACAATGAGCTTTTAATTAAAGAGTATGTCCTCATATCTTAATTCTTAAAAGGAGAGAAATTATGAGATGCTAGGTAATTCTTAAAATAGCATGCTTCAACGTACACATCTTTTTTCTTTCATTTTACTCGAACTGCGAAGACTGCTTACCTGAAGTCACTGTTGGTTTACTTAGGGCAGTTGAATTGTAGGATAATGGAGAATTCTATTTCATTTTTTTTTTTATCAGTAAGGATGTATGTGAGACATCCCACTAGCAGATGTCTCCTCTAAAATTTAGTAAAAGGCCAACAGAGGGAACTTTACTCCTATGAACAAAAGCTCAATATATTACATGACTACCTCAGACTGGGAGATGACTGATCGATTTTCCTTTCATTATTTGTCTCATTAGTCATTCTCCCATACTGCAAGAAAATAAAACACAGCATAATGCTTTACAAAATTTCTGAGTACAGCTCTGTGTAAGAGCTTTCACAGTACTTCACAGCATAGTCCCTCATAAGAAAGACTGTTTGGTTGGACAGCATCCAGTAAAATCTGATCGATAAACCCATCTTTATTTTTTAATTCAGTAGCTCAGCTTTATTTAATTCTCCAATTTCTAATATTGCACAAAAGCACTGCTGTATAACACATTACCATCTAGGCTGTCTCTGCTTGTCCAGATACATCGCATTTGTCATTGTTAGAATTCAACAAGAACTTAAACTGATTACCTGGTTTGCTTTCATTCGGTTTACACTGAACTTCTTCAACACATTCTGCAGGAAACCATCCAATATGTCCTCGGGTGCTGCCTTCCCAGAACCCACCTTCTCCAATGCTTAAAACTAAAAACAGTGAGACAAACAAAGTGTTAGACTTTTTTCTCTTCTGATGTAAACACTAAGATTATTTAAACAACCTTTCAATAATAATTGAATATCATGTTTGTAAGAGCAAACATTCTACAGTAACCTAAATTCTAGTGCCCAAAAAGTGAGCACAGAGTAACCTTTAAATGTAACTCTCCCTGATCAGTCTTTGGAACCCCCCCCCAAAACCATTTTTGTCAGAAGTTTTCCTGGCCCTTACGTAATTCTTTCAATTTTCAGTTTTTTCATTCCCACTTTTAGCAAGGATAAATACCAAAAATTTGTCTTGCCTATTCAAATTAAGCTGAAGTAATGAATCCATTGTAAAACTGAATCCACATTGAAACTGGGTTTTCGTATATATGTATAGATAGAGAGATCTCATACGTTTTGTATGTCCTAAAGAAACATGTCATTTTATTTAGTGGGTAGCTCCAGAGTTGTGTAATGTAGGTCAAGTGATATGATTTAATTGTTTGAATATGCAGCAAATACTTGAACATCCCATAGGTGCAATACACAGCGTACATGCCATTTGAAACATTTCAATGACTTTTCTCAGTAGAAGATAACGAAAATAGGAACAGAATGATCTGCCAATGGAAGAAAAAGCATTATGTTGCAGTTCTAGTTATCTTGATATTAATCTTAGGACACATCAAGGATTGCAAAAAGACTGCAAAATAATAATACGTTTTTACTACTAAGCAACTGGAGGTGAAGGTCTTACCAATCACTGTATTAATAATACAGATTGAAAGAAAGAATATAAATATTGTAGTAAAAATATACTATATATTAATAGAATATATATGATATAATAGACTAATAAAAGACGGTTAGCTCTTCAAAATAGGTTGACTGGGAACGTAGCTCAGTCATACAACACAGGTCTTCAGAGTACATCTGTACAAAACACAATGTTCAGTGTGGAGGTCCCTGAGCTACCAAAAAAAAGCCTGTGGATGTCAAGACAGGACAGCTCCATTAGCAGTGTGATAGCTATGCCAGCCAAGCTAACTGGCCCTGCTGAAAATCAAGGCTAATTAGCCCAAGCTCATCTCTTTGCTAACGTATGCATATGGTTTTCAGGACCCAGAATAATATCTCTGCAGGGTACTGCACTATGGTAGGGATATTAACTTGTTCAAAGCTATTTTGATGATCTCCAGCATGAGTACTCAAGCACTCTTTGCACTGCTAAAACATGCCTTATCAGGCTTTAAAATTGTAGTCCCGGAGCCTGACTGCAATTTCTGTATCACTAGAACTGCAGTGACTCAATGGCTTTGAATTTGAACTTGATTTGCACCACTATAGACTTAGATGAAAATCAAAGGCAAAAATAAAAAAATAAAAAATAACTTTAAAAAAGTTTATCCTGATAATGCTGAACTCTGGTCTGACAAATCAGGATCTGTAAAACTGCATTTGAAAATAAATGTTTACCTAGTTTGTCATTAATGCAATCCTAAGCTATTTGTGGCGTTGCTTATGGAACTTTGGTGACTATTAACAGAAATATCTGACAGAAAAAATTTTTAAATGTGTCAATTTTAAGTTCTTTAATACTGCACATTCAAATGCACAGATTCCATGAAGTGCTTATTTACAAATCACTTTCAATGAGAAGTGCATATTAAACCCCAGAAAACAGATCCATTAAAGCAAACTTTTACACCCAGATGGGTTTCAAAACTCCTATTTATCAAGCACAAATCAGACTTCGTGTATGTGAGGAAACCTATACCCACCTAGGAAGTTACAGGTTAATGGAGGAGAGCACTGATCTTGGAAGACAGCAACTACTCCACAACGACACTGAAGCCAAATGGAAAATTTTTACTATGACTTTTGTTTTAGTTACCTAAGACCTACTGCTATTGTTTATATAAGAAAATACTGCATCTCTACATTTACATGCAAGCTAAAATGAAGAAATGCTATTAATACAATAAATAATACATAAATATATGTATAAGTGTAAATTTGGGGGAATTTACATTAAAAAATATAATTTTCATAATATGAAATAAGTGTTGCATAATTAATGAAAATCACAGAATCACAGAATTGCAGGGGTTGGAAGGGACCTCGAGAGACAATCGAGTCCAACCCCCCTGCCAGAGCAGGTTCCCTACTGCAGGTTGCACAGGTAGGCGTCCAGGCGGGTCTTGAATATCTCCAGGGAAGGAGACTCCACAACCTCCCTGGGCAGCCTGTGCCAGTGCTCCGTCACCCGCACCATGAAGAAGTTCTTCCGCATGTTGGTGCGGAACTTCCTGTGCTCCAGCTTAAGGCCATTGCCCCTTGTCCTGTCCCCACAGACCACTGAAAAGAGATTCCCCACATCCAATTGCCTCCCGCTGATAAATTTCAATACTTGAAAATGCTTAAAGTTTGTGTATATTACTATACAAAGTCAATCTGATCACTCAACGTTACGTTAAACAGAAGCCTGTTCATCACCCAGTATCTATTGGGTATTCATAAACAGTCAACATATTTTTAACATTATACCCTCTGTTCACGTAAGAATAGAGTGTATTTCTCACATATGTGATAAGGAAGTGGAAAGCATAATTAATAACATACATATAGGTATTATAACTATTGTAGCATCCTATTGTATGCTGATTTAACTTCAAATAACAAATGTGAGTTGAGGCTTCCATCCAGCTCAAACTGCAAAATGTAACAGTAAGAGATTCTTGAGAGTTTTCAGCACCTGAGAGTTTTCTCAGTCCTGGTTTCACATCACAAACAGGCAAGATAAGAACAAAAACTACTTAGCAATTAAGAAAGTCTTCTCTAATTCAGTACTTTATTGTCCAAACTACTGCAAATTACTTTGATATTTCAATCTCCAAAGAGAATTTGCACTGTGAGAAAGAAGGTGATATTGTAATTTCATGAGTCTATGGTACTAGCAGCTGATAAAGCATCCAAGTCAAAAAGAATGTGCTTTATAAATGCATCTGTGAATGCAAGGCAAAAAGTAGTCACTAGAAAAAAAAAACAAGCACTCCCATTGTAGATCATTATTGCATGGATTATTAAATATCAGCAATTACTAACAGCAAGAGCAAAGCAGAAATATCCTTAGACCTGCCTGACGACATAACATCTATGGAAAAGAGGTAGAGGAGGAAACGAGGTACGTGGCAGCACTAGTACCATTCTGGCAAATGCAGCCAGCATTCACCATTCTGGTTCAAGCTTGTATAGATGCTACATCGACCAACTTTGAACTTATTACTAAGGAAAAGAACATTCTGGATGCCAAGAAAGTAGGGGCAAACCCAATGGAACTGCAAGAGGCACACAGGTGACACATGAGGTGAACGTGGAGAAGCCAGGGATACAGGTGATATATTGAAGCAAGACAAGACAAATTATTGGTGAGACGCAGGATAAGCACATACTGCCTAATATTAAACATTTAAAAGTTGAGTTAAAGACGTAGGTTCTGCACTACCAAAAAACTTGAAATAATCTTTCCAATAAGTCTCAGGCAGCGTCATTAATATGAAATTCCGCAGCAGGAGGCAAAAAGAAAATAATCTATGTATCTATAAAAACTGACAACACTTCATGTATTCCAATGCAGGTAGCTGGGAACTTAAAGGAACAATAAATAAATATATATAAGTTTTGCACCCATTGATGCTGTTTCAGAATGAGGGCTTAATTTCTGTCTTTTCCCTCTCACAACTGTGCTTAGGAGATATGCTGTAATAGATAATTTGGTACTAGCAAGAGACTTTCTAATCAACATTTTTCCTTCTGAAGGACATAATAATGGTAACTTGAAGGATAACTTTCCCCAAATTAATAATTAGACTTTACTATTTCAAGTGTATTTTTCCTTCTGCTTTTTGTAAAAACAAAAGATGTGGTTGCTATGGTAAGAGCAGGACAGAGTCTCTTTACATACAATATGAATTACAAAAAAGAATATGATGTTAGAAGAGTAAAATTAAAGCTCTAGTAACATTGTGAATTCTGGTATGTCTTTTCACAAGAAAACTATAGTTTAAAACAAGAATTATACTTAATTACATGAACAAAAGTGTAAATCAGAATTAGAAAAACACCAAGCAGTTGAATAACATGAAAATATGCATAAGTAGATCCTATCAGGATCTCATATTTTCATGTCATTAAAGTATTATACCCAATACCAGCCACATTCTGCTTTGACAACGTCCAAAAAACGGCAGTTAAATTACACATAGTGCCACTCTAACATACGGTATTTTATCTCTTGTAACTTCTCTAAGTTTATTGACAATATATATAACTAATTTTAATACAGCATGCTTATCTCAAACAACTTAATTGGTCATCATACTATCAAAAATTCACAAAAATCAAAACACAAAAATTGTGTTCTTCCACATTACAGCTCTCTTCAGTATGCTATTGTGATGAAATAGGGTGCAAGAATATTTTTTCCTGATGGTGCAAACAATTTCTGAATTTCTTATAATATTGAAGATTCAATGAATGAACTATTCTAGGCATCCTTTTTGCAAGAATTTTCATGGAAATTACAGCCAAATACAGCCATTGTCTATTGATGTTACAGGGTATATATGAAACTGCTTTGTAATATGTACAATCAACTTTTCATGTTTGTACAAAACACTCTTCTTTCATGGGAAAAGAAATACTGATGCTTAAAAAACACCTTAAAAATGTATTTTCTTAACCTTGCATTATAATGGCGACTTCTTTCCTCCAAATACATTTCAATATAAAAAAGGGTTAATGTTTATCCTGTGTTTTCATACAAGTAAACAGAAGAAAAAATTAAGATACAGGTACCTTGCGTAAGGGCAGCTCTTGTGTATCTTGGCTCACACTTTGCAAGTAACATAAATGAAGGTCAGCACAAGTCACAACTTAATCCTACTTTCTCTTAAGGAGAGACATTTTTCTGAAAATCTGGTTTTAGTTTAAATTTTACTCTATTTCTTTATCTATCCTTATTTGTTCCTGAGACATATTCCTTCTGTCCTCCCTGTTATTAAAGATGAATAGGATCTGTCTGTTCTGCCTTATGGGTAGATCATTTCTGGCTTTAAAATACATGATCAAGAGAGACTGACATAACTTGAGATCAGTGCAACACTACTGGAAAGGAAGTAATTGCCTGTAGCCCTGATGACAACCATGTTAAGGCCTCCAGCATGCAAACAAGCCCCAGCTGCCACACAGAAATGTTCCCGTGCAGTCCACGTACAATCTGGAAGGAAAGGCTTGTGTATCTGCAGTTAATGATTTTGCATAATTGACCTGAGCAGTCAGATTCAACAGTGATTCCACAGGCATTTCTTTTAGTGGAGAAGCAAATTCAGCCGTTCTTCCCCATCTCTGCCTGTGGAACCTCACAAAGAACCGAAATTATGGAAATAACATGGACAGAAGATATTCCTCACTTTTAAAACTTAGATTTAACTTCCAGATTTGCCTCTAAAATCAATATGTGATCAGCTATGACTTCTAGGAGCAATATAATCAAATTTCTGTAACCCAAGTGACCCTGCTTGTTTATCTGAAAAGCTATCTTATTGACTTACAATTCAATATTAAACTATCTGATTTCTTTTAACAGTCTAACTGCGAAACCCTGATCTTAACTTCATGTCTCCTGGTTGTTTCCTGTCAGTCCCTATGGCCACCCATACCACAAGAGGATAGGAAGGCTGAGGGGATTTAGCCTAAAGTTTTGGATGCATGCGAGTTACAGTCACCATGGCCACGATCAGTGTCAAGCTAGATCCTGACTCAAAGCAGCCTTTTTTCCCTTTATCACCTGTATTATCTAAAGAAAGTAAACAAGCAATGTTCAGGAAGAGTCCCTGGCTTGAGGAGTGGTTGACAATGATGGAGTGTTAACAGAGCAACCACTCACTACGTCAAAGTCTACAAATACAATAATCTGCCCTTAATCCTCTAAATCAGAGGAAAGAGAGCTCAACTGAAATGGAACTGAATGAGCTGTGCTGTTCCAGCCAAGATCTGGCCCTGTACATTTTTTTCTTCCTCTTTTACCTTTGTGAACAATTTTCCATGAAGCTAATATTTTTGCTGTTGTTCAGGTGTGTCTTAGTTTGAGGAAAGGGAAGGAGACATGGAAAGAGTGAAAGAATTCTTTTGCACTGATTTGAACATTGAACAGAAATTCAAATCAAGCAATGGAAAAATCTATTGGTCTGTAACTTCTATCACCATCTCTTTCGAGGAAGGTGTGGACAGAGCCAAGTTTGTTCATCTCCACAGTAATGACCCAAACTACAGGTGGGGGCACTGTAGAGCACAGAGAATTAATTTGAGAAGAGGTCCCAAACCAGCTTAGACCTTGAGGCCGTGCTACTGTGTAAGACGATGTGAGCGTGCTCATATCCAATTCACGGCTAATTTTGCTGGTATTCTGTGTCTATTGAATGTTTTGGGCCACTTACTGACGACTGAAGGAATGTTGGCTTTACGTAGTTTAGATCAAAGATGATGGGGATGTGTAGATGGTTTTAAGTCCTAAACCCCTTCCTGCAGCCTCCTGAGCAAAGCAAGCACTCCTGCTCAAGCAGGAGCAAGGCCATGTGTTTGTCACACCACTCTGATGTACCAGTTAGAAGCACAACTCTGTCTCCTTCAGGTATGAATGACTGGAAGAAATGAATTAGGTTATTATCTGTGATGAGTCATGATTATTTATGTTAGGAATTCAAATCAACCTGATCAAGTCAGGAGGCAGTAAGGAAGCTAAAGAGAGCAATGAATCTGACTGAGGTTAGTATTTCATTTCACGTTGATTTCATCCTTCATATTTTATACCAAAACAATCCTTATGCAAATCTTTTAGGTTGAATTCTGCTGCCTTGCTCGCTCACTCTCTCAAGGTACAAAACACTGTTGAAGAAACAAAACACATTTCTGCAGCTCTTCCCTTTCCAGCATTTTATTTACAAATCTAACAAGTGCAAAAGCCCAGGAGAACAACTTTCCTTCTGCCCACGAACACTGTCTGCTGGCAATATCTTCAAGCACAGCAGGTGTTTAATAATCTTTCTTTTTCGAAATGACTTACAAGTAGATTTCACAACAAATTAAAATGTTAGCGATATATTTGGATTGCCCTACTGGCTGAGAGCACACTGAAGTAGAAGTAGTGTTGCAAGAGTCAGTATTTCTAATGCAGAGCACTGCTGACCTTCCGGTAGAACAAATGCTTGAATCACCGTTACTGAATGACTTCTGTTTCTCTAATACCAGAGAATGTAGCTGGGGTCAGACCTTGGTTGTGCTAAACTCCTCTCAGATGGGCAGTCTGCACCTGCACAGGAGGCATCTGGCAAGATTCCTGAAAAAGTCTATGCTGGAACATATTAGAGATACCAAAAGAAACTTGCCCGTTTTCCAGATGATGAACACTAGGATTTCTTCAATAACAGTAACACAGAAACCAAGCATTTTCTAGAACTGTCCCATGTATTTGCCTTCCAAGTGAAACAGAAGAGGTGGTGATATCAGGACAGGAAACAAAAATAAAAGGTAAGTAAAGATTTAGAGTCAGAGGCCACCTGTAAGGACGCAGTAGACAGCAGTCTGTGACTCAAAAATTAGGAGGCATTACTAGGAATCATGTGGCAAATGGAGAAATTGTAATAAACACACATAATAACAGAAAGACAGGAAGAGCAAAACTATGAGCAAAGTGAGGCTTCAGAAGTTTCCAGAGTATCTGAATTAGGCAATGCTTTTTTTTTTTTTCTTCTTTCCAGATCAGCAAGGGATAATTCATGTCCATTTCACACATGCTGTAATGTAACATAGTTTCTGGAAAAAAAACCTTTTTATTGCTTTATTTCTAAGGGACTAGAAGTTATCTGTTCCATGATGACCTGTGACCAGAGGTACTTTCATAACAAGGTATGCTACTACAGACTTTAATCACAGGTAAACTTCTCAGGGATGCACAGATCTTTCCTTATCGCTTCATCTTCGTGATACAGAGAACTATTTGTTCTTAACTCACTAAGCACTCAGAAGCATTGCCTTTTCTTCATATCTCTGAGTTTTGTGACAAAAGATGCCAATTGATTTACAGTGTAAGAATTGAATCTAGAAATGCGAAAGATTATTTAAGTAGATTTTGCACATACTTTACATTGTATGTGTGTTTAGATTGAGTCAGATTTACTGCAGTAGACTTTTAGGTCCATAGCAAAATGGAAAAGAAACAACGTCTAAAATGTTTCAATGGGGAATGAAGCTAGCTTTTTATGTTTTCAGAATGAAACCTGTGTAAAGATACCAGGTTTATTTTTACAGCAGCCATGGCCCTTCTCTCATGAGTGGCAGACACACAAATGATGTCAGTGTGTATGACTAACAACTAAAAATAAAGCAGATATTCTTGTAGAGGCTATGCAATATTCTATTAACACAAGACCATTTTGTTTAGTTTACATTTTGTTTGGACCTTGCTCATTCATATCTTTTTCTGAGTAGCTTCCTTGTACCATATACTGTGATCTATTGTCACTCGTACTTTCAGAGGGTTTAGAAAGAAAAAAGTTCTGCCTCATCTTTATCTGATAAAAGCACTTCTCATCAAGATTTTAGGGACTCACTCACTTCCATGTCTCATCTTATTGCACCAAGTTAAAAAAGAAAATCCATAAAAACATTTCCCAATTTATCTATTTTTCTAACATGTTGCTCTGGGTCATCATCCTTGTGGTAACTGTCTTGCCACATCTTTACAGTGATCACTCTCACGAGATACTCAATGATGAGAGCGGTCAGACAGAACACAGCCCAGAATCCCACAGGGAATTCCCATACAAATCTGAATCCCCCCAGGAACCCCAAGAAACACCTTAGCATCAGTGTGCAGTGAAGCTCTCAAGTCCGCACATGAGCGGGGTTATGCCAAAGCTTTTTATTTTTTTAAATGTGAGGCTAGGGTGTTCCCAAACACCACATAGGGTGAGTCACTAAGCTTCCAACAGGCATGTGTATCCCCAAACTAAACAAAATAGTCTTGAATTAGTAGGTTATTATGTAATCTGTACAAAATTTCAGTGCTGACTGGACCATGGTCTTGCTAAGCAGGTTTCAGGGACAGAAGAACAGAAAATACACCAGGTACTGATCGGATCTTCTAGTCATAAAGGTGGACTTGACAGCCAGCACACAAGAAATACTGAGAGATGTAAGAGTTTTAATGCCTGTGCTTTCAGATCATGGAGAGTGAGTCTATCAAACTCTCCTGTTGGAGCAATTTTTTTTCTTCTGTATAAATAATTACATTTGCACCTGAATAAGGATTTGAAACCTGATTTAACTGAACCTAGATTTTTGTCAAATACGGTGAGTTTGAATCCTTTCTCCACATCGTTATCCAGATGAGACTTTTTTTAAAGCATCACTGTCTTTTCAGCTGGATTCTTCATTCTCTACATGACTTTGTTGTGTTCATTCTGATGTATTTTTTGTGAAACTTAAGGAACCATTGACATGGTAACAAGAAATAGGGTTTGATCTGCTTCTGAAACTTTTTCCTTTGATTAGCGATGAGAGTCTATAATGCGGTGTTTTAGACTTCCTGGACAAACAGCCTTAAATTACACTCAGCAAGACTTCATCTTAAGTAGTAGCACTATTATTGTTTTCTGTTTCCTATGTACTTCTTTTTTCCCAAGCTTTTCCTAAAAGCACTGACATGTATAAACATCTCACCAGACTTCACTGCATCAAAGTTCTATAAAATGTTCTAAAACAAGTGTACCTGAAAATGCTAGATCTCTGTCAGCTTTTAGTTCAATGTGCAAATCATATATTTGAATTTGAAGCATCCCCGTAGGGATGATTTGATGTCAGATAGGTATGTCTGGCTTTTCATGAAGGTAATAAATAATTTATAGTCAGTTTCAGTAAACATAGATTTTCCCCATTTTCTGTTTCAGCATTTTGACATGCTTTGGTTAGTGCCCCCCACAAAATCATTGGTCTTGTGTTGTGATCATCCTTTCATGTGATCTAAAAAGTGGACTAATTTCTTCCTGCACTGTTTTCCAGTTACTGTCACAGTAACTTAGAACCAAGGGCTCCTGAACTAATTTATTTCAATGTGAAACTCTTTACTGAATTTTAAATCCCTTGTTTGCTGGATATTTTTGCATATAATAGGCCCAAATTCCACTGCAAACAACCACCCTGGTAATGAACATCCCTGCAAACTTCAACATCCCAAGCAATGTGTTATACTGTTTCCATTTCTGGCATGGAACACATTTTCTGCTTTGTCTTTCTCCAGAGCTACCTGGAGTCTCTGATGTTTTATTCTGATGACAAGATTCTATGGTCTATGTTGATCTTAAATCCTTTACATAAAGACAAATGTTACTATATCTTTAAATCCAGCAACACAGTTGTACACAATCATATAGGTATATCATGCTCCCCAAAGAGTGGATGTTGCTGCTCCACCATACTCATTCTTTATCTATTGGTAGATACTAGAACCCTGTTAACACATAGGATGTAGAAAGTTATTTAGTACTACTCATGGTTCCCCAAAATTCACCTTTTGTAAGAATCAGTGATTCTTCCCGATGGTGTTAAATTTTCTGAGATTATGCAGAAGGAAAGAGTTCTAGGATATGCCTAAATTTTACTTTTTTGTTACCATTTTCTTTCAATTCACCAACATGTACTTTTCTCTACTGTTTTGTTCTTCCATCTTTGCAGTGAGAACAAACTCAGTACAAGACCCCAGGCCTTCACATTTTCAGTATTCTTATGTAAAAGTATGAAAACCACGTTTGCGTTCAATTTGCTTTATGTTTTGCATGACAGTTACTCATAATGTAACTTTACATTTATTGATGTTGTATCCATTGTTTTGATACTTGAAGGCTTTCATGGAGTGTTATTATATGTTACTTCTCTTGCATTTATTTTCATACAGTGAATGTTCACAAACCTGGTTCCCAAACCATGCAAATCTAATTCAATTTTGATCGAATTTGAGGCCAGTTCTGCCTTTTGTGACATGAATTTTACTTTGTATGTTGCATTCCCAAGAAATTCTATAACCTCAGATCTTTGCTTGCCTTTATTCTACTCTAGCCTAGTTTTAACACCTATTACTTGTCAACTCCTACAATGTTTTATTAAGTGTTCCTATTGGCTCTTCCTAATTTTCTTGTGCACCATTTTCTTTCACTTATAATCACTGCTTCCTATCAAATCAGGGCAGTCTCCCAAAACTGTCAAATTACTTTTTCAGCCCAACAGCAATCACCAGCTCTCCTAAATTTAACCTTCCATTCTTCATCCTTGCATTTAGAACACATCTTGCATATGTTTCATCTTTAAAGTGCAGCATTCTTGAGATTTGCTCTACACCGTATGAAGGCCTGAGTTAACAAAAATTATTAAAGTTACAAATACTTCAAGAGTCAACCATTTCCAGAAGTACAAAATAGAAAAATACTTTTTAATAGCTCCCCAATTACTTGCAATTGCTACTTGCAGGATCAGAAAGGGGAGATATTTTTCTTTGTAAGATTAAAGAGTTTCAGATTCCAGGAAATTTTCATCTGTTTAACATTTATATTTAGGATATTGAATTTATTCCCTTTTACTTGCATAACATAACTGGAATTTTGTTTGTATGAATTAGTAGGAGGCCTTTTTATTCCAGATTTAGCTGGACGTGCAAAACCACAGCTGAAACTGTGGTTAACAACATGCCCTCAGGAAGTTCAATCCTGCAAACCATTTTTCACTCTCAGCTTTATCAGGAAGTTCTTACTGTCTTTAAAGTAATAACATGAACTTTGACTTTGATTTTAATGTATTCTTGCTTGGGAAGTACACCAGTGGCCAGAAATCATATGTGTACCACCATACTGTCTCCCTAGAATATTTACACCAGATTCTGTCTACCTACTAATTCTAAGTCTCAGTAGGGGACTCTTTCTATTTAACCAGTAAGTTGTTCCTTGAGGAAAGGAACAGGGACAGACTTGACCCTATTGCTGCTTCTTTCGTGAGCTGTTTTGGACAGCTAACAAGTTTACAAACATTTAAAGCACTAACGTTGTCTTTCTATAATGACTACAGAAGCCAATTACATGGTTTGCGTAACATGCTGCTATTACCGCATATGCTTCTGAATTTTAGGAATACTTCAAAATCACAGTTAAAATGGGAGCTGAATATGGATTTGTTACAAATAGAACTAAAGAACAAAATACCCTTGAAAGAAACAAAAGTAAAAAAAGCACTTCTACTGAATATGAGACAGATCTTTTTCCTAAAATAGAATATAATTTTAAAATAAAATTTCCATATAGTAGAAGAAAATGCTTATTTAAAATTATCTACTCACCTTTTACTCTGTCTCCTTTGTGCAAATGAATTTCCCCTTCTCCTTGAGGTTGATATGGCTTTACGACAATAAAAAGTCTTCCAGGTACAGCACTGTAAAGCTTGCGCTTTGGACCCTGATAATCCAAGGCAGACAGAGTATCCTTGCTGGCACTAGGACTGTAAACAGCACTGGAAATTGAAATTAAAATCATTAACTGGTTATTTAAAATTAACACAGTCAATCATTTACCATCATATTGTTAGGATTAAATTAAGCAGTGAATAGCATAATCATCTTCCAGTAAGACATCTAACACTGCAGAAAAAAATACAAACACTTTTTTCCTTCATGCTCTTTAGATTGTTGAAATCTTTCTGTTTGAAATGCAATCAATATGCATCTGACCATGATGGTCTAGAAAAGAAAACACATAAGTCTAAAGTTTTTAGTGTTTCAACAAATTGAACTTGCACATTCACAGTCCCAGATTAACTTAAATTTTCTGTACAAACCATACATTACAAGCACCACAATTTGTCAGAAAGATTTTTAAACTTCGATATTTGTAATTTTTGTTGGGAATGGATATCTTTGTAATATTGCAACACTAACTGAACAATCAAGACAACTGAATTATTAACTGAACAGATCGAATACTTATGTTACTCCATCACTCTACTATGGACTAAATAATCAAGTTACTCAATCACTCCAAGGCCTGAAGCTAAATGTTGGATCTGAATCTGCACAAAGCACGGTTCTTATGGCTAACATATTCTCTAAAAGATCATTACTTATTTGTGGTAATCAATAGCTCTCGCAATGACTTCAGAATGGTCTGTCCAGATAAGTCATCAAAAAACACACAATCCAGTTACAGGGCACAGAGAGAAATTATTGAAAACCAGGGAACAGTATATAAGCTTATTATTAAAAACCCCAAAATGAGTAACTGTCAAAAATATAGCACGACAAAGAGGCATAAACATATAGCATGAGAAAGAAGCAAATATTAAAGGGTGGAAAACTTACAGGAGATATCACAAGCTTCCAATACCCCTACTATTCAACTTTTAAGAAAAATGTAAAACTGGAGGTCTTACTCATAGTCTAGAAACAGAAAGCATTTATGAGAAAGAAGAATATTCACAAAGATTTTTAGGAAAAAGAAGATGAATAATTGGCAGTCTAGCATTGCAACTCTATATTCTTTTAAGGAGGAAGAAATGATCTCACACTGCTATGAAACAAATGAAGTATGAGGGCTGGTCTTTACTGCTTTGTCATCCTCTCCTTTTTTTTTTTTTTTTTAATTAACCAATCACCTACCAATATAGACGCTCTCAATATAGGCAAAGAAAAAGTTATCTGGCAAAAACAAAACAAAACAAAACAAAAAAAAAACAATACCAACAAACAAACAAAACCACAAAAAAATAAAACATAGTGAATCTTTCTTCTCAGGAACATTTCCATTCTACTGCAGTAACTTCACCACCACTTCGAATAGCATCTCCCTTTCACCTCATCATGCTTTACTACTGTGAACAGGTGCTAGAAAAGATAAGCAGTCCTAAAGTGTTTAAAGGTGAACTCTGGTTGCATGTCTGTGAAGGACTTTGCATCAGAAACCTCAGCTGGCTCTCACACTTGTTTAAAGGAAAACAGGAAAACAAGATGTTCAGTTCTCAGTTTTGCTCCATTTCTTTTTCTTTACAAGTGAAGGAACAGTCATAACTGTAAATAATCCAGATCAATAAGCTGTTGCTCCACATACAATTTTCCACCTATATCAAGCTACATTTTCTGCCTAATCTGATAGCAGCCAGATAGCAGCATTTGATTCACCTATCACAGAAGCCTCATTCATTTTCTCTATTACTGAGAGAGGAGGGAGGAACAGCACGTTTAAGCTTTGCACTGAAGACATCATCTCTCATGAGACAGGCTTACTAGTGGAAATCAGGGCTGCAACATGGGGTCATGAACTCTTAAAATACCTGCCCCAGCCTGGGCTCCCAGCCCAGCGAGTCCCATGCCAAGAAGTAGCCAGAAGAGGATGTGGGGAGTTCAGAAGATGTGTGGACATGTTTTCCTCTCACCCAGGAGTAGATGGCCACCCCTGATGGCTCAGCCCTGATTGAGCCTGTGAAGGCACCTCCTTTCGTTACTCATGGTGCTGGTTCCCACAACACATTTTGTGTGGAGAACAGCAGCCTGGTGAGAAGATAAATAAACACGTGAGTGACAGGCTGCAATTACCACATAGACCCCTTCCAGCATCACTCTCCAGCCCTCTCCTTTCCATCAGCAAACAGCTCTCTGAAACCTCATTAACCTCCTGGTGCTGCTAACCCTCTGCTGCACTCTGACCTCCTCCATTACCCTGTCCCTTCTGCTGCTGCTGTTCCAAAATCCAATCTGTGGAGATGTCAAAAAGGGCTTTGTCATATAAGGGGAGAAACAGCTTCATGGTGAATGTACTATTTGCAAATAACAAGGAGAGACAGCAACAATTCCCACATTTTGCTGATAGTAAGTAGGTGGTCGTACAGTGAAACAAAATCTGTGAGGAAAGTGTCATGTAAGGTGCCATTCGAGGCTGCAAAACAGGACGGTGGTAACAGGCATTGCCTGCAGAAAAAAATTACTTATAACACAGTTTCAGTTGCCTTTACATTTAGAGTGCCTTCAGTTTTCTTCCAAGCACTTGTAGAGCTGTAGATGTCTCTGAAAAAAGTCCTGCTGGTACATAGCACAGAGAAGTCATCTGCAGCTGGACAGCTGTGCATGTAGCTGTCATACTGAGGCATTAAGAGAACGACCAACATTTTATTACCATGCAATTTCAGGCAGGAAATTTGTTTTCACTATCATTTATGCTAGTTTTCCAAATTGTAGGATCACAAAAAGGAAAGTGGCTGAATAAATCCAAAGCAAATAAGTGTTACTCAAATTCTTACTAAATTTTTTCTTTTTTCATAGAATCATAGAAACACTAGGTTGGAAAGGACCTACAAGATCATCTAGTCCAACCGTCCTCCTATTCATTTCCATTCCCCAGCAATATCGCTACCAGCACAAATAATGATTTTCAGTTTTGGTGCCTACATCTGAAGAGAGAATAAGAACATGCAAAAGGTGCAAAGTAACTTCAACTATGTAACATTTTGTTTTACTGACTTGAAAAGAGTAAAGATCCAGATACTTACAAAGACAAAGAGAAACCAACACCTGCACTGCTTAGCTACACTCTTGCCTTTTCTGCACTGAACAAGGGACGATTTTTCATATTAGGAAACAGGACAGACAAAGCCTGATATTTTAAATGATGACTGAATTAAATGCATTTTGTTAAAACATTTAAGCTCTGATTCTCTCCATTAGCACCAAGCTCTGCTTCCCTTCATTTTTGTAGCCTTTTACTCTGGATTATCATCCCAGCACAACTTCATCACTTGCACACTTGACAGATGCATTTCCCACATCCTTCTCAAAGGGAAGCTGTAACTAATTACCTGTTCACAGGACAGCGGCTTTACAAAGCTGAAGCCCTCATTTGTGATTAAAACCTAGACACAATCATCTGCTTTATCATATTACTTGCAATATCTACATCACTCTAATTAGTCAGGATTTGCTCTCCAGTGGGACATAACTGCAGGATATTTGCAGAGTGCCTGCTAAATCACATCTATAATTTGAGAGGAAAGAAAGCAGTAAAGTCACGGGGAATGCAAAACCCTGCAGCAAAGATAACCATGACATGAGCCCATGGCACATTCACCACCAACTCAAGAAACTCCCTTTGCTCTCAGTCAGCCTCCTGTACAGCCCCACTTATTTCCCCCAGCTATTCCCTCTGGTTTGCTATTTGGTTCAGCACTCATCTGCAGGAGACATAACTTCAGTCTCTGCTCCATCACTCATGAGCAGCTCCAACACAGGTTTCAAGCACGACCAATAGTTTTCTGCAGGGACTAAGCATTTCAGAAATATTTTTCATGGCTGCTAAATACAACCATTTTTTTAACCATTAAAATATCTTGAGAACTTGCACTGTGATTTGGAGCTGATGAGCTTTGCTGAAATTTGTAGTCTGTCTTGTTGTTCAAGCTCTGTAAGGAACCAGCCAGCATTGACCATCAGGGATTGGGAGGAATTAAAACTTTCACACTCGGATATGTTCCCCTGTGTTGAGATTTTGTTACCTACACATTATATAGTCTGCAAAATGGTCAGATGAATTGCATAAAAGAACATAGCAGTGCAGCATGATGCTGTTAAAGATATCTCATACTGTGTGAATGTTCAAAATTCACCTGATGTGCCTGTGCTGCTGCCGCTTGACATCTTCTCCCAACCTGTTTAGGGATGGTGATCGGCTCCGGGAGGATGGAGTGTAACTCCCCACAGTTTTTACAGTTCCATTAGGATTATTCTGCATCTGTTGAAGTAGATGAGGTGAAAGGCTGCGGTGGGAAGAGGCAGAAGAGGAGGCTGACCACTCGGGGATGTTGTTGATGTTCAGATTGTTGTCACTGTTGGAACGAAGCAAAATACGGGGTGCCGCTAAGGTGCTCGGGGGTCTCCGCCTTCTGTTTGAGTAGGTAGGAGCCTCTCTAAAGGGCACTGTGTAAAGAAAGACATCCAGGGTGATCATAGATGAGTTTACCATTTATAAGCACTTACCATCCCATAAAAAGATCTAGCAACATATGGCATTATTTTTTCTGCAGAGACAGAAACTCTACCTTGCCTGCATATTTAATCAAATTCATTATCTTCAAAACATCATTAAAACCAAAAACAACTGGCCAACACTAACATGTTTACTGGCTTTAATAAACAGTCAGGCAATGCCAGCGGTGTGAGTCTGCTGAGCAGTCTGAGCTATGGTCTAGGAAAAGGAAAACACCTAATTATCGCCAAGCTTGAGTCTCATACTGTTCAGATTCGCTCTATGTCCTAATACTCAATCCAAAAGCCACTGAATGGGGCTGATCAATAGGTCTTGGTGTATCATCTTTCACCTTCCTTCTCCTATCAGCATCCGAGCTGGGAAAATTTTGTTCCATCACAAGTTCAGGCCTAACCTGAAATCTGTGGTGTTAACAGTCACCTTATCCCCATCTTCCAGGTTAAAAATTGAGGACATAGATTTTTCTCCTGGCAGAACTCTATTACACCGCTATAATCCCTTGGTATTCCTCTCTTTCTAATCTAGGCATTTCTACTGCATCTATTACTATTGTATATAGAGCATATTACCCCAGGGTAATACTCATCTTGTCACGTGCCATGTCCTGGGGAGAACATGACTGTATCCAAAGGCTGCAATATGCTAGCTAATGAAACAGTCATAACAGAAAACAAAATCAAGGGCAATAAAAACCTAATACAAACCAGAGAGCCTATTTGTTCATCAGTGTTATTGGTACGGCGCTGCAGCCATACGAGAGTTTGGACAAGGAGACACTACATTCTTCGTATCTCCATTTCTAACTCTACTGGGTCAGCTGCTTGCAAATGCAACTTGAAGTTGGATTTCGTAATAACAGGCACTCAACTCACACTAGAAGTGACAGCATTTCCCAGGTATTTTATAAGACCCTGGAAACTCATGCTTAGCACAGTCACCATTCACGCAAGCATTCTCATTATTCTCAGTGGAACTCATGGGGTTGCAGGATTGATCCAAAGTGCACATGTTTACACCTGAAAAGTCACAGTAGTATAACCAATGCAAGGCAGCCAAGTGTTATTCTGAGGACTTCACTGAGCTGTTGTATTTTTCAAAAATCCTATTTCAGTTGGAAAAGAAGCCCCACAAAATATCATCCTGCATCTCTAAAGTGCCAGCAAGTGCCATTTGTAAAGTGCCACAAATGTCTACACTTCCAGTGCCCTTCAAAAACATACAGAACAACTGAATTAGAATGTGTCTGTCACACACTGTAAGTAAATGAATTCACATAAATTTGAATATACGCAGGAATCAATCTGTCCTGCTTTGACAGACAGCTTTTAATTGGGAAAACACAGCAAAATTTAAAGTTCCAGAGCAAAACTGAAAGCATATTTATAATGTAAAATAAAGGTGTGACTGTAAGGAGATGAATGGCTTATATAATTTTCACCAGAACTGTTTTATGATTAACTGTGATTCTGAGTACTTTAAAATAGCATCCTTAATATGTCTAATGAGTTGAAACTCTCTCAACAACATCAGAACAACCATTCAAAGGAGAACAGTGTGCACACAGAGGAAAGGCTTTAAACTCACTTTCATAATATTTTATTTGAAACAAAGCTGAAGGGAAGTACTCTTTAAAAGCTGTTAAAGGGTTAAAGTCCAGTATTTGTGCTAGAAACTGGCAGAAACTCTGTCTAATTTTCTGATTATTACAAGTTTTACATGCTTCATAGTGTTTTAGGGTTTCAAAGCAGCAAAGCACGTCACTGAAAGCACCTTATTGCTTCACGTGTATGGTGAAAGCCATGGGCTAGTACTAACTTACAGAAAACTCATGGCTCTTATTTCTAGAATTAACATACACAGACCCTCTGATCAATATATATGACATAGATGTGCAGTTTGTACACTCCTGGATACCCAGCATTCAGAATATGGCTCTGGATATGATTTCACTGAAGACAGGAATCTTTCCCAGGTACAATAAAGCAGAACAGCTACTAGAATAACTTACATACAGGAAAAATCACACAAAAACAGAAAATGTACGGCAGATACAGGGTTGCTATCTGAAGAAGTAGCCTTATTCCCTTAGGATCACCAAAGTTTGTCTTAGACTTTGGTAAAAATTGGTCTCACCCTTAGACTCGAGTTTTTCACCCCTTAATGCTGCTAGCACTCAAAGCAGGCTGCTGAGGCACACTCTATCGAGCTGAAGAGTGCCCACGGTTTCTGATGGTGTGCTGTCAGCTCTGCGGGGCTGGTGGGATGCGTGGTGGTGGCAGCAGGAGGGCAGGGAGCTCCTGCCCCAGGAGGGGGACAGGATGGCGGGGAGCTGCTGAGCACCTTCGTGCCGGCAGCCTGAGAAAGCCCAGGGCTGCACAGTGTTCCACACCACGGACAGCGATGCGTGTTCTGTATGTGCGCACCCTTGCCAGGTATCACATTAAATGCATTCTTTTTCTGTTACATATCGGAAAGGGATTTTACATTTAGGAGTCAGCTTTGGATTTACTATTAATGCTCTGTTCTTAAGGACAGAACCACAAGCAAAATCAGCCTTTACTACAGAAAATAAACAGGAAAGGGGACGACTAATGACACCAATTGATGTATGTCTAACAAATCTTTTATAGAAAGAGTTAAAAATAAACATTTCCATGCCTGAAGTGATTAATATTCCACCCAACTGTTTCTTCTCCCCGGCAATCTGCAAACTGTAAGTGGGTGGATATTTTTTTTAGCTCCTCTTATAGTCATTATTTATATTATTTGCACAATAGAAAATAACTACAACACAAAATGATGGAATGTGAATGTCCACATTTTAAGCTCTGCTGGACGCTGTCACTCCCTAATATCTCACTATGTTCACAACTGTAAGAATAACTATTCCAAAACTTGTCTGGGAAAAACAGTTGATATAAAAATACATGAAAATGACTGAACTAATTTAATGCCCCGAAAGTTTAAAATTATCATTCCTAAAAGCATGCCTGAAAGCATCACTTAATTCTTCCTCCAGCTCTCAGCATTCTTCTCCTCCTGGCATTTCTTACATCTGAAGGGGCAATTCAGCAGCCGTCACCGATAAAAAATCACTCAGGAAATTCCTTACGTGTCTTCAAATGCATTTCTTAGGGAACACAACACTTCTGTAAGTACTTCAGAGAAAACCTAAAATTAACAAAGTCACATCCAGCCTTCATAATCAGTTGCCTAAATGGATTGTCTCGCATAAAATAATTTTAAAAACAAAACTGCAGGAACTGATCAATTATAGTCACTAAGCCGATCATACTAAATGTACACAAGAAAACATCAGTCTGAAACATCAAAGTGTTCTGCTTGCATTGCTTACCTTCTTTCTTTGTGAAGGCATTTAACAAAGACTTCATTTTCCCTTTTACTTTAGCAGCAATCCCCTCATTATATAACCTTTTGCTGGGAAGAAAAAGGAAAAAAAAATAGAAAAAAAATAAAGCTACCCAATTTCTATGTGTTCAGGCTGCCTGCACCCTGACATGAGCAGCAGGTTTCTGGGCACTGTGTAATTGCCAGCATAGCCGGGCTCGCAGCGCCCGGCGCGCTGGTGACAAAGCCCACCCCACATCCTGTCTGTCAGCTGGGAGCCAACTGTGCATAGACTGGAGCCGCTCACACACACACAAAAAAAAAAAAAAAAAAAAGAAAGAAAGAAACAACCACCACCCTGCTCTCTCTCCCAGCATCAGTCATGTGAGCGGCTCTGCTGCAGCCTCACAGCAATACCCGCTCCCAGCCCAAGGGCTGCTGGCGAGGGGCAGGGGAGGTTGGAGGGATGCACGCTGGGGCTCCGCGGCCGCGCTGCGGGCTGTGCTACCGGTGGCAGGGAGCCTGGCAGAGCTGGAAGATGCTTCAAAAGCGGGAGCACGCTCAGCTCACAAACTTGCCCAGCTGACCCCGTGGTGCTCGCAGGCACCCTTTGCTTTTTGGTGCTTGTTTGCCTGCCGAGTGCGGTGCTCAGAAAGAGTCAATTTGAGGAAAGGTGCGAAACAAACCAGAAAGCAGCAAGCTTCCCACACTGACTACAGGGAGACTGTAGATAGAACTGCCACTACCCAGAGTAGCTGGAGCTGGCCTATATTCCAGCCTGAAACAGATGGGGTACCAGTGCCAGCAAGTTTCAACTCCCTTCACCCTTTACACCAAAATAAAACAGAATTCCTTTCTGCACAGGGCAAAAATACTAAAAATCTGACTGAGTTGTTTCTCTAAATTTCATGCGGATGCCACAAAATAAATGAGCATGTCATGTTCGCAGTTTGTCGAGCACCAATTCTGACAAATGTTCTGCAGGGAGCTATGGCAGCCCGCAGAGGCAGAGCGAGGCAGGGAGGAAGCAGGGGTGGTGAGAACGGCCCCGCGGAACTTTGGCAGAACCAGCTACACCTACAGCATGGCGACTGCGAAGAACAGGAAGTTCGCTGCTTAAAACATGAGTAACCCAACATGAAAAACCGTCCTCAAATTATATAAACCACACAGCAGTTAATAAATATTTATTCCACCTCGGACACCTCTGCTGATTGCTAATACAACTATTTTGAAAACGTTGGTCTTCTTCTAACTGAGAAGACTGCTTCAAGAAAGACAGAAAATCAATGACTCAAATGGATTCAACCTCCGTATGCATAGTGATACCATATTTAAAAGAACACTGAAAAGAATTAGTGAGCACAAATGAATTCAGTAGTTTAAACTTCATTTAACATTCCAGTGTTTGCACAGTTCTTAATTTCTAATGAAAAGAATATTTCTTTATATTAATATAATTGTACACTTAAGTTCAATTTATTCTTAACTGCGCTTATCAGGTGGAAATCTTACCAGAGATGCTGGATACAAAATATGTATATGAAGTGAAACATCTTATTTGACAAGAAAATTTTTCTTCCCTTAAAAAAGATGTAAAGCTTCCTAAAGAATAACTTTGAACTCATTTTCACAAGCTTATAAATACATGCATTTGTTAGCTGCACAGAAGAATCAGCATTGTTTCCACAAAAAAACCACTATACTGGGACAGCCATGTCTCTAATTTAAGTTATAAACTTCCGTGTGTTACCCTTTCTAGCACCTCCGTTCAAACAACCCAATTCCATTTGGAGCTACGAATGACAAAGTATTAGTAACTATTAGTAACGTTTCACATTTCCATGGTGCTTTCTAACTGAACTTAGCCAATAGCGCGTGAGGGTTGGTGAAGTCTGCACAAAGCCTCAGGATGTTGCAGCACTCCAGTTTCAACAGCCAGAGATGGGCAGAAGGGAACTGTATGGTCACAGCTCCTGAAATGCTCAGGAGAGACTGACATCTTGGATTTTGCTTCCTGATGGGGCTGAGAGAACTCTCACCGCTGCTGCAGTGGCCATGGGGTAGAGGTCTCCAAGGAAGTGCTTTTAAATCAATTTTACACAGCACAGGGGGAATGCCCTTTATTGACTGCATGGAGCACAGATTGATCACTCTACATTTTAAGAGGAGAATTACCTACTGTGTGCCTGGGGAACAAACAAAATCCCTGCCTCTTTATGGTCAGTTCAGTGCATTAACACCCAGAACACCAATCGCAGAAAACCATATAGACTCAACATCAGCAATCTACGAGGAGACAGGACCCCAGCGGTGCTCACACTGCTCTACGCAGAAAGCCCCGGGCACTTCGACAAGGTGCTGCCAGTGTAGAAACATGGGAGTCTCATCCTCAGACTGCATCTTCCTGCGTGTGGGCATCAGTGCCTCAAACTAAGGGTAACCAAAGCACCTAATCACAAGAGTTAGGCTAGGAAAGTGTTAACTCAATTGTGCTCGTTCACGTCTTTCATATACAGTAAAATAAAAACAGGCAGGCAACCGTGGTCAATCAAAACCAATCCCAGGGGGTATTTTTATTAGATTCGTGCTGGAGCTCCAGCACTTCATCACATAGAGGTTTCTAATCAGTGTTATAAAAACATAAAAAATATTAAAGTCACTTGAAAGTATTGAGTTTCATGGAAATTGTGGCAACTCTTTCCTATCTACACCATCAGATGTAACACCTGATGAATGATCATTTTATTCCATTTAACTGTCTCTCTCTCCCTCATCGCAGGAAATATGATTTCTTCCTATGTGGCAGAGCCTACTGCAGTAAACACTACCGTATAACTGGAAAATGTGACAACCAAGGAAGTCAGCAAACTATCTGCAGCTGCAGTTTTTGATGTTTTCTAATTGTCACTAACAGCCTATTAGAATTTGCTTGTTTTAACTGAAGTCCTAAAATCTGTGGTGTGGAGGAGGTAAAAAAGAGAATATTCCTGCAACTTCCACCTTCTCCAGAAAGATTTTTACTGCTTTATGACAGTAGCCTTAGTGCTATTAGCTCAGCATAAAAGAACTAATAATTTGGCTACATCAGCACACAACAATAATGTAACACACAAGCTGTAGGATCTATAATCTAAAAATCATGAAGAGCTTTACATGTGAGGTAAGCCCTAAGTCTTTATTCCCCTACTTTTTCTGAAGGTGCTGAGGAAGACATCTGTGGGCTCTGCATGGGGATGCTTCTGCAAAGAGAAGGTCCTCTTACACAGAAACCAAAACATGAGCTCCAAGGTTAACTTTGGTTGGTGTTTTTTATATGTTTGTAAGATCAGGTTCCCAAATTTTTCTATGTTCCTTAGTTCCTAGATTCCATCAGAAATCAACGCAAAATAGCGACTTACACATTTTTTGAGGATCTACTTCTAGGCACTTTATGAAAAGCTAAAAAATGATCTGTTTGACCAAATCTACACCCTTGCTTAATCTTCCCACCAACACAGTGAGAGCAAATGCTTCTCAGATAATGGCAGAACACAGAATTACCATGTTTTATTCCTTTCAGACTTAGTCCATTTTTGAGTTCTTGCCAGAAAAAATCCCTAAAACTCGTATACACATCTAGGTTTTTGTTAAAAATACAGTTCTTCACATGTATAAATAAATTTCTCTCCACTATAAAATAGGCTTCCCGTATGCTAAACCACCAAGGGGAGAGCTAGATGAGAAAAGACAGATTCAAATATAGACTGTAAAGTACAAAAAGATTAAAATATAGACTGTAAAGTACAAAAAAAAAAAAAAGAAGAAGAAGAAGAAGAAGAAGAAGAAAAAAGCCCTTGCTTCTAGATTACTTTCTTGTCCCACAAAGCCACAGGGTGTTCTGGAACACCTGCAGTGGTGACAGATTCAAAAGGAATTCATCTTAGGGCAACAACTAAACTTCTTTTTATCAAAGTTGTTTTATTTTTTGTAAAAAATCTGAGTTCACTCAGGACACTGCAGTTAAACCAGCCCTGAGAGAGAAGCATCTGAGCCCACACAAATGCTTGAGAGCTGAACCCTAGCTGACCTAACCTTAGTCTCTCTGTCACCACTGTAAGGGACTTCTCACCACCCCACTGGTATCTGTATTCATCAGCACCAGTAAGCAGTCTTCAGGCAGGCAGTCCAAGTCTGAAGGGTAGAACGAGGGCAGGAAACTGTGTGTAGGAAAGGACAGCAGAGGGATGGATCAGGAACAGATGGCAAGAGTTATCAATTAGAAGGAGAAAGAAAAAGAGAAAATAGCAGTGAAAGTTACATAGCAGTGTGCCAGACTTCCCTTCCGTCACCTGGCATTTATATTATACTGCTGTCCCTGAACTTTGCTCTGTTTGACAAGGGCCAGCCTCTCTCTACTCTCATGAGGAACCTAGCACATTCACAGGACTGCGTTTAAAAACAACAGCAACAACAAGTAGTTGGAAAGATTCTCAGATGTCCAGCAAAATCCACAGCTGTGCACAAGGTTTGGTTCTCGAGGCAAGCCTCGTGCGATAGAGTGAACTGGCCATGGCTGGGTCTCCAGTTGTGCAGAAAACATTTTATTCAGTGCTACTGAAAGAATTTCAATAACTAAGCATATGAGTGCACGTTGGTGAGTGCATTTCAAAGGATTTTCAAATTTAGTGAATACGCTGTTGCCACACTTACATGAGGCAACACTGGTTTTCTTTTTTTTTTTTTTTTTTTTTAACTACCACGCTCAAGGTAACTGCAGGGGATACAGGTACACACATCGAATTTACCTTAGAAGTGAAATAAAACCTCTGTCCCAAAGGATGAGAAGCCGCTTTGTAGCTCAAAGTTGTGTGAGAAATCTGGGTCAGGGTGCAGGCAGACACAGAACAATGGCGGGTTAAAAGGTGGGAAAATGAAACACTTATTTCGTGGGAAAGGCTGGAAGTGGGGAGGAAACAATGGCCAGTAATGAGGGAGATGTCTTGTAAGTAGTAGCTTAAGGAGAGAGAAAAGCAAAGGCAATGAATGAAAGCTACAATAGCTGAAACAGAATTTTAAAACACGATTGAAATCCGTCAGCAATGCCAAAGAAAGCAGCATATTTGAATAAAGTATGTATGGCTCTGTTTCATTTCAACAGGTATAGTCCTATAAAGAAAAGGCACTTATCTAAATAAAAACCTGTATTTCACAAAGTTCTGTTTCTGCAGGATATGATCCAGAGGTGCAGAATGGAGAGGCCAGCTCAAAGCTGCCAATGGTTTCTAAAGGTTTTATACTCACAGACTTCCATTTCTATCACACATTTGGGTTTGAAGGAACATCAAATCTTGTTCTGAATGCATTTGAGCACCCATATAAGAAACAGAAACTTTCCTTTGTTGTTTGTAAAGACTTTTCCACTGCAATATGGTCAAGGAAAAGAAAATCCCCTAAAAAGTAAACAGTTACTGTAAATCCTTTCAAAAAAGCAATGGGTGATTTAGAATAGATGAAACAGGAAACTACTTGTTTTCACAGACTAGATTACTTTTTGATGGCATTTCTTTAAATATGGACTGTCCTGATTTCAAAGTCTGCTTTCATTATCAAGTAGAACTTGCCCAGAATTCTTCACTCCTACACATCAGCGGACTATCAGTTATCAGCTACCTGGCTGTGTCATCGAAGCAAGAGATCAATAACCTGTGTGGCATCTGGACAGAAATTCCTGTTCAGTTCAGACTATTCAAGTGGGAGTCCCTGTAGCTGCACTATTTTACCTCTAACAATAAGACAGAAAATACAAATCAAATATAATTATAAGCCATCACATATTCTCATGCTTTTTAAACAAGCTGGGGAAAGGACAGTGCAATTTTCTCTGCTAATACACTGGGAAATATAGTCCTGATGCAGCACCATTCAGATGCATTGAATTACACAGGAAACTAAGTTCATTCTTTGCATTATGAATACATTGAGTTGGAGAAAATACCATTTAACATCAGGGTCTGTGCATTTCCCTATCCACATACTTAATGCAGCAAAAGAAATTTCAGTGTCATTCAGAGAGAGGAGAATTTCATAGCTGGTAGCTCCTGAAAAGATGCCTGATGCTTCTTTTAATGGCTGATGCTGAAAGGCCTTGGATGCAGTGCACCAATTTGTGGGCTGCAGTCTCATGTTGCAAACAACAAAGACAAATGAAACTGCACAATACGTTTAGAAAAACAAATGAACCAATATTGGATTAAATGCTGCTTCCGTGTCCTAGTGTTGTACAGAAAACAGTCTAATTTTGCCTTTGTGTAACGTTCCTCTTCTCAAAAGCTCCCAACAAATTCCTTAAATCACTATGTTGTTCCAGGCTTTATTCAGTGGTTTGATTTCACGGCTTTAATCTAAGTGTGAACCTCTTTAGTAAATAGTGGGACAAAGCATCTGTGCTTCCAAAAGTGTTGGTGGATCATGTCAGTTTTATTTAGAATAACACCATTTCCATAACTGAAAAGTGTCTACTGCACTCAATGAGGAAAAAAAACACCTCTGTCTAAAAAAAATTACAAAATATATAACTAGCCAAAGTGGTCAAGCAGCGTGCCACAGTCATGAGCATTATCCTAGCACAATTTATACAGGCAACTGTACTTACTGAGGCAGGGTGGACTGGGTAAATCTATTTGTACTATTGTTCCTGACAGACAATTCTCCAAGCTTCCTACCTCCTGGCACTATTTCTCCAGCACACCAAGCACGAAACACAACCACTTTGCTCTGACAACATTTTACAGCATTTTTGCAAAGTCTAGATGATAACACAAGGTGCATAGGGACGGAGAAGTCGGACGGCAATGACTGTCAACTTGATAGCCCATCTCCAGCTCAAGTGTTTCTTAGACATACAGCTACTCCCAATTTACTGCAGGGCAAATGACATAAGAAAGTTATACTCTGTATTTTTTTTTTTTTACACTATCTGCTCCAAGTGATCTGCAAGAATTCCTCATTTATTCTTACTGTCATCAATACAGCTTCAAAGTGGACCTAGCAGTACAAGAACCGAGTAAAGTTATACTGAGCTTTTGAGAAGGTCACGTTTGTGTAACCTGTGTATTGTCTCTCACTGCAAACTTCCTTTTGTCTTTTATGCTACAGAGAGTACTTATGTCATGCAACCATTCACCCCTCAAAACATCTGTTCTAAATAGAGGAAAGCAAGCTCTATCTAAAGTTATGTCATCAAGCAGGATCTTTGAAAAATAAAACCCATTAATCTAAGCTGGTAATTGTCTCACTATCCTTAGTTGCATTTAGACATTTGGTCTTAGGAAGAAACTAAAACATAGCTGACTTATTCATTAAAATAATAGCATTTAAAATTATATTAGTAGCCTACATTTCCCTGTTTCAAAAATAACTGTTAATGAATCATGCCGGTCTAAATAAGAAAGGATAAAAAAAGAATGTATCTGCTATAGCAGGGGGTTATCTTTGTAGAAACACGTAGGTGTTTGTAGAATTGTAACATTCTCAGTGGTTAATTCCATTGAGGAAGAAAGGCTTGCTCACTGGAGCACATTTAAGGTAGATTAATAATTAAAGTAATATTAGCAATAATACTATGCCTAATTCCAGTTCAAGATATTATCACTTGCATTTTAAAATTCTTGAAAATGTTGAGGTAAGATTTTTTTTTTTTCAATTGTTTCCTGTTTCTTCATCTGGCCTGCAGGCTGTTTTAAGATGGTGCACCAATAGCTGAGTTTTAGGAGATTTTCTGTAAAAAGAATATGAAAAAGTACTCTTGTTTATACAGGTTATTAAGTCAGAGCAGGTAAGTAAGACTAATCAAAAGAACAAATGAGGTGCAAGCTTAAAACCCATTACCAAAAGCTCATCCTGTGTACATACTGTTTCAGAAATATTGCCACTTCTTACATTTCTGGCAGCAGTAGTAGATGTAGCCTCATGATATTCATTAATTCAGCGGAAAACGCATGGCTGACATCCAAGACATTACTATGAAAATAGAAGTGTTCTGGATATTATTTGGCAGTCACACCCCCGGACATCATGAGCACTACAATAAAATATGACTTCCATGTTCAAGTTCCAAAATAACTTCGCTTTCTTCCGGACAAGAAGTGATGCAAATAAAGACAGTAGGAAAAGGCAATGCACATCCCTAAAAAAGAACAGGATCAGAGAGAGTAATTGCACAAATGAGCAAATTGTATATGTTGTTCCCTACCATGCCATAGCAGCATTTCAGGTGGATTTTTGATGTGTCAGAGTAATTTCAGATTGTGTGGTTAGCAGAGAAATCATTTCTCATGCTAGTGTTACCTGTATATATGTGAAACTACTATGTGTATCCACTTCCATTACAGGAAGGATCGTTTGCCAATAAACACCTACAACCCAGTCTGTCCTCCTCTAGAGAAACATCATCTAAACTAAGTTAATGACAGCTCTACTCCTATATATCAGGGCATAATTTCAGGTATGAAAATCATGAATAATAAGTATGTCTTTAAAAGCAAAAAAAAAAAAANAAAAAAAAAAACACGACAAACAAACATGCAGAGTACACTGTACCAAAAGAAAAAATATACAGAGTAAGAACAGATACAGTAATACAGAACATTTATTTCAGATATTACATTAGAAAGCTTCAGCTGAAAAACGAATTCAAATTATTTGCAATATTTATTTGTTCACTAATGTAATAGTAACCAACGTAATAGAGACCTAAAATGAAAGAAAGACCCAGCCCTCAGCTCTACCAGTGGGCACTGGACTCAGTTTCACTAGAAACTTGTGGTGCAACAATTCTGCAAGCAGCTCTCAGATGCTTTCGCTGCTGAGGAACCTCTGTTTCCGAGCAACCTAGAGGGGACCACAGCCCCAGGAAGCCTCTGTCACAACAGACGAGGGAAACAGTCCAAGAGTATTCACATCCCTGTGCTGTGTGTCCAGCCGTGGTCAGAAAAGGAATTACACAGGCTAAGACCACTCCCTCAGCTGAACGATGATGAGCAGTAGAAGGGTAGGAGAACAGAAAAGGAATAAACAGAAATCTATGAATTTGGAGAAAATGTTACGGAATCACTGCAAAAGTAAATTTTCCATAAAGTCTTAATGTCTTTCTCCTGGTCTAGCGTTTGGCAGGAAGTTTAGAGATTACACAACCTAAGTCCCCATGGGTAGGACCATGCTTTCCTTTATATTGGGAAGCTGCAAGCAACATCAGAAGAACTATCAACAGTAAAGAAAAAGCAGAAATAAATGGGACTCACACGATGCATTTAATGCCAAGAAAAAAAGTATGAATGGCAATGGAAGGAGTGGAAGATAGGAAGAAAACAGAGAAAATCCAGCTATTCCCGGTGAATCTGAGAAGTATAATCTGAAAGAGATTTTCAGTGGAGAAAATGAAAATGGATTATGGCTTTTTAGGAACAACAGTCCAACAACTCAGTAGACGGTATTCTCTGTAATCTATAACCAAGGAAGTAACACAAATTTGGAGGCTGCACATTACATGGAGGTGTAAGGCGACACCAGGCAACTCCTACAGCCTCTTTTCAAAGCTTACCTGGGATATCTATTTCTGAATACCAGATCCCAGTTTAACATAAAGATTTATCAAACTACACAGCAGGGAAGAGAAATACAGAAAATAATTAGGATGCAAGAGAGGCTAATAACTGATTTAAATTTATGTAGGAAAGGTTACAAAAGGTAAATGTTCTGAGCAAGATCTTATATCATTCATAGTCACAGAGTTTTGATATTGGCTTAAGTTGGAACAGATGTATGTCTTACTATACAGGCTGTTAATTAATGAATAAACAGGGAATAAATAACTGCTTAAATGCTAGTTCCATTGAAAGCGGTTATTTCTTCTGCCACGGACTCTAGCAGGACCACATTTTCAGTCAAGAAATAAAGGAATGTTTGAATGATGCAAAATAAAGGGCCACTACGGAGCAACAGAAACAGCCCTATGTAAAACAACTAGAACAATAGAACAGCAGAACAGCACAGAAAGTATTCAAAGGTAGGAAGAAAGGTGTAAATAACTTCCCTTCTCCTCTCCCATTCCTACGAACAATCATAGTTTGTGGATTTTTCTAAGCACGTAACTGGAAGGAGCAAACAGAATGCAGCCCTGGTACCTTCCAGCCAGACAAGCTGGACAAGCTCCACAGCCCCTCATGCTCACAAGTCACATTTCAATCAGAAAGCTTTAAGGAGCAGAGCAGTTTATCCCTACTACCCCTCTAGTGTTGCCCTGTATTCTAGTGCAACCCAACCTTAGCAATATAAATAGAGAAAAACAATTTCCTTCTTTGATCCATCAAGTAAGTGAAACAGTCTGTGGAGCAAAAGTGGAAAGCTTCACAACCATGGACAGAAATCTCTGTGAAGACTATTCTCCAGAGTAAAACTCCATCAGAACAACCCGATGAGTCTTCTATTTCATTATTCAAACATCGTCAATATTTCAATAGGTGAGGTTCAAAATATTAACTGGGAATTTATTTTTAACTGATGCTATACTCCATTATCTAAAACAATAGGCAGACTTTTACATAGTAATTTCTTCAGCTTACACGATAAAGAAGATACTTAGCTTTTAAAGATTGTTTGGATTCTCTAGAACACATTATTTGAGAACTTCTCATCATTAACTGACATTATCTGAAAATATGTATTGCTACTGGTAAACAATATCATAAGTGAAATATAGATTATTTCTTCTTATCCTCATTTTACTTTGCCTTAGTGTGGATTTTATTTTGGAATCTTACCAATTAAGCCTTACTAACTGATTTTAACTTTCATCTGTGCTTCTTATAGGTCTGAACTGTCAGGGCTATTGTTGCTATGGATCTTACAGCCATGAAAACCTTAGGCTGTGAATCCATTTGAACTTTCTTATCTATTCTGTCACTCCCCTTTACAGGAAAAAGGGGGGAGAAAAAGGAGATATCTCCTGAATGAAGTTCTCTGGCCGATGATAATTTTTTTTGTCTTTTACAACATTATTACTCCATATCTATCATTATTCTGCATTTTCAGAACCTTCTTACTATGGGTGATGCTTAGAATCAGTGACAAAAGAGAAGAAAAAACCCCAACTCACAACTGTTCTTCACTAATAAGGAGCACTGTAAAGAAAAGATGTGAAAACACACACACACACAAAAGAGGAGAGAAAACAGATAAAATAAAAAGATGTATTGGATTAGCAGTAATGAATTGACCCCATAAGCACGTAACAGCACAAAAAAGTAACATGAAAATGGAAACTTCAGAGAACAGCATCACAGCTCCTGCAATGAATGAACTGCAGTAAGGAGATTGTGAGAGATGGCTGAAGTTATTAAAGAGGAATCTAAGGATTAATAAGAGATAAAATTTAAGGAATAATTTTAAACTGTATGAAAAAGTATGAAAAAGGAGATAGGAATAACGAAACAAAGCAGAAATTTAATACTTATGGCAATAGTCACAGGCAGGTATTTCTGAGTAAAGGGTACAAGCACGCGGAATTTGTGGCCTCTCACAACTGCAAAGTACATGGATTTTAGTAACTTCTCAAAATACAAGGCATTAAGAAAAATTTTTCAATAGCACAACTAAGACTTAACTAGCTTGATACTATGCACATGCTCGACAGACACAGAGAATTTAGGAGGATACAAGAATGTTAATCATGTCGCAAGATCACATTCTTGCTTATTCATTCCATGAGCAGCATGACCTAGAGCAGCAGTTTTTGCATGCATTCATGCAGGCCACACACAACTATTGGGAATTTCAAGCATGATCTGTAGAACTAAGACCTCTGAGATCCTGAAGTTTGTTAAGAGAACAAAGTTACGTGAGGAATAGAAAACAAATAGTATAAAACAATTTTAATTTTTGTTTTATTCACAAACAGGTCAACTTTTCTTAAGCATTAGTAAGGTTCTTACTAATTACTAAACTATAGGCATTAAAAAATAGTGTTCATAATAAGCTAGGAAGGACATTAAAACAATTTTTAAGAGAACAGATGCTGTGTACTTCATTTCAGTAACATAACCAATGGAATGTAAGCACAGAGCAAAATCCATGTTGAACTTCGACATTTCTGCACCATTCCCAGACCAAAGAGCAAAAGGAATGATGGTTCACCCGTGATTTTTGAAGAGCCAGGAGGATGCAGCAAGGCAAGCATTACACTAGAGCTAGCAAGCCGTTCTTTATGCACAGTACCCTACTTGAGAAGTCTCTACTCAGTTTCTGGTATGCCAGCTTGGCAGAGCTCCACTCAGTGAAAAGTGATCACAAATTCACTGCTGCTAAGTGATGGTGGATTTACCACAAAGCATATTTTCTATGCCCATTTCATTGAATTCTAGAAGATACACTTCAATGGGAGACAGGCATACAACCAGTTAAAAAAAATAAATAAATTACAAAATGTACCGTTCTACATCATCAGGCATCCAATACCTGTAAAGATGCAGTGCTTTTATGACCCTAGTCAGATGATACTTAACTGTAGTTACCAGAGTAATTATTTTTACCAGCCTCCATGTAGGTACACTTGGATCGGTAGCATAGCGCATCCACGTGGGGAAGGACCGGGCCTGTTCAAAGCTGCTTTCATAGAAAATCTCATGGGAAAGGAGTGAGAGAAAAGACAGACCTACAGCTCTTCCATGCACGGGGTTGGGGGATACGGTTCGTTAGAAGGTTTGCAATGGGTGACGAGGCACTTCGTGCAGCCAAACTCCTCCCAGACACCACAACGGTTCAGGAGACAACAATTCTGTTCAGTTAGCTAAAGGATGATGCCGAGGGCACTTTTAGAATTGCACACAGTAATATTTCAATCAGTATGTAAATGGTTCTCTCATTTCAAAGTGAGGGGGTGAAAAAAGAGGATGATATTGAATTTATAGAATAACTTTGACTCATTGCTTAGATTTGTAATTATATTGCTACACATAAAATCATTATTTGCACTATCCAATACCTAAAAGAAATCATCGTTTAGCACGTTCAAAAGGACTAGACTTTTCCTCATAGGTATTTAAAAGCTTGCTTGACTTACCAAATATGTTTCATTTGCACAGTATTCTAGGCAGACTGGAAAGAAAACACAATTAAATTGTACCCTACAGAAAAATGCCTGCTTCTTTATTTTTCTTGAAAGTATTTAGATCTACACTAAGGAATTTTTTTGGAAAAGATACCTGAGAAAAATCAACATTTTTGCACACTGTGGTTTGAATATTCTAATTCTGTCCAGTAGCACTCAACTATGAAAAGCCATTCTTAGATAATTTTCTGTCCTATAGAAACCACCTTCTTTTCTCAGGGAAATAAAATATTTTTACATCCTTAGACAATACCTTTCTCCACATGGTTTCCTAAATGAAGTTGTTCATAATCTAAAGCTAACATCTCAGTTTACACTGGACTTCATGGAGATTTATAGCTACATGCGTGGAAAAACAAACCGCTAGCACTTTGCTACCTATATATATATCTGCATGTACACAGAGTGATTTGTTAATAAAACATTGCTTAATTAAAGTGACAGATTCAAGTTGTCAAATGCATTTGAGTTATTAAATGACTGTTTAAAAGACGAGACAGGTAATGTTTTAATTATCTGAACTTGTAAGGATGATTTAGTCCTCAATTTGCAAAGTAATAAGAAAACAAAAAAGGACACTCAGTTTGCATCTTCATACACTGAGGCATCATGGTAAGAGGGCTGGGAAGCACACTCTCCTAGAAGCATGCAAAGATCGTATCTGGAATATCTTCTTCATTTTTGGACATCTCGTTCCCAGGAAACTGCATCAAAAGGGACTTCATTTTATTTAAAAAACTACTGCTTGAATACAAAAGAAAAAGAGACATATTTCCAAAGGTTTCCCACAGTTGTGTCTACAAGTCAAAATGCAACATTCACACTAAACAGTTAACATAAACACCAGGGAGTATAAGCAGCTCGAGAGGATCTTCTTGTCGCTGTCACAGCTGACAATTCCACAGTAATCCAGAAACTTCGAGGCTGCTGGTCAGAGCCACCAGTTCTCAAATGAGAGTCTGCGGTACTTTACCATAGGTCTCTGTGGAGCTGGCTTTTTCTTAAAAGGTTTTCTTAATTTTTAAATCACTCTAAAGTGACTGTACCTATTTTAAATAATTTACTCATGCTATTTTACTGTGCAAGTCACTGCTGAAGTTCCCTACAGATATTACACAAAAGCAAATGCAATGAGAGAGAAGTATGCAAAGCAAAAAAGTATGTCACCAAAACAATGGCAATAAAGGCATAGAAACAGACCTCCTACCAAAATATGACTTACTGGAACTATGTGAGGGCTTGGGCACTGAACTGAAATGAACTCAGACCTGAACTCTGTCTCCATTCAAGCGTAAAAGGACAATCAAGAAAGAAGAATTCTGACTTTTTTTTCTTTTTTCATTGATTTGGTAATTCTATCATGTCTTTTCATTGCATCAACATATTACTGATTTAAATTTTGACAATGAGGGGTATTAGAATGTGAAAAAAATTCTCCCAGGGGAAACTGGAGGTACTTGAGACACAGAAAGCTACACAGGACGCAAACACTCCCACAAAATGCAAGAACAGAGCAAGCTGGAAAAATAAAGTTCATCTAGCTGTTGTAGGATACCAGATCTTTACCACATTTGGTTTCTCCAGCTAAATATTGAAAAATGAAACATCTAAGAAGTTATAAAGGGTTAAGCTTTGAACTTTCGTAACTGCTCATTAGGATTGTTGATTTCAGCAAAGATAAATTTTTTCCACCTCAACTTACCCTAGCATTTGAAACCAAATACTGAAAGAAAACTAGTACGAATCCATTCAGTCTCAAGTGCAATTTCATTTTTTTTGTTATTAAGCTTTAATGGAAGGAAAAGACACGATTGGAACAGTGTTTATTTCAATGATGATGCAATGTGATGGGTGCACTGCATAATGTCAGATGATATCAAAAGATGTGTCCTGGTGTAACCTTCCTTATACATAGCAGGAAGCCTCTGAAAATAAAGAAGGCAGCAGCTTTGAAGCTGTTACTGGAAAGTTGTCATTTGTTTTCAATAACTGAATATGATTTGTGATTATCTAGACTTTCAAATTGCTCAAATGATTAGTTATGAAACCATGCCTTCCTTAGCTTCTGAAAGGCTCATCTTTCTTACCTAATTTATTAAGAATTTTGTCCTGTGAGCTACATTGAAAAAAACTGTACAAAATCAACTGTAGGCAAGTTTCGAGCTCCTTGGTTTTGGGGCTGCCTCACAGTGGCACTCATTGACCCAGATTTCCCTAATGGGGCTTTTCCTACCATCACTCAGAGATGCCTGGATGACGGGCACAGCTCAGGCACACTTTTACTCTAGCTGTGCCTCCTGGACCAACAAGGGCTGATGTAAGAGTCACTGCCCAGGGAGCTTGCTGGGCTTAGGGAACAGTACAACAGCTGAGTCTGAATGAGCTCAAAATTACTGAAGAAACATAGATTAGAGGAAGCAGGACTGGTAGCTTTGCTCTTTGGTTTTGTAACGCAGCAGGCATTTTCTTTTCAAAACTATCCTCCCTAAAACATACTTTAAGTTTCTCTTCAGTTGCACATTCATAGGCTTAAGAATTAGATCAACTCCCAGTGCCCTTTTTATAGACGTAAGATAATCATCCCATACTGTGTGTTTATGAACATTTTATCAGGTAAAGACAGAGCAGAATTAAGAACCCACGAGGTTTTAATTCCTTGTTAAGCAATTGTCATGGCAGATTCTGACAAGAACAGAAAATGTCATAAAACTCAGCAGTTCTCAAGATAAATTCCAACTTCTAATAAAAACAGAACAAGGCACATCTATACATTTCATTACTAAAGCTGTAACCATGGAAGAAAATGCAGCACAATTTGATTCTGACAGCCTATAATCCAAGTTATAACACAGTTTGAATAAAAATAAAAAACAATTTTAAAAAACCCTCTGATGCTACTGCATTATAACTTTAAATCAAGAATAACAGAACCTAATGAAACTGCACTGAAAACTTCCTATATTTTAGCTAAGGCTCAGGGGAAGAGTCTTAGAACATTCGTGCTACAGTACAGCACAATATTGCTTTGACTAAACTAACATAATATACATATGAAAAGATACCTGACTGTAGAACAGAGTCTGAAGGGGAACAATGAGCAGATGATGACAGGAGATCAGAGATGAACCATCAAGTCTCCAGAGACAAACAAGAAATTACTGCAGTGGACAAGGTGTGTAGTAGGCACTGCAGAGTGCCGACAGAGGTTCATTAAATTCAAACATTTTCCTAAAAGCTTTGACTTCATTGATACTGAACTCTCCTCTAAAACGAAAAAATGTTACCGGAACTTTCTAACCAGCTCTAACTTGGTCAGCATTGTTTAGTCAAGCTCACAAGCTGTCAACTACATCAATATTGTAGTTATCAAGCAGTGTCAGTCTTTATAAATGCCAATCTATGTCCCAACTATTTCTTATAGTGATGTGCTACTACTCATTTTTTTTTCCTTTGAGGCAAAACAACGATAAAAGGTCATCATTAAATGCATTCTAGTTGAATGTCTCTCACCAAGAGTTCGATTGACTTAATCTTCAAACTTTCTTCACAATGCAGAAGACAAATTCTACTACAGTAAGAAGGCTATCCACATGATTTATTTCTACACAAGGTGCTGAGCAATCATTTAAGAAACAATCTGTGCAGAACTATGTCTTATATCCATGATGGAAAAAAACACTGGTTAATTCATCACTACTGATTTTAAAAGAAGTTTGTTTGTTTTTAAGGAAACTGTGAATGTGGTCTTTGTTATTGCAACACATTTAAATTCTGAAAACCATTCCTTCGATCCAGCATGAAACTTTTAGTCACATCCATTAGCAAAATTCAGATCCACAAAGAAATAAACAACAGAAGAGCACAGTCAAAATACACCTAAGGTAACAATAAGTTTATACTTATGATAATAGCAAGGACATTAAGAATCCTAAGATAATTTTGTTTATTGAAACATTTAAAGCACTTTATTTCAAAATGTTGAGAACTTACATTAAAATAGCTTCTGTTAGTCAGTTCACTGTAAAAAAAAAATGGATATGCATATACCCAGCTGTGTGTACATGTGTACACAGACAAAAATGCTGTAGATATACGACACAAACACTTAATGTAAGCTTTTCTTTTCTAAGTTCTTTTTGATAAAAACATTGCGTTAATAAATCTGGTAAGTTTGAATGTAAAGCCATTCCCCTACTTTACAGAGTTCTTGGAACTCTGGATGGACCATTCAGATACCCTGCAAACCTCTTTGTAACATTAAGACCATTGCCTCAGATTTCAAAACTGGGATGTTAGGACCTTTATGCTCAATTTCCAGTGGCTTTGAATTAAGCAGTTATTCTTTTAATACACTGAAAAGCATCCAGCCTACATTCTCTAATGACATTTGGAGTCTTCCTATTAACAACAATTGCAAGTGACATTAAAATATCAATATACTAAAACAAAGTAAAATATCAGCATAGATTAAGCTATAAACATTCTCTTAAAAGAAATCTGTAAGAGAAACTAACAAACAAACAAACACAAACCTATCTGTATTTATGGAAATATTTACACATATTTAGTATCCTATTTATTACACATCAAAAATATTAAAACCAAGCAATATGCTTTAAAGTTTTCACAAAACAAACAAACAAAAAAAAAATCCCACAGTGCACCAGAATTAAATGGATGAAACTCCATAGTGGATGGGAGACAGATAAACTGAGAATTATGCAAAGAGGCCTGCCCTATTTCTTCCAATGTAAATTTTAATTTGCAATTTGCAGTTATAAGGTTTAAAGCAATCTTACCGCCAAGTAGTCCCTCTTTTGACAGACATATCATTCTGATATATTACTTTAAAAAATGATCATTTGGTCCATAACATATAACATCTAATTTTTAAGCAGAAATTTGCAAACTACCTGCTGCCCTTTTTCTGCTGCAGCTTTACTGGCTTTTCAAAGAGCAAAGATAGACAGGACTACATAGAGTAGACTCCTATATAGACATTGCTGAAAGGCCATTTGCAAAAAGGGTGTGAGATCAGGAGCAGAATTTCATTACTCTTCCTTGACAATATAAATATCCAATACTGCTTACAGTACCACCATTCTTAAAATAAATGTGTTATTCTAAATATACATCCACACTGACAATTGTAAAATTTCAATGTAGACATTTTCACTGGTCCTCATACATGTACGCAGTCACCCACGACTAAGGAAAGCCTCGTATCAGAATGCATTAGGTTTTATTAGTCATGTGCTGTGGTATGGAAATGCAAGTAATATCTGTCATTACTGTCAACAGCACCTCCACCCAAAGGCTGTGCTTTGTCTGCCTGGGTGTTAGTCACTGTCTCTGATCCATTATGGCACTCTCTCTGGGAAAAAAAGCAGAAGGAAATTAAGTTCTGCAGGGCTTCCTGGTGTTGTTTGCCTTGGCCCATTAAATCACTTAGCTGTCATTAGAGTACATGAGACTCGGGATAGATCTAGCCTAGCTCTAGCCCATGTGGCAGGTGTCACCCACATGCCAGGATGCTGCGCATCCTACAGTCCTCTCCTCACTGAGCAACTCCAACGGGGATGCTCAGATTGGGGTGCACTGACCTCTCATTTCTCCCACTGGAGCACACTGCAGTTCTTTCTTAGCCCATGAGCCAAGCTTCCCAGCCATGGGAAACCCCGGAGAAGAGCAAAGGAGAGAAAGTGGTTGGTGTCTGCCGGCATCTGCCCGGTACACGGAGTTGAAAGGTGCCACAACAGTCATTCATCACAACAGAACATCACCCCCTCGCTTTCTGTTTGGCATACTAACGGGGATAACATAGCATTTAATAACTATTGTAGATATTTGATTTCACATATATGAATATAGTAGAAAACATTAAAAACAGGTTATTCTACTAGTCACAACAAATAGCATCTTATTCTGAAAATACTCTCTCAATTCCACATATCTGCTGCCAACATAAACAGTCTCAAGATAACACAGTAGTGATTTGTGAAGTCTTTCCTCGTGGGGCAGCTATGCTCCTAAAATACCTCTGTGTTTTGGTAAGTGTCCTTCATTGGGAATAAAAGCAAAAAATCAGATCTTTCTACCATTACCTCCAAACAGAAAAATTACTGTGGTTTAACCCTTACCTGACAGCAACAGATTCCGGGAACTTCTACTTGGATATGAGAAGCAGGATCCTTTCAGAAGGGCAAGGAATGAAGGCAACATCAAAAAGTTAGGTGTCAGAATTTGACTTCAAGGGGAAAAATTTGAAAGAAGATGTTTATGTAAGTGAAGTTCTTCTTATGGCATGACTTGAAAATGGAAAAACAGGCAAAATAAACAGAGATGAGGAAGTGAGCTGTCACTTCTCTCATTCTGCTGTCCCTGTCATTTTGCACATGAAATGAGATAACGAAAATGAGGTAATGATAAAGGTAATGGAAGGTAACAAAGAGTGTTAAGAGTAATTAAGGACAGCAGAGGGTGGTGCTACAGGGTTTAGAAGACAGGAACAATGAGAAAACCTGCTTCACCTGCAGTGTTTTGAGTTCCACACGTGAAAGGCAGGGATTGCTTTCCACGGTGGTGGACTAGGCACCACCAGCACCCCACCATCCCAGCCCCAGTATGCTTGGAATCACAGCATCCCCATCACAAAGAGATCATATATGGCTTTCATAGTGTGTCTTGTAATGATTTTAAACTTAAATCTCATCTTTTCACACTTTCTCTCTTTTGCCTCCCTATTATTCTTTGATTACGTTTTGAGAATTTATTTTATACAATCTGATACCAGTAAAAAAAAAAAAAAAAAAACACTCTCACGAATGTGCATTTTTGCTAAATCTTTCACCACAAATTTCAGCATCTCTACAAGAAATACTACAAAAAGTCCACAAAATACTCTTAGGACTGTTTTTGAATACTTACAGAGTTCTGTTGTCATCACTATCAAACCATAGCTGCTTTTCAAACATTTGCACAACTCTCTGTCATGTTTACTATGCAATCTCTACAATTTCACAAGCCTTCAATCTTTTATCTTATTAAATGCCAGGCCAAGTTTAGCTTAAAATTTTACATCTTACAATGTGCTTATCATGTCTGGAGGTCTAAATTCAAGTGATATTGTTATATTTGGGGAGTTTTTAGGAGTTTTATTTTATAGGACTGTTTGGTTCAGTAGTATGATCTCACATTTTAGGAAGCTCTTTCTAACCCCACTCTCACAGGAGTCAAATCAAACATCATTTTCCAAAATATTTGATACATCACATTGGAAGCCTTCACATTACATGACTATTTTCATTGAAAGTTACGTTTAGAATGGCCCATGGCATAAATTTCATAGTTTGAACTTTGAGAGATCAAATCACGAACAGACACCCTGTAATTTTAAGCCTGACTACAAGCAAACAAGAACAGTGGCTGTGCTTTGGTTTTCTGTCATTCTGGAATATAAAAGGGTATTTTCTAATAAGCTGTTGAACACTACCCAAGATCTGATCCTTTCTGCCTACTACAGGGACTGACACAAGTGTACATTAAGACATTCAACTGATAAGGGAAAAATTGCAGACATTTTCCTACAAGTGCACCGTGGGTGATTTTAAGTCTTGCATCAGTTAGTACAGGATTCATTGCATTCGGATCTACCTGTGTGAAATATTGCACATATACACAAGAATCACTTGTATCTGGGCCTCAAGGCTCCAGGTGGAATAGATACCCCAGTCATCCTTCGGGGACATACTGAAGAATAAGGAAATGCAAGAAGGGATCAGTGCAAAGTTGCCGGAGCCAGTAAAACAAATTAACCTTAGTGGCAGAGAAACAAAGACATCCCTGTTCCTGTCAGTTTTCAGGAAGCTTAAGCAGCAGGTACAACAATGTAGGACTGAAATCTTGAAGGGAAGTCCTGAGGAAAACAAATTCATAATGGAAAATTGGCAACTGACTTTTTTCACTGTAATAACAGGTATTCAAGTGGAAAAGAAGAGAAAAAGCAAACATTGCCAATATTTAGGCATTTGTAGGAGTTGACAAAAAAAAAAAAAAGCATATCTAGGTTCGCTACAGCTTTAACCTGAGAAAAAATTGCACATTAATGCTGCAAAGGAGCTGACACTTTTCATCTGCAGCCCACTCAGCCAGGGAACATCCACTTATATACTCTTATGCATTATTCACCAGGAAAATTGAAATAATCCACCAGTGGTTAAGCAGCTCAGAATCAAATGCAAATCAAGGTAAAGCAGTTAAGAATGTGGATCATTCACAGCCTCCTCTGAACTCCCAACTCCTCTACGACTAAAGCCTGGAACTTGCAGGAGCTGCCCGGATCCTTGCAGCCCCACTCCTGGCTGCGGGTGCTTGGTGCAGCTTAACCTGCCAGTCAGCCACTTCTGAGCAACAGCAAAAGCACTGCCCCGTGTTTCCTTTGTGGTCAAGCAGATTCTCCCTCCCTGTTCACAGAGGCAGGTTCTTTGGCATATAGCTGAGAAAAACCGACTTCTGTTTTTAAAAGCCTTTGTTTGCTTTAGCACGGACTATAATTTGCAGTTTATTTTCATTCTTTATCTGACTATGGAACCCTGGCAATATGGTAGTCAAGCATAAAAACAAATTTAAAGTTTTATAAAACACTTTTGCAGCGAAGGTAAAAGTTATTGCTGTCATCATCTTTATTTTCAATAGGAAGCTTCAATGGGATTTATCTTAAATCATGATCCATAGCTATTATTTTATTATGTCTGTTTAGGAGAAGACGGCAGTAAACAGTAAGATCAGAAATCATAAATTCATTTTTAAATCTCAGTGAGAAACTAAAGGTCTGCTAAGAAGTTATAACTACTTACCTAATGTGAACAGTAGAGGCATGTATAATTTCTGCAACTTTACACAAATCACCCTGTACAAATGTACAATGAAATCTACATAAACCTTAAATTGTGAAGTACTTCCATGAATCTGAATTTATTATCATTGATGCATATTTAGGCCACTGTAAACTCCATGCATTAATGTTCTTTATCAGAATTTAATAGCTTTAATGCTTCTGCTTTAAAGGACAATCATTACAGTGCTCATATTATTTGCAGTTTTTCCCCACAGGTACACAGCAAAAGATTTTTCGGTTCAGTGAAAACAAGACATTTTCAAGTACAAAAATCTAGTTTTAATCACCTACTTATTTATATTGACAATCAGTTGAACTCAAAGATTCTATTTGCAACACTAGATCTCATGAAATTTCAGAATACCAAATTACAATAGAAAACATTGTTGTCATGAATGTTAAATTTGAAAGGGTAAAACAAAGAAAAAAAATCAAATACGCCTTACTCTAGGTGGCAAAAAATTCCATTAAAGTCATACACCCTTGCAATCCTTTCAGATATACATTTGACTGCCAGAAAGTCTAAGATAAAAAAAAAAAAAATCCTAATTGGTAGATAACTCCACATAACACGAGAAAAATATGCTGTTGCCAGAGGAAAAAAAAAAAGAAGTAAGACTAATAACAAGCTCCACCTGGAATTCAAGATTAAATATTTTTTCAGTAAGAAGTTGGCAGTATCTTAAGACAGCCACATCATCTTTTACACAGTTAGAAGCACTACTGACACAAGCCACTACACTAGCAGCTCATTTTCCTGTAATTCAGTTGTATTTCCTTTCACAAGTTTTCAGTTAAATTCTCTTTTAGATCAGCTGGAGTGTGACATCTACACTGTATTGAGTAGCACCGACCAAACCAGCAGCCATCTATGAACACATCACTTAGTGAAGGGAAACAGGAGCCAAAGTCAGAGAGAAAAGGGTGAGGCTCTCGCTTTATGGAAATTACCAATTTATTTTTAATGTTCACATAAATCTAGACCAACTCTACTCTCACAGTGCCTCCTAGATGATTTCTGCACAGAGATCTCTACTTATCCTTAGGAAGACCAAGCACAAACACATCCTCCAACAGTGTTAACTCCCAGTTCTCAGGATCTCAGATACTTTAAGTATGATGCTATCGCTACAGTTACATTCAATTTTCCACAGAATGTGTGGAGAAATTTACTTGCTAAAAGTAACCAATACATTAGAAATCAACTATTTTTAAAAATCACTTAGAATAAGTTATTTTTATCATTAGCACTTTGTACACATATACTAAAAATCCTCAACTGATTATTCATTTAGGCTAAATAATTAAGATCTCCTGTGCTTCTGCTCCAAATCCAGAAAACAAAGAGGTGGTGCTTTAGAAAAAAAAGGAGACGAAATATACACCCAAATATTTTGCCAAACACTTCAGAACCAACATCCTTCTTCACATGCAAACTATACTGATCTTATCCCAAATCTGTATGCATTAAAAGATAAAATCTTAAGTATCCGTAAACATAGAGAAGACTGTGATTTCAAGCTTCTTTCGGGTCAGTTCTTTTTGCACCAATTTTGCTCCAGATGAGAAGGGAGAAAAAAAAAAACCCTAAGGGCTTTATTTTATACATGTAACTCTTGGCTGCGCGTGTTCAGTTCTATGCAGAAGATGTTCAGTCTTGCAGAAAATATTCTTTATCTCATAATAAAAAAAGGTTTAACTAACTGATCTGGATTTTTTCTTTTAAACATCTGTCCATGTCTTTCCACATCAGAAGCAACCTATAAAATGTTATTTTATACAGAAGTATGAAAGCTATTTGAAAACGGACACCCTGTAGCTTTTCTGAGATGCATATAAATGTAATGGCTCTATCCTCAGACAAAACTGGTCAGAGAGTATATATGTGAATTGTCATGACTAAATCCCCCTTCCCGTAACCCTATATCTACAGATCTGCATGAGGAAGGTAAGTCACAGAGTGGCATTTTTTTGGTAATAATCTCCAGCGACTTTATCTGTGTGCTAGCCTGACATCCCATAAAATAAATTCTGGACCTGAACATTTCACCCCTTAAAATAACTCTGTTCACTAAAACAACTTAGCAAAATACTGATCACGGGTGACAAGGACTTACACGTGACTTCAGGAACAGACCTTACTTTAACACTGATGTTCACTGATGGTCAAACGATACTGAGCCAGTGCCTCCCAACATCATTATGTCCCACTTATACAGTCCTTTTTGGGTACCTCTCATGTGGCATGAATTACTTTGATATTCCCAAAGTCAAATTTTAGGAGTATTTATCAAGAAAGAAAGAAAAAAATTAGCAGCAAAATCTTGCCAAAATTCAGAGACTTCTTTAACACAGTATGATACTGGGTTGACTTATCCTTAGCGCTTGGAAGCAATTCAACCAGAATAAAGAATCTAATCTCCTACAGCATGTATTTTAATGACTCATTGTTTTCCTATTTCTTTCAAGCTTCTACAAAGCTCAATGGACTTGAGCATGATTATTAAAACATTGCAAACAAAAAAACCCTTTACTTTTCACAAAAAAATATATATACATATATATATAAAACAATTTAGCTGTAACCAGTAAAGGACATTCTAAAATTAGAGCCTGTTGTGATAGGGATGGTAACAAAGTGTCTTAGCCATATGCTGGTGTAATCTGTAAAAGCTGTATTCAAAGCTTATGTCACTTTAACTTTTTCAGAAACCAGCATAGCTGCTACCGCACATGAACTTAATATTAATCAAATAATTTCAGATCTTAATCTGCACATAGCACTGGATCAGTGCAAACATTTGGATCATTTGGATATCAGAAGTACATTACAGTTTTACCTTCATTTATCAAGAACACACCACTACCAAATGCTGTATGTCACAAAACAGGAAACATTTGGTTTTGAAGAACTCTTTACTTCCAACTTACTCCCATTTTTTTTTCACTTAGATGAAAGATGTAAATCAAAAGAGAAAGAGATTTTTTTTTTTAATCTGCAAAGAATACAGATATTTTTTAGATTGCATGGGCTGTAGTCCACTTGCTGCCAGCAACAGACTTAGTAGATTTTGTCTTTTCTTCTCAAAGCAGAAACTTGAACACACCCTAAGATAAGGCACTAGACCAAATCCGTAATAAATTATGTGGATTTCATCAAGATTTACACTTCTTTAACACAGAACACAATTTGTTACTTGCATAACAGAGTTTAGATAAATGAAAATTTCCCTCATCAGCTGGAACAGAATAAACTCCTACTGAGGATTATTTAGAAGCAGCCATGAGTGGAAACCAGAAACACAAACAGCTTCACAAAAGGGGCAGCGCCCAGGGCACAGAAACTCCCAGGTCCCTGCCACTGGCAGGTGGTCACTGTCAGGCTGCGGATGCTGCGCCGCAGCATGGAGCTGCCGTCATGGCAACACGTGCACTCCCAGCACAGGCATCCTGTGCTCAGCACCGTTGCTCAGCCACAGCCTTCGAAACAACAGCCCTCCCTCCCTCCAGGTTGCAGTACTGCATGGTGGAGAAGCACATCCTTCAAAGGGGGGAATCCCTAGCTATTTTTTTTCTTTCAATAATTTCACAACTTTTTTTTTTTTTTTTTAGAAATAAGGAAATGAATTCAGTGAAAAAGAATCTGTTGTCTGATGATATTTATTGCCACAATATGATCAAAACTTTTCTACTAAGTACTACTCACTCCAAATGTCCAAACACATAAGAAATCATGATCAACTGAGTCATTTATTTTTGCCAAGAAATCATTTTTGAAGTGCACTTTATAAAGTAACACCAGTACTACACAGAAAGATCAGAAGCACAGCAAACCTACTGGGATTTTGACTCCACTACATCTTCTCTTATTTAAAAATAAAAAAATAAAAAAGCATCATCACGGGCATGTGGAGAGAAATCTCCACCAGTTTTGGACATTAACTGGCACCAAGCATTAGGTTTTTGCAAAAAATATGATAAAGGGAAACCCTTCACCATCCAACAATAGTAAGAAAAACATACGTACCACCACAATGCACAACCAGGCTAGTAAAACAAAAAAGTGATTTCAATGGATTTTGGACTTAAAACACACCCAGAGGTCAAGAACAGTATTTTAGTAAACATTATAAAAGCTAAATTATTATAATTGGTTTCACTGTGATTTTTTTAAGTGACAGATTCCTTCAGTGTCTTCTGTTTTGAGGTCTCTCCTTTGATTTTGCTCAGAAAGTTATGGACATCGTCAGAAAAACACTCCCCTCATTTGGTAACGTTTACATATAGGTATATAACTGAATCTCAGAATGTGCATTCTAAAGCCTTATATTTCATTGCCCTTTTCAACATATTTCAGTTGGCTTGAAGAAGAACGTTTATCACATTATTTATGACCAGGAGAAAAATACAGTTCTGTGCTAAGTATTTTCTATGTTAGTAATCTAGCTAATATAAGTTTGATTTTATTTAGTTGAAATAAACAGTGTTAGATTAATTCTTACATTTTGTTGTCTTCTGGTTAACTTCACACATGACATTGTGCATCTGTTGCTCACTATGATGTCTGAATATACATTGTTAAGCTAATGGGTCAAAAGAGAAAAAAACCACTCTGTCCCAAGTACAGATTATAAAGGAAGAATGTCAGTAGACTCCTGGGATGGCATTAGCTATTTTTAATCACTGAACTCCAAAATGAATGGGCTTCTAACACATGGAAGTCCACGCATCCAACCTAAGACCAACAGCATATTTTACAAGTGCTTGTAATTCCTTATTTCTCCTAATGCAATCTTGGAGGAGGGTTAAACTATCAATCTATTGCTCACTGCCAATGCTATCATAAAACAGGGCAACCTCTGCCAATATCTGCACCACAGCAGCATGTAAGATACCACAGCACTCACAACATTCAGGCTCAAGTATCTCATATAAAACTTTCAGAATTTACTGCCATTCACTGCAGCATGATAAACATAAGGAAAGTTTTAGTTTTGTATCAACAAGACTGAAAAGGTGGAGAAGACTACCCTACACAGGGCTGAAATTCAGCCTTATTCTCTTTTAGGATGGGGAACAAAGAAGGTATTTTCCTTAGTCCAATAAGCTTACAGCGTCATGCAAAATTGCTGAGTCAAAGGACAAGTCAGCAGACAGAAATCTTAGCAAGTTCCTCAGGCACAGTAAAGGGTTGTATCTTTTATGGGAAAAGAAGTTGAACTACCAAGGAAAAAAAGCTGGAAAAGCACCACGGTATCATACTTGCGAGAAATGGAAAAAAGTTCACACTGACAAAAACAAAAGAACAATGAGGAAAGGTGAGAATGAAGAAAAGAATCATGGAAAAGTGATCTCAAACAGGCAGGACACAATTAAAAAAAAAAAAATTACAAAATACTTATTATGTCCAGAACTAGCAGTTAAACAAATCCAATGTAGGATCTGAATGACTTGGTAGCAGTGTTGAAGAAAAGGCTCTAGATGTTACATTAGATAACAAACCAATTACACATTTCTGGGACAGACAAGTGAACTCATTCCAACCATTTCTCACACCAGACCATGATCGTATCACTATGTTAGTACAGCACCAAGCAAAGATAGCCTAATGTGCTTGCTTGGAGGCTTTCTGGTGTTAAACACGGTTCAACACAAAGCTTAGCTCTTTGCCTTTGAGTGTAAGCAGCATCACAGCTGCTGCTTCTGAGCATATGTAGGAAACTTCCAGGTTTACATTCAAAAGACATAGGAACACCTGAAGTTGCAGGGTTGGTGGGGGGGGGGAAGACAGATACAACACTAAGTTGCACAGGGAGCACTGTCCTAGGTGCTCAGCTCAGCTCCTGGTGCTCAACCACAGTATTGAGTACCCATCAACTAGAGAGAGCTGAGGGCACAAGAATAGTGTCCAGAAGGCCAAGGGATCTCCAGAGAAAACTAAAACGGTTTGATTAGCTCAGTCGTAGGAACTTATTCTTTGTTAGGGAACATCACTTGCCATGCTGCTATACACAGACGTCTCAAGTGGGTCTCAGCTTTTTAATCTGGTGTTCACCCCACGAATATCAAATGTATATAAACTATTTCAGAGCAGAATCCCAGCACTTGCCCCATGTGGCCAGGTCAGCATCAAAGTCCCTGTACTGACTGGTAGCTTCTCTACAAGGGAACAGAGCATCTCCTTTCCTCCCTTCCGGTTCCCTACCACTCAACCATTTTCAGATATGGGAGTGCTGAGTTAAGTCCCCCTCCCAAGTACAACGTATATCTCCTCCTCCTGGGAGGATATCTCCTCCCTTTGTGCAGATAACTGCTTAACACTGAATGCTAAATAAAGAACACATCCTGGAATACTGGTGATCGACAGAGAAAATTTCTGAGCTGCTAGTACAGTAGAATCCTTATTCAAAGACCTAAAAATAGTTTTCATAGAATTATTTCCAATTGTCAATCCTCTGATGAAATATAGCTAACAAAATGTACTATTCTGCTTTTTATTTTATTTGCTATTTTATTTTATTTGCATATGCATCATTTCCTGCCTTTAATTTTAATTCCATGGCCTCTCAGAAACAGAATCTCACAAATATATCCCACCCTTTATTTTCCCATAATAATATCATAGCCATTTGCTCTGGCTATTCTCAATCACTTTGTTCTCTTTCACGTCTTTTCCTAGTCATAGAAGAAGAAATGTGTAAAAATAGGCCAGAAGAAACTAGACACACTTGATATGCACAGCAAAAATAGAGCTCTTTAGCACCTGGCACTCTCAAGAGTGTTAATGAATTTGGCAAGACAAGCCATGTTTTGACCCAAAATAAAAAGCTAAGCCCTCAAAAGATAAATTCAAGCTCACACAAAAAATTCTGTGGACTCATGGCCTCTTGATTTTTTGCATGATGCGACCCCTGAAGTCTGGACAAGTGCTATGTGGACAAATAGGAGGGACTGGGCTTCCCTTTGAAGGCAACGAGAAAGACAGCAAGCTGGGATCAGGGTGTAGTGCATAAGATATAGCACATTTTGGTGGGATAGGGGTTGTGGAGGCTCTCATCCACAGGAAAAGGACACAAAGCACATATGAAAACATTAATTTCAGTCTGCTAAAATCCGTAAGGTCAACACACACACGTAACTAAGTGTCCGCAGTCCCAGAAGTGCTGGAAGTACTAGTGGCTGGATGTTAGATTAAAAAATAATAATAAAAAAAATAAAAAGGAATGAGAGACTCAAAGGACAAACCAGCAAGCTGACACTCTGCACTTGGAAGGCTTTTTCAGGATAATTTCTTCAGGATAAATAAATGATTTGTGTTAAATTATAGATTTGATAGGGTACATCTACAAGTAAAAACACACCAGAGTTCATGTTTAATTTCACTATTGCAGATATTCCAAAGAGATGTAAGAAGCAGTTTACAAAGTAGGAAATATTGTAATACAAAAGGTTATATATAAAGAAAATTTATCAAGTAACATTTTTTCTAAGAGAACACATTAGAAGGAGAAATTAGGTCATCTAACTTTCACAGTTTCCTTATTTCTGAAAACCAAACAGCTAGAGTGAGAGTTTTACGATGCTATCTTTGCTAGTCTACTGACGTCCTAATCTACTGGAGTTGGCAGAAATATATAAATAAAAATAAAACAGAGATACACTTATACAAATAATGCAATCTTAAGGGTGTTATCTCTTCCTGCCTCCTCAATTTAATAAATCTTTTTTTTTTTGCTTTCATTCAGCATGGATTACACTCAATTATAGATGCTCTCCTGCAACCTTTTCTGAAACAAGATGGTATCATAATTGTCTCTTGTGAAAAATTTTGTACAATTATTTCTGCAACATTACGTAGAAGATGGAGCAGAAAATAGTCGGTTGACTTTAAAATCTGAACATGAAATTATCAGGAAACACATAAAAAGGGTAAGAAAAAGAATTCTTAACGGTTTAGAGATTCCTTGAAAAAGAGTCTTGCTGCCCATCACCAGGGTTCCCAGCCCATTCAGCACATGCAAACTACACTGCCCCAGGAAGACTGTAGGTCTGAAATACAGGGTGAAATATTACACTCATTATGAAGCAGCATGCTTCAAAGCCTATCCCTTTAACAAGCCTCATTTGTAATTTGACAACAAATGGTCTTCTCTTCCTTCTAAAGAGATTGCATACTACAAGATCAATTCTCACTGAAATTCTGACATTAATAACGATATTAAAATCAGATTACTCATGAAATATTAAAACAAATTTCTTCAGTGAAGCCTAGGTTCTTAAAGCAAATTGGCAAACCATTGTATGTTGAATGGAAAACATAACATCAACTTAATTCTGATAACTAATCTTGTTTGGAAGAAAAGCAGTATGCTTCGCTGTTAGAAACGAGGTAAAGTTACATAAATTTAGCATAATAGAAAGAGGAGCTCCAAGAAAGGGAGTCACTGAAGTGTACTAAATCTGTTCAAAATGGGAGATATTAACAATTACTGAAAAGTCAAGCTTGAAACGGTTATTTGAACCATTCTAAAAGAAAAATATCACTCTTGCGAATCACTAAGCTCATACAATTGCATAGCAAACTGTTTTGAATGGAACAAAGTTGCTTCTGCATTTGGAAATCTGTTCTTATTCAAATCCAAATAGTCCATACAAGACTTTTCTCTTCCCAAGTTGGAGTCATATTGAACATAATTATTTTCAATAACACAATCATTAACATGTGTATATTGGCACATAAAAAGCCACATTTTCAAAGTTACAGATCCACACTCTTGCATATGGCCTTGAGTTTATATTCTGCTGGTAGTCTCATTATGTAAAGCAAATCATTGGTGCAAATAAAGACTTCTGAAGAAGTCCTCAGCATAAGGACATGCATTACATACCGTTACTGTTTTTTCTGCTCTTTTATTTTTCAGTCCACCTCTGTATGTACTTTGGAATATACAGAATTTTTCTTTCTTTCTTCTTTTTAAAAAGATAAAAAAAAAAAAAAAAAAAAACTCTACCATTTATTACATGTTCTTTCCTCTCATATTTCTGCGTTCTTACTATTGCAAACGGGAGCAAAAGAAATCCATGGGATACTGCACAGATCAATGTATGCTGCTCCAAAAGTAATGCCTCATATTTTATTTCTATGGCATTACAACAAAGAGCACAATAACACTATTTGGTAGAGGAAATTCTCAGCTGTAAAACACTAGTTTTCAACAGAGTCACCATCATTAGCTATGCATTTTAACCAGTTATGGTTTGTCTCAGCAGATAGCTAAGTTCCACACAGTTATTCACTCACCCTCCCCCCTCCCCAAATGGGACGGGGGAGAGAAGTAGAGAGATATGCAGTAAAATGCGTGGGTTGAGATAAATGTTATTTACNTAGGAAAATGTTGCCCAAACAGTTCATCTTTCATTGGCCTGAATAGATGGAAGTCAGAAGGCACTGAATCCAGACTACATGTTGGGTATAGTAGGACAGTCCAGCCAAGACTGGCAATGTTATCCACAGTCTTCAAACTGCTTTGAGGGCTGGTGCTACTGTGTTGCAAGAGAAAGGCTGTCTTCTTCTCTGGACTGACTCTGGAAGTTCAAGCCTTCAGCTTAGTCAGCATCATGACATAGCGGTCAGAGTTGATGGTTTGTCTGGGTTCTAGGAAATCCAAAAGGATAACCCCCTTCCTATCCCAAAAGACAGTGCACATCACTCAACCTGCTGAGGGCTCCATCTTGAACTTTTTCTTCAATGTGGAACTCACATGTCGGCACTCCATGGACTGTCATCTTGACTGGTACAAACTTTGTGATATTCCAGTGTTGCCACCATCGTTTCTAGCACATTTAAGCTGATATTCAGCTCTGTACATAGTTCTCTGGTCATAATCTGCTGATTCATGTGGATGAGCTGATTGAGATGCTCTTCATTTTGTGGTGCGACAGTCGTGTGTGGTCATCTGGAATGTGGCTTGTCTTTCAGGTTGCTGTTGTCACTGCTGAAATGCACCACCCACCATCCCACTGTTTGGTCACCATACACATTCAGCAAGTGTCAATGAACATCAAGGGATGCAATTTTTTCTACATGGAGGAATCCAATTCCACACCTTTTCTTCATTCACACTTCCATGTCAAATGCCATTTTGTCAGACTGCCCCTCTGCTGCCGTCTGTTGCACAGCAACAAAACGGAATGGAATCTTGGTGGGAAGGTTCAACCTCTACTGCCATACCACCAATGTCCACCTCTGATATCGTGGGCCAATTTAATAAAATAGGAGGCATTACTTTTGTAACAGCTACAGTATTTCTCTATTTGGCCTACATCTATTTTTGACCTGGCTCTACAGCTTCACTGTTTGATATTCTGCGTAGCGTTTGACAAAATCTTTGAGAGCTCTTGAGGCTCATATTTAATAATCATGTAAAGAAAATATGCTAACTTTTCAGGAATACTAGAACTCTCTGTACAACACTTCAAACAATTTTCCTTCTGTGCTATTCCTTGTTGGGCTGCCTCATATCCTACAGCTGTACTGAAGACTCTGTGCCTTATCTTACTAGGTGTGGGCCCTCTGATATCCTGATATTGGTATTGACATTTAAATAATCCAATAAAAAATGGAGATACATGTATATATAATGATTAAAATGCACTGATGACATACCTCCAAAGGGCAGAGCCTCCTATCCCTAGAAAGCCTCGAGATACAGATTTTAATGGACCCTGAGATAAATTAGCACCAAGATCAAACACCAAGCAAAACCCCCACAAATTCCATTATAGTTTCTTAATTCTATTTAGACTTTCATTCAAGTTTTACATCTCCTATCTACTCACAGTTTTTCTTCTCTAATAGTTTAGATCAGCTCCTTGTTGCTAAAACAGGAGTGGCTTTAGGGTAGCCCATTAAAAAAAAAAAAAAAGAACAGAAATGTGGTCACAGGATGCAGTAGCATCAAGGAGACTGAGCTATACTCAAGGTTCAGCTGATAGAACTGACAAGCTGGTATTAGAAAGAAGATATAACTGTTTAATGCAGGAGTTATCAACTCCAGAACAATTCATAAATGGGTCCAAAACAACCAGATAGCAAGACTCAGATCCAATTTTCCAAATTCCATCTATTCATTATCACAGGTTTTAAACAAAGCAAAATGTTTTTTTCTAGTTATAATCCAGTTCAGGCAGGAATTAGCTAATACAAATTCTGTAATCTGCACTATGGAGAAGGTCACACTGCATGATCACATTAAACCTCTTCCAGCTTTATGATCTATATAATTGAATCAGATATCACTGAACAAATTTCACATCCCACATAAACTCAAAAGCAATACTTCCTTCTTAAATCCTCTAAGCCTAATTTGACATATTCTGGTCTTGTTCCCAAAGGCATCCCAGGGCAGGATTAGGCACCTCATCTGGAAGACTGGCTGGGAAAGGCGGGTTCCCAAAGGACGGGTTGCCTGCTTCCCACTTCCAGCAACTCCGAGGGTTGCTGCAGGGGTTTTGCACAGGATGTGGCCATCAGCTGGGACAGTGCAGCTAACACTTAAATCTGCGCTGCACTTTAGTGAAAACAGAACTGTGCCATCTCCTTACACAGATGAATTTCACTCATGGAGAGTAGCAAAAATCATTGTCCCAAGTTTGAGCTTGGTGGACATATTAGTTCAAAATTTCAGCATTCAAGACTTCTGGGGTATTTGCATTGCTGTCTGCTTATAACATGATCCTTGATCTGCCTACTTAGCTCAATGGCTTTATCCTTTTATGTATTTCATCACAGTTACTAAGGATAGTAAAGTCTACTCAATTATTTTATTTTTTGTAAAGCGAGAAATTACTCTTATTCACTTGACAATCTGCTTGATATACAAAATATTTTCATCTTTTCTTTCCAGTCAGAGCAATTATACAACTATACCTGGTATCCACTCAAATCTTTTCTCCTACTGCTTACGCTTTAAGTCTTCCTTTCTTTTTTTATTCTTTATTTGTCTTCTCGATTTTAATTCATCAACTTGCATTAGTTCTATATAAGGTCTACAATTTTCCTTCCCTTTACACTTCTGATGTTTCAAACTAGTGAAGGCTATTAAAAGCAAAATCAAAAAACACACTATTGGAGAAAGGATCCTGCCCATAACGAAACAGCACACAGGAATGTTAGCAAATCAATAAATAAACAAAAATCCACAATTCCCAACTGCTGGTCCCAGCCTAAGGGAGCAGAGGAGGTGAGAAGCGTTACAGGAGGCTAACAGACTAGGAGCTAGCTAGAAGCCAGGCTGGGGGAAAATACTTCCAGCCACTTGGGTCTGAGCATGATGAATGGGACAAGACCCAAATATATACCAACTATCCCTCCTCTTCCTTCCCACCTTTCCTCTGCTGTCCTTCCTGACCTCTCCATGAGGAAGAAGCAGAGAAGCCAGCGAGCACTGTGCAACCTGCATCCACTGCTCAGACCACAGAGCTTTGCATGAGACCAAAACTAGTGACGCCAAGAGCACTCAAGATAGCCTGGGGTTCCTCTGGTAGTTTTTCTGCTCAATTACAAGGCTCTTCTTGTTTGGTCTAAAATAAACTAACAGGAGCAGCTGTGGCAATTGTTCCCTACCTGCCAGGTGGCAAGGACACACCACAGAATGGGTTACAGAACCAGACCAAAGCAATCTCAAATCTACAGTACTTACATTAGCAGTTACATGTCATTATTTCTCGCCTTACTGTCCTGTTCAGAACTTAAGAGGAAGCCTAAGAAATCACAGGCTATGACCAAGTACTACACAATCTACAACATTCTGCTTTGCCTACAGTTTCACATCAGATAGTTTAGAAGCTCTGATCTACAAAGCCCATATGAAGAACAAATATATTAATATGCACAGAACTACACTGAAGTTCAAGGGCCAACGAGAACAATCCACTTCTGAAAATGTTTAAACTTGGAAATAAAACAAAACAGTTACTGCACTATTTTGGGCTAATATATATGCAGAAAAAATTTACCTGTGATCAAAGGGAAAAAGAAAACTACTGTAAGTTTTTCAAGCTCTGTCCTACATTTCAGCATGTAATTACATTAAGAGATAACAATTCCCTGTTTTCCAATTTGTTTGCTACTGCATACCGAGACTGAGTATTGACATTCCGTTCCTTGTAAACCTTTGGAGAAAAACAGATAAATAATAGCAATAAATTTGCTGAACGCCGCTCAATATTTGCTTGGTTCAAACCCACCTTAGAAGTAACTAACCTAAAGTTTTTTTTCGTATGGACATGAGAAATATTTATTAATTTAGCATACATATTTAAAACAAACTGCAAAAAGGAACACCGGATTATGACAATCTACCACATAATATGCATTTAAAATGTGGGCAATGAAGATCTCAGTACCACTGCTATCCTGATTACGCTAATGTTATCCTTTTTCCATGTTAAAAAGTCCAATAGCGTTAATGTTACACCCATTCAAACAACAAATATACAGGGCTTTAATACATGCTTGTCTCGCTTTTGCTTCTATTAAGTAACATGAGATAAAAATAGAACTACTCGTTGCATGCTGCTGACAGTTTGTAGATTTTTAAGTCTTTCGATTTACTGCCCTTTCTTGTTTCTGCTTTTATCTTTCTCGGTATGATTTTTCTTAACGTGAGAAGTATTCTGCAGATATTTGATTTATGAAAACAAAAATTGCTAAGAAGGTTCCCAAAATCAAAATAAATAAGTAAAAAAGCAGAATATTCACTGGGCTGGCTAGCATTTAATAAAAACACAGCTGAAAAATCAAGAATGCTGACCTCAATTACTCTGATCAAAGAAAACGGGCTAGAAAAGCAGTTTTACCACAAGCATACTAGCATCCTTGCATTTTTAAAGACCTGTTTTGCTTACTCTACAATAAAATGCATGTTTCTTAAGCTGTTCATAGTCACAATTCCAATAATAATAAATACTTATGCTTGAAAAACATTTTATATAAAAGCAATTGCCTTGTGTGGAATATGTAAATTTTAAAGGATAAGCCTACTATATTAGCAGACTTTCAATATTCAAAAAGAAAATCCATGTGAAAGCACAGACAAACCATCACATACACATATCTCTGCATAATTATAGAGGAATACAGGAACTCTGACTTGAAGCCTAGCAACAGTATCCAAGTATTAGTTAGTCTGCTAATCAACTACCAAAAACTCACACATCAGCTCAATGTGTTTCATTTTTCAAAAGCAAAAGGCGAATGAAAATAAAGCAAAAGACTCCTATTGCTTCTAGCTTCTGAGCTGCTGAAGGACAAGATGCACAACATAAAACAAACCTTGTTCACTTGAAGAAGAACAACCCATGTCATTTAATCCATCTGAAAATTCATCTCATCACAAAGAACCATGGCAAAAGACAGATTTAAAAATAGGTTATCTAAGTCAAAGGATTATCAACTTGAAACATACTTAATATCTGCATATCTGTATCTAATGAAAGCTTCAATATTCTTACATATATGATTGGGTTTAGTACCTCCATCCTATAGAAGCCATAGTAAATTCTGTATAGCAAAAAGCTTCCTAAGTCTGCTGTGCTCATTTACTCACAGACAGCTGCAGGCTGGATGAAAACAATCAGGGATTAACTTTTCTATTCATCACATCTTCTAATCCATTACTTTCTTTTAGTTTGTAATAAAAAAAAATGCATAAAGTTAAATAAATTATAAATGCACTGTAACTAGTTTTTTAAAAAAAGAAGTTTAAAAAGGGGCATGGTTTTTTCAAAACAATGTGTAACCACTGTGCTGTAAATTAGAAGTGTGTGTAATGTCTTCCTCAGTGCAGAAAAGAAGATGGAATAATAGTCAAATTGCTGCAAGATATTTCTGGGTTCCAAAGACTTTCAAAATAAGTGATAATTAGAATAAGCTGCTTTGATGTTGTTATTATTCCTTAAAAAACTAATTTAGGGACGTGATGAATAGAAATAATCTGAGAAGCTATACTAAGTCTTTCAAATTGCTTGTAAAACAAGTTTATAAGTACCTTATAGTAATAGGTTTTTCTTGCTTTGTGAAAAATACTATTTTCATTTGTTTCAAATAGGATTACTTTAAAAATGATAGGGCAATTTCCATTCACCTTTTGAACATCTGTCAAGAAAACAAAAGGGATTCCCTGATGTTTAGAACCTCATGAAAGAAGTAAAGACAATGAAATCTGCATCTGGTTTTTAGTCCCTAACTGATACACCTTCTTCCTCTACCCTGAATTCTTCATCTTTTATATATGATTTGATCTTACAAGAAATCACCATCCCTTACAAATAAAACTGATGTGAACTTCCCCTGTTAATGACAGAGAGGTGTCCTTTACTGTACTGTGCCAGAGATTACTTGCAAGGCTTTTTTCTCAGTTTGCTTCTTAAAATGACAGCACCAAAACAAAAAATACGTTATCTGTGCTGAATAGTCTTCATGTCTCAGTTCCAACAGACTAGTCACCCAGATAGCTAACATACGATGGAAAGTGGCAACTGATGGTGGCAAGAGCAGCAAGGTGAGGAAAAAACAACTTCCTGATAGAAGAAGGGAGATTGTGTGAGAGAGAACCCACATAATTTTGAGCATCCAGAGGAAAAGGTCTACTTTTTTCAATAGGACAGAATAGCTAACAGATTTTGTGCTGGTGCCATGGCTAAGCAAAGCAGGCTCACTGAAACTCCAGTCAGAAGGAATGACATGAAGAGAGGGAGGACCATTGTGGTGTGAGCTCTTCAACCACAGCGGTGCTGCTCAGAGCTGTCTCAGAATACCTCTACCAGCTCTGACTCCTCCTGACAGTTTTGAAATCCTGAAAGGTCTTATCTGTCTTGAAACACACTCAGCTTAGCCTACTGAGCAGCCTCAACAGCGCAATTTTATGTAGCTGAGAACTTCCCTGGCAAAATCTCTCTTTTTTTCAGGCTACTAGGTAGGGATTCCTTGGATTAATCAGGCTGCCAGTGGCATATATGTCCTCTGTTCTGGAGACAAGCCTTATTTCATTTTGCTTCTATAAAAGGGAAACACATAATTAATCTCTCTGACTAAATGTATGTGCTCACATTGGCCCTGGGTAGATGCTTTAATCTGGCAAGATCTGAGTGACACAAACAGCCATTATACACTCTAGAAGAACATCCCTCTCTATCAGTCAGATGTCACATTACTTTGGTAATGTCGGTCACCATTTTTGTCTTTTAGGGCTCTAAAACAGACATTATTAAATTTTCTTCTTTTTATGGTACAGTGTCAAATCTTGAAATTATTGCAGAAAAGCTTATATTCACCTATTGTTTAGTTATTTCAACAAGTTTGTCTAATGTAAGTGCTCCACAATTAATTAAAAAGGAAGAGGAATCTCTGTGGGAATTGATCTGTAGAGATTTTTGAACTTTCAGAGGAACAAAGATTTAGTAGTTCTGCTGTATATTAGTATTTTCTACCACTAGTGAATACCCTGGTCATTTTCTACTTGTGCAGCTTCTCCGTCATCTTCAGCACTGAGGATAGCCTTAGCACTACAACTTGGTACAGATCTAGGCCGGGGGAAAAAAAAAAAAGGCTTCCTTTAAGACATGCAGTTCAGCCTCTTCTAACTGAATAATCCCAGACTTTGTGTATGGCATAAAATGGTACCCTACTCTAAAAGCCAATGAAATATAAGCAGCAGGCAAAGGTGGAACAGCTTATGAGCTATATACTGAGCACTTAAGCATGCAAATATTACGTAGAATTCTTGTGGACTAGTGCCTTGAGATGTAATGCTGTTGCTTCTGGCACTCTGCAGCCTCATCCCATTATTGCACAGGCAGTGATGTCCTCCTGTGGAAAGGCTGAGGTATGAGCTCTGCCACTGAGCAAAGCAACTCATTCATGGCAATACATGGCAGAGGACCATGAATCATAAGCACTACATTACTGCTGTTAGATCCTTATAATTGCAGTCTTGGCAGCACTACTTGAAACAGCTTTGTGACTACTGACAAACTGGAAGACACCCACATAATGCCTTCTGCATTGAAAGTACAAGTGACTTCCTACTGCAATAGATTGGGACAACAAAATTATCTAAGAATAATGTTAATTAGCACATATCAAAGCAGATGGACACTGATAATGTAGTCCTTCACTGTGTGAGATTAGAGATTTCAAGCAAATATTATTTTTCATATTTCAGATATCAGCTTGAGAAACATGCAGTCTTATTTCTATCGCCAGATTAAAAAAACAGTTCTTGAAACTACTAAGTAAGGTTCAGCCTCCAATCACTCTCACCAATTAAAATTTTCCACCTTTAAGATGACACACCTAGCAAAGTAGGCAGATCTGTTCTGAAAAAAATATTAATCCCATTTATATTACTTAGGTATTTATTTATATAACTTATATATTAGGCTTCCATTTTAAAAGTAAATCTAAAGATACTGTGTGAAGATTACCAAAAGTTAAAATATTAGGCCAGAAATCTTCCAAGAACAATGAGGAGTTTCTTTTCTGATACACCACCAACCCTTCCTGTCAATTAATGCTATTGTGAATAATCATGAATACCATTGGCAAGTTTACTATTAAATGACTGAACACCTCACCATCTACCAGCTAAAATTTCCATAGGCAAAGGGGACCCACCCAAAGTTGCATATATTCCAAAGAATTTCCCAAAGTTGTAACTTATTGATTAATAAAGGAGTCTAAAATAATAGCAACAAGGTTTAACAGACTAGTTCAATATGAAAATTCAATGTTTAACCAAAAGTATACTTTCTGAGGGAGGAAAGATGAAATATTTCTCAAGAAACTTCATAGTTATCCATTTTTTAATGTTCTTGAGGATACTTCTGTAGCTCCTTTCTATTCCTTCCCACTCTGTTGCCACTGTGCTCTAAGAAGATGCATTAATCAAAAGATGTATGTTGGAATATATCCAAAACTACAGGAAAATATAAAGAATAAAAGAATAACCAGACAAGTAAAATAAATAAAAGTCAAGTTGCTGAAGTTTAAATGCTGACATTATTCTGCACATTCTCCATCATAATAGCTGTCAGCTTGTCTGCTCAGGACATTGTTCTCATTGTTCTTTGATCCACTTGTTTATTTTTAAAATTAGGAAACATTCCATAAATAAACATTTTGATGACTACTGATTTTTATTTTTTTTTGTAATAGATCTTCAGGGATAATGTGTTGCTAAATAAAATTAGCTGGGAGGAACAATATAAAGTAATGCTCACTCTTTAAGACAAATCTACAACTTTAGATAGTTACACACAATCAAACACCTGATTAAAAAAAAGCGAGTGATGAAAGCACCAATATTTCCATTTTTCAGTAGGAAAGAGAAGGCATCAGAGAAACCTGGAGAGGCTTCCCAAACAAGCAATTTTTTTAGAGATCACCAAGAGTGCTTATATAGTCAGGAATATTAAGTTCTGCCTACAGTATCAGCCATGTGGCTATCATTTCTTCCCCGAATGAAATCTCATCCATCTGCTTTTTAACTACATCACAATTTCTCTTACACACTGACACAACTTGGAAATGGCACTGGTCAAGGTAAGAAGACGTAGCGCAGAACTCAAGTCAGAAAAATCATGACATCAAGGTCAACATAGTTTCATGCAAACCAGCTTAAAGACTACTGTCAATAACCGTAATGTGTTACAATTACTTATACCAAAAGGGTATGGATAGCTAAAACTTGTAAGCCATTCTTTCACTAGATTTTTTTCCTTTCATTGTACATCTATTTTTAAGAGAAAAAAACACACTTAGAAAGACATAAAATGCAACACTGTGCACTGCCTATCTGCAGCACTTGTTCTGCACTGGGCTGTACAGGCAAGTCAAAGTACCAAGAACTAGCACAGCAGAAACAAAGGGAGATTTGAAGCTAACCCGTCACTTCCCTTCATTTCAAGATCTTCACAGAGTTATAAAATCATTAGCCATATGTACATATAAACAACAAGATGTTCACTGCATTAGGAATGCCTGGTTCACTTTTATGTTAATTTTTTACATCAAACTATTTATACGTATGGAAGGAAGAAGACATATGGGAAGGAACTATCCCATTTATTAGGTAAAAATCTTCCAAACTCACTATAAAATGCAGAAGCAGGACTTATATACAAAACTTCTATGGTATTTCCTTAGTTTTCTCAATGTGTACAGCAAAGAATTAAAAGTATCGCAGTGCAACTAGAATTCACATTATCGTGATGAATTTCCAAATACATCCCTGCAAAGTATGTGGAGCTGGGAAGGGAAAGGGAAGAGAGATCTTAATCCAGAGCAATTGTTTCTCAGTCCTTAGTTGTATGTGAGTCTGCCTAGTTTTCCACATAAGTTAAACACTATCAAGTCACAGACATGCATCATGGAGTTAAATCAGTGCAGACAACTATACAGACCCTCCTCCTTCAGAACAAATGCCTTTCTTAGTGCAACTTCAGGACATTGGTGTAGAGCTTTAATTGACTCCAGGTAAAGGATTTTAATTAATTTTAATTAAACTGTATTAGAGCTCACTTTATCAAAATGATCTTTATTTTAATGGCAGAACTTGCCATATAAAAAGATCTGTAAAAAGCCTTAAGGTTTTTAATACCTGTCATTCGGAACTGCTCTAGACTTCACGCAGTTTCACACACCACTCTCAGTGAAAGGAAAAGGCTTTATGGATATGGGTTGGCAGTTTCTGCCATATATGTATTCAGTTCGAGACAAGCATCTTCTTCCTCTGACCAGTCACTCCTACACGAGAGCTGATGCGAAATTTCAGAACAACCTGCAAGAGCCAATTTAGCTCTGCTGGTATGGGCATGTGTATTTAAACCATTTTAAACCATTAGAAACTGGCTAATTAGTACTCATAAAACATCCATAACTGTTGCATGACTTATCAAATTTCCTTTTACAGAGAAAATTTTTTTGAAGATATTTCATTTTTTTTTCTCCTACCTGGATTTTTTTTTAAGGGAAAGTTACTTTTAAAATCTCCATGAAGCAATATTGTCACCAGCCTTGCAGTCATATCTCGCACTGACCCATATTTAACATCTTTATAAAATTTGGTTTAAACATATATAACTTCTTTTCAGCATTTGTAAATGTTTTGCTTACCAATATCAGCTTCCCTGTGATTCTTGATATATTCGGCAAGCTCAAAATTTCCTGCTATTATAGCCACCTGAAGGATTGCAAAATAGTTACAATTAATATGTTGTTATAATTCATAAGCAGGAAAATATTCATGTTACATTACTGACAAACCACACATTTCTTTTTGCAAAATGGAGTAACTGTTTATTTCTTGGACATTTCCACTTCTATTTTTCAAGTACTGCACACAATGCATTTCAGAAGCAACTCTAAGAACAATATCACAACCTATTTGAAAGAAGCACAGCAAGTTTCCCAGTTACCTATTAACCAAGGCTGCTGTGATCATGGATGTCTCAGGCGACCACTATAAGACCCGTGGAGCTTTTCATGCTGCGGCAGTCAAAAGCAGCGGTGAACATTAAATACAGCATCCTCAGCACTCTCAGGGCTATACAGATGAGCAGAGAACTGTACAATGGCAGGCTCTGAGAGGTGCATTTAAGACATTATTTTCCTTTTATTGCTCCTCCTTGCTCCTTTCCTGAACAAAGGAACGGGAGCTGCAGAGCAACGTACATGGGATAATCAGGAAAGAAGTACAAAAATTACAAGTAGTCAGCTACCACCAAGACAGCAAAGATGACTGCAAAAGAGAAACTGCAAAAGTTTACGCATATGTATAGAATTTAAAGTATTTTAATAAGTATACTTCTGAAATAAATCTTTTTCATTTATTTGCTGACTGTCAAACATAGATGTGTAACTGTATTCCAAGTTCTCATCTGAATGATCTTACAAAGAGAAACATCTCCACTGGATAGGAAGAAGGAGATTTGCTTATGTTATTCTGTTTCCTCTCTTCTTCTCCTATTTTGTGCTAAATATCCATCAATTCTCATTTCTTCATCTGTTTTGCTGCTTTCTTTCCTCCCAGTGGCACTGTGCCCCTCCTAATGTTAAAAGGAATAAGCCAGGCTCACCTTTCTCATAGGAGCTTCTGCATATACAGAGTGCAGGCAAAAAAAAATAAATCTTATTTAAGGACTCCACTGGATATAGGGTTACTATCAATCATGAGAAACAATTGAAAATCGGGGGAAAATTCTGAGTTGGTGACCAAGAAAAATTTTCTGCTGGTCTGAACCATCCAACAAACCTCAGGAATGAAGAATAATGAAAAGGAAGATATATTCTTACGGAGGTGTATGAGGTACAATTAATGTAACATTTTTTAATGTAATAAGTGTAAGCTTATTTTTGCTTTTACTGCAGCAAATTTATTCAAAGGCCCCGTTCTACTTACTATTAACTGAAACAAAATAATATGGAAGTCCTCAAAAATGAAGACTTTATACACTTCTGACACGATAAAGATAGAAAATCTTTACTGTTATGTAGGTAAGAGTTTCCAAATCTGTTTTAAGTGAAAGACTCAGAGCAGGCTTAAATCACAAGTCATGTTCAGTACATCTATTTCATTGCAAAATAAAATAATTACACATATTTTCTGTGCTCTTCACTCAGCATGCCTCATTTCATACATCATGTCTCTTTCTGCCATTAGTAGATCTTGTGTAGGCCTCAGAGCACACTTACTATAGATCCTACTAGAATGCTGAACAAGTCTCATTAAAGTGCAGACCTGTGATGACTATTTGCTGCAGGAATTGGTGAACTATTTTAGAAGAGAGAACTCATTGAAAAACTCCTAAATAAAGCTAGGTGGGAACCATTGACAGTAAGATTAACACATTCTCTTCTCCACTCTACAGCCATTCTGGTGGGCTCACTTTATGGCATTTATTTAGACCCAAGACTCTTATTGTATTAGTCCTCATGTTTCAAGCTATCGCCCACAAAACCTACTGGAAATCCTTGAGGAAGGATCCAGATCTAAATAAATGTTTTCAAATACACTGAAGTAATCCCTGATTTATCTCATGGTTTTAAGCAAGCAGCAGTTGACGGCTTGATCTAGTTCAGGTTGTAAAACCTACTGGCTAGCAAAGCATAACAAGTCTCCAAAGAAATCACTATGTTTTAAGTATAACACAATCTCAGAATGACTTTTTCAGATTACCAAGTAAAGCTTAAACAGTTGAACATAGCATTTATCATGTTTATGCTCTGAATCCAAGTCTCTTTCTTTTTCACTGCTTTTCAGATACTGTTAGGTTTTTTTTCAAATTGTTTCTTATTTTGTTACAAAATTCCATCAAACATAAAGGCTAAATATAGTAATTAAGTTTGTTTCTCATTTCAGGTGTATTTATGTGATAGCAAAAACTCTGTTCCACATGTACACAGCTCCTAGCAGTTACACTCAGTAGGTATAAAATTCTGCTTTAAAATAACCTTCACTAGACACCTATGAGCATGGCAAGTGTAATATAACAATTTTTGTCTTTTAGGTAATTGATGCACATATAATACCTCCATACTAGTAATAATCACGTAATTATTTTCTCATCACAATATTAAATGTAAGGAAATGTTTTGCTTTGGGCACTTTTTAGTTGTTTTAGACCAAACAATGGGTTCTTGAGAGCAAAACGTATTACTATTAATCAATGGTGCTGGTTCTAATCAATCCCACTTCTGCTTTTAGACTGCAGTTGACTCAGGTATATCATAAAACCTCTGTGTGCCACATTATCTTCAAAGATTAGGGGGGTCAAAGAGAGGTAGATTGATATGGTGGACCACTGCCACCTCATCACCAATACAAATAATTATCCATCTGAAAATTAATATTTTAACCATCAATCAGAACATCTTTATTCCAGTAACTACTCATGAAAAAATCTGCTTCTCGGAATTGATAATGTATCAGGATCTGCACCCCAGCCTCCAGTGCCCAGCATCTTAGTGTAACTCATCATTCTCCTGGGCCGATGGCACTATGGAAGTAACAGTGAAGCTGTGCAAACACTACCTGTTTAAACTCACATTCTGCAGTCTGCCTCATAAAAACAACGTTTGTGTATATGTCAGGGAGTTTCTTTAAGTTTTAAGTGAGCAATAATATCTTTTGTCAGCATTACCCCTACTTAGCATGCAAAATTCAAGCAGGGATCTCAGTAGTGACAGGCAGCTTGCTAGACAGCCGCCATGCTACTCAAATGAAAGAATTTTTGATACAGAAAAGATTTTAAAGCTCAAGTAAAACATGTTGTTCAAATGATAAATACATTTTATTACTTGAAAAAAAGATAGCTGAGAGACAGATTGACAGAGAATTGTTTCTGAATCAAGCATAACTTCAGCAAGCTCAAGGTATCAGCTCTTTCAATTCACTTCAGTAGAAACATTATGTAAAAACCTAACAGCAGAAATGAAGGCAAGTATGTTAAGATCTAAAGAAAGCAAGAAAATGTTAAAAAGTACAAATATTTCCTGGCATAATGTCAATGTGCTTCACTTGAATTTGATGGGTAAAGTGTGGGAGAAAGTGAAGTCAGAAATCCAAAAGACAAAATTACATTCATTCAATTTTTACAGTTGCAAACTAAGCACAGCAGCCACAGCCTCTTTTCCATAAAAATCTGTCTAGTGTGTTCAGACAAAACGAATAGCGTGAATACATTAGGGCAAGTGAATGGTCTTCACAAAATCAGGACAAAGAGCTTCAACCAGTTCAGATTTAATCCAAACTGAAGCAGTGCGATGTTTTCCTGTGATTAAGATGAAAACCTGAGTGGAAACTATTTGAAGTTCCGTAACTGTATTAAAATTTCATTGTATTTTAGAAAAAGAATATTAATGTGCAAAAAATAATGAAATTTGAGAAACAATACACTTCATAATTTACATGTTTTCAAATACCTGTATTTTGCTTGCAAAGATGTTTTACAGTCAGAGTTGTACTTGACAAATCATGGCAAGAAAGAAGGTTTTGGGGGGCTTTTTTTTTTGTTTGCAGTCACAAGATATCTCTTCTATGCAGTGAAATAAACTGCACAAGCAGCAAAACTACAGTGCAAGTTTCTTCCAATTCCAGTAGGAATTGGATTGCAGTCATCAAAATGCATCACATGCATGTTTCCAGACATGAAATATTACCATGAAAGGCTGGAGCTAGCACTTTACAGCTAGAGGCTATCTACAGATTCTGTTATGCTGAAGCTTCAAAAATGGCAGCTCTTTAAAAACAGCATACAAAGCAGTCTTACGATATTTCAGGTTCATGTCCTTAGTCAAATTATTCTGTAAAACTTGATAAAGTCTGGTTATCTACTCAAAAAGTCACTCATCTATGATATCCACTAAAATCTCTAAATTTTTTACCCTAGTTTTAAAGGGCACATTTACTTTCCATTGGCTCCAGAATCATAAAGACTGCTCTGGCAGCATCCCAGCACAGTGTCAGTTGAAGTCCAGCTGAAAAGCATGACCAAGTGTTCAAGTACATTGCTTTCAGACCCAAAGTAGGATCTTTATCTGCAGCACTGACATTTAGTTGGGATCTCTGCCACATATTAGTATATCAAACTATACGACACAGATAACAGAAACTCTTTTGGTTTTCATATCATCATTAGAGGCAATCTCATATGAACTACAGTAGTCAAAGTGAATCATTAATCAGCTCCTTCCCCTCTGTGTTCAAGCTCCTTCCCCTCTGTGTTCAACTTACCTCACTAAAGACGTCGATACAGACACCTGACTATTTTCTAGTTTGATAACGTACATGGTTAACCTGAATAAATACATACCCTTACTACAGGCAAGCAAGCAAGCAGAAAGTAAGGCTAAGCTAGAAGACCAGAGTAGAGAGGTAACTCACACAAAATAAAGTAGACCCATGCAGATAGAACGGCACTAGCATCTCCTACTTCCATGTTGCTCCATCTTCATAATGTCATCGTTACAAAATGTTAATGGAGTCACTGAAATGGATCAGAGCTGAGCTGCACTCAAGCCATGGGGTTGGTGACCCACTGGGAAAGGCAGCTGAGCGCTGGTTGCTGCTGTCAGGATGCAGAGCATGCCCAGCAGCTGTGTGTTTACATCAATATTTGCTATGTCTTGGGAGAAGCAAAGCTTGTTACGGCCACTCCATTGTCTCACTTACTGTCTTACAGACAGATGTTCATTTTCAAACCTAACTGGTGGCAGTGGCTTACTGTGTGTCAAGCCAGGCAATCCAGTGGAAACTAAGCGGCAGCTCAGTGAAGCAGAAGCTTGAATGATTGAAGTGGCTGTGTTGCCTAGGTGGGGAGCAGGCAGAGGACAGGACACCCTGTGGTTGCTGGTCCAGACACAGACTGTGAGAGCGGACAAGGAGTAAAAGACTAACTGGTGAGGCACTGTTAGCACGGTACTTCTTTCTCCTGGCACAGCATTGTTCTCATCTCCTGGTTTTCTGATATTTACAGTGAGAAATGTTCGCTCTAGATACGGGCAGTTTTTAGGCTGGCTTTCAGAAGTCAGTCCAGAAATTACAGATTTGAAGCATCTGGTTAGTTCTGCATTCCTGGATCTTGTTCCCCAAAGAAATTTAGTTTAAATGAAGGCTACTTTGTATACACGTTGGAGCCTAGAAGATGTCCGCAGACAGGTTTCAGCATGAGGGAGACTCCTAAATGCTTTCAGACTCTGGACCAGATATATGTAGCAGTACTGCCTCACAAAAGGCTCTGTTTTCAGCCTGATAAGTGCAGCTGTCAATATATCCATTACTTACCCTCAAGCATTTAGATTTTTTGGATTGTAATTAACGCAGTGTTTTGTTCCTTTCGGGAAATTGGAAATTATATATACACTTTACCTGTCACTAACCTTTCACAATTGATTTTTTCTGCTCTTGAAACGTATCACAAGTAGAGATTATATTAAATTAGAGTAAGGTCTTTGTAGCCTGTTAGCAAATACAATTTTAGACCTTTATAGGTTAGTCTCTGAAAGGCAAGCACCAGAACTAAATTACATTATTGCTCTTTGAAACAAACTGCTCCCCACAATAAGAAACAATTTTTAAACAGACAGAAATTGAAGTTGTCCCCTCTTAAATTCAGCCAATGAACTTTCACAAACTTTCTACATGGAAACGAGGAGAGCATCTCACAGTTCATTTATGTTTCACTCTCAATCAAGGCTGCTGCACTTCCTTCTGCACATGCTTAAATTTTAGACCAGGCGAGACATAAAGCTTTAAAATGCTCTGCCTAAATGGAGAGCAGAGGAAGCTCTTTGGGCTGCACAGTTGTAGCCGAAATTCACAATAAGCAGTTCATGATCAAACAGCCAGCACTCTCCACCTGCTTTTTCTCCTCTTCTCTTCCAGACAATTTCACTTCCCTGATGAAAGTACATTTCATTATTCTTTCCTTCAGAGGTGATGTTTCACCCTCGCATTGTCTCTGCTATCCAGCAGTGCTCACTAAACAATGGTCTTTCAAGAAAGCTTGAAATAGCAAAGATCTCAGGTGTGGCACTATGTATGAAGGAGATAGCTCTAACCCAGGACAAAAAGCGACTTTACTCAGTCGCAGGCAAGGAGGGGAAATGCAACATAAAGGCTACTCTGAGGTCTATCTACACGGCGTGCTCCTATCCCCATGTAGAACTGGAAGGAAACGATGATACGACCCTGCAGTAAGATTCTCCAGAAATTGCCTTCCACTCATATCATAGAGCTATAAAATTATAATTTATTTATTATAACATTAAGGACTACAGGGCGGTAAGAATAGAAGAAGAAACTCCATTCAGGTAACCACCATCGCCATTACGCACAGTCAGCAGAGACTAGGGAGAAATTATCCCAAGTGCCTTCAGAAGGAATGGCTGGGATCATTTCCTTAACAAAGAGACTACTGGAAGAGCTCTTCCATGTGTCTTAACTATGACACAATTTCTTGATATTAAAAATAAAAGAAATGTTACCATTTTTAATGAACATAACTTCACAGAGAAGAAACATAGCAACAACTCACTGAAACTAGCTGAAATATCAAAAAAGGTGTAATAATCCAACAGCATCGTGATCTGTAATCCATTCCACTACAATCACAATCTTTGGACACAGACATCTTTATAATTTGATATAAAGTTTTAACGGTGCTTACTGTTGGGCAATGAAAAGGCAATGCAGTTCAACGTATTCTTATCGTGTCCTCCTGAAAGAAAAGCTCTCCCTAATGAAATGAATACATAAAGGCTTTTCAGATTTTAAAGTTGCTTCAAAGGCTGTCACTGTGCACTACTGCATTATTCGTCCACAAGAAAGTCAGAAACTTAAATTCAGGTTCTTAAGTGGGAAGCCCTTGCTCTCATGTATGGGTGTGCGTGCTCATGCTGCACATAGCACAATTGTATTACATTCCTGATAAATAGTGACACAAAAATCATGTAGCACACTGCAGACTTAGAAAAAATCTTAAATAGATATGCATTAGTTGCTCTGATATAGGAGCAGCATGTAGATTTTAAAACTCTCCTCAGTTGTACAGATGGAGTTTGGTTTGGAAAAGCATGAAGCAATCTGCGTTCTGAATTTCTTTTCCATAGGTGTGGGAGAAAAATGTACTTATCAAGCATTATTGGTTTCTTGCCCAATTTAAGAGAGCTTTTAAAATTAAGGTATGTTTATTTATTCAATAAATACAAAAACCTATCTAGGACTCATTTTCCTTTGGAAACACATTTTGTAACATCTTTGAAAAATAAATCAGCTTTAGCTATTTCCAAGTAGAGAAGACATTAAGAATTCAACAAATAGAGCAAAAACTATATTTTCAGAACCAGTTGGAAAATTCTGTGCAGTAGCAATAACTATATAATCTAAAACAGAAATGCTGAATAATCATTAATTCTATATTTCACCTTCCAAAATCAAAGGGGAAAACATTATCCCACATTTTGTATTTGCATTGATTACAGTTGATTCTTGAATTTGAAGCTATAAAGTAA